>CM026401.1:7678913-7708241 GCA_014843695.1 Archivesica marissinica | reverse complement strand
GTGCGTGTTTACATTTCGTGTGTTGATAAACGAATTCGCGTATACGACGGTTTATATTTATTGGAATGTTATCGTTTCTGAGCGACTATTTCGATTTTTATAAACACACACACATTAGTATTTATATTTTACCCAACACATCCTTATTACGATGTAATGCTGCTTTAAACTCGCTTTATAACATTATAAAATAGTTCATACTAAGCAATACTTGTAATGTAACATAATAGGTTTGTATATTTCAATTCAACAAGTGTATTACATAACACATGTATATATATATATATGTTTATAGCTAACAGGTTTGTCATATAAATATATTTTTAACACCGAGACCATTAATTGGGCCGTATTGAGTTTCTGATAATATCATGCCATTCTGCCAGACTGTAATCCAGACTAGACTGGAGCTAGTACTTCCGGACAGCTATGGTGAACATGCCACCAATGAACGTATGGCATAATAATGTAATGTAGGACCACCAGCTAGACTGGAGCTAGTACTTTCGGACAGCTATGGTGAACATGACACCAATGAACGTATGACATAATAATGCAATGTAGGACCACCAGCTAGACTGGAGCTCGTACTTCCGGACAGCTATGGTGAACATGACACCAATGAACGTATGACATAATAATGCAATGTAGGACCACCAGATAGACTGGAGCTAGTACGTCCGGACAGCTATGGTGAACATGCCACCAATGAACGTATGACATAATAATGTAATGTAGGACCACCAGATAGACTGGAGCTAGTACTTTCGGACAGCTATGGTGAACATGCCACCAATGAACGTATGACATAATAATGTAATGCAGGACATCCAGAACTAGATTACAGTTGTACTCATAGACGCTTGGGGTCTGCACAAAGTATCCACATAGTCAAGTGGGTTGTTCTGGCCCCTAAATAGCTCGTGTATTTTGTGTTGGGTCATTATGTATACACCATAGACTTGACACTACACACGCGCATATTTTAGGCGATATCCAAGCATATTTAAACTGACTCCCAAATTTCTCTCCCACATTGCATCTTCTCTCTCCCTCATGGCAATGGATTCCATCAGGAATGAGGTCTCGAGAGCGATTAATATACTAGAGGACTTAGAAAACGCACACCTAGATTATATGATTATTATTACATGAACACGAACTACGAAGGATTCCAGTAAATGTAAATCACATCTTTATTACAAAACACAAATTGAACAACTAGAAATATTCCAAAATGTTTAAAACTATGTATTTATATAGTTATTGTGTTACATGTAAAACACACTTGTCCTCTAGTATATAATGTGTAAAATCTCGATTCGCAATCGAGCTACTAGTAAAACAAATTTATAAATTAAGTGACTACCACAATATGACCGAGGTTGTGTTGATAGAAACCCTGAACTATATGAGTATAATTATATAATACACTTACCCCCACCTCCGCCGCCGCCATATCCATACATGGAGTACTTCGGTGTGCCTGTAATAACAACAAGAACATGTTCGTAACATACAACAAAGATGGAATATCTAAGTTTGGCAAGTTACTTAGTAAAAAAGTACCCGTATCAATGGTGAGCTAATCCTGTGGCCCTTCCATAGACTAGATAATCCTGTGGCCCTTCCATAGACTAGATAATCCTGTGGCCCTTCCATAGACTAGCTAATCCTGTAGCCCTTCCATAGACTAGATAATAATGTGGCCCTTCCATAGACTAGATAATCCTGTGGCCCTTCCATACACTAGATAATCTTGTGGCCCTTCCATAGACTAGCTAATCCTGTGGCCCTTCCATAGACTAGATAATCATGTGGCCCTTCCATAGACTAGATAATCCTGTGGCCCATCCATAGACTAGCTAATCCTGTGGCCCATCCATAGACTAGCTAATCCTGTGGCCCTTCCATAGACTAGATAATCCTGTGGCCCTTCCATAGACTAGATAATCCTGTGGCCCATCCATAGACTAGCTAATCCTGTGGCCCATCCATATACTAGCTAATCATGTGGCCCTTCCATAGACTAGATAATCCTGTGGCCCTTCCATAGACTAGCTAACCCACCAATATACTACCATACACCAATGGTACCAATACCATACACTAGCTAATCATGTGGCAATTCCATGTATTAGCTAACCCTGTGCCACTTATATGTATTAGCTAACCCTGTGCCACTTATATGTATTAGCTAACCCTGTGCCACTTATATGTATTAGCTAACCCTGTGCCACTTATATGTATTAGCTAACCCTATGGCTCTTCTATCTAAACAATGATGTACTAGGTGGTCACTGGGTCGAGTAACCGCTCAGACCGTGTCTCTTACGGAGATTGATGCACTTAGTTATGGGATAACCGCCGGAACCTGCACACGAAATGTGTTGTTAGGTAAACTGCCCGTCGCTCAAATGGGCAACCGGTAGCGACGTTAAATAAACTTAATAATAATAAAAATTGTTTTCAAAACTAAACAATAGCTACGTCCTGCAATGGCGTAGCTCCTATAAGGCACTGAAGACCAGGGGGCCTGCAGATTGTCACAGACAGAAAGTTAAAAATCCAAATAGACTAAATTGCTCGTCGCTCAGATTGGCAACCAGTAGCGACGTTAAATAAACTTAATTAAAAACAAAAATTAGTCAATCTCTTATAATTTTACAAAGAAAAAAGATTATTGTATAATTTCAGAAAATGTACTTACAATATGATATTGCTGCCAAGCCACAGAAGGCCGCTAGGAGAACGAGTCGGTCCATATTGCTGGATTCACAAGTGTGCTCAAGCTATATGATGCCCACACACTGCATCTCTCCTATTTATATACAGACTTGGGTCTGTGGGTTTTTGTTGTCATTCAAGGCTGTGACTTCAAAAAGTGTTCGTGGTTTTATAATATACGGTTATTGAAATTAATGATATTCAGTTGTGGTGTCGATAATAAAACATTACAGTTTCCTCCTTTTTTCTTTGTCTGCACAATGTATATAGTACAGTAAATTATATGAGGGCAATACATGAATTAACTGATTTTCGTGATAGTGCAGTCGTAGAGCGCTTTGCTTCGTGTGCGATATGTCCGGACGTCGGTGGTGGTTATACGTTTATTTATCGTCGCTACCGGTTGCCCATATGAGCGACGCCTCCGGATGAGATTAGTCATTTTAGATTTTTGGAGGATAGTGCAATGATACAGACAGGCCCATTCCAGAATAGCATCTGGGTATTTTTACGTTCACGGTGTAAAGCACCGACACGAGACCTCGGTTTAACGTCCCATCTGAATTGTATTATGGTCAGACGGGTGATCGAACCTGCGATCCCTGGATTACCAGTCCAGCGTGTTACCACTGGACTACAGATCCGTCCGGAATTCGGACCCAGCTGTAGCCGTTATGATTGTGAGCATAGGCAAATCATAGAGGTCAAATGTATAATAAAACAAGATAATGGGAATCTGGAAACTTGCTGCTTAATAGAGGTGACCACTAACACAGGTTTAACTGTATTTCATCATTCAAGTACTGCCTATATCCATAACACAAGTTGTTGTTGTTGTTGGCAGTCGAATATAAAAAACTGTTAAAAAACTTCGTAGAAAATATAGCAGTCGTGATAGCACAGTGGATACGCGTTCGCTTCAGGTGCGAAAGATCCGGAGTTCGAACCCCGCTGGAGCCGTTACGATTGTGCCCTTAGGCAAGGCATACATTCCACGTTGCCTCGTCTCTCCTTCATGACGATGGATTCCACCAGGAATGAGGCCTCGAGAGAGATTAATATAAGTTGTAAAAACTTATTTCGCAATCGTGTTAAAAGTAAATTCGTTTGTATAAATAAAACTGATTGAAAATAAATGATCTGTGTTAATCGATTGAAAATAAATGATCTGTGTTAATTCATTGAAAATAAATTATCTGTGTTAATTCGCTTTGTGTTCACATCTCTCTGTAACAGGAATCTATACTTATTAATCACGGAGTTCCCCGAAGAAAACCTATTTTTATTTGTTGAGTCGGGTTGTTAACGTCGTTGTTTTGAACTTATTTGCGCCTCTCTGCTGTGGGTTCGAATCCCAGTGGAGGTGTCGAATGATTTCCTGTGAGGATTGAAGCTATCCAGCTGGATTGGGGGAAAGTCGTTGGTTCTATCGGGGTTTTCCTCTACCATTAACAGATGGAGAATCGCCACATGTCCTAAGCTGTCGGTGCTACTATAAACCTATGCTAAAGGTGCATTTTCTTATAAAACACATACATGTGTAGAGAATATTAGACTACTGTATTTTAATTTTTTATTAATAGGCGAGTTGGGCGAGCATATACCGAGCTAAATAGTGTTTAATATTGTAAGTGTTGCTTGCAAGTAAAGCGATTATGACAGGTTGAGTATCTCAACTAGAATATGTATGGACGGGGCCATCTTAGATTAACCACGTCATATGACTAAATCAAAGTATACTAAGTTTATCAGCATAATTTTAAATATATAATTTAACATTTCCTTTAAACATCTGCTTATGTAGCTACATATATATTATTTATATCAACTGTTCTTACATTTGAGCCAGCTGCATGTGTTTCCATGACCTTGGCTAATATTAAGTAATTGTGTATGTAGTTATGTCGTTATAACCACCCACAGATATTAAAAATGGCGGCCATTTTGAACAATGTTTTTAACCTTATTTATTTTACAACGATTGCAAAACAAGTTTTAACAACTGTATTAATAACTCTCGTTGGCGCGGATGAAAATGTATATGTGGTCTTTAGTGTGGGGGGAAACCGGAGTACCCAGCGAAACCCCACATGTCCGATCTGGCGACCACCGTACCATCTCACATGCTTCCCGGTCCGGGGATCGAACCCGAGTTGCATTGGTGAGAAGCTAGCGCTAACCACTGCGCTAATCGGACATGTTCTTGGGGGGATGATGAGTGCTCGTATTTATGCCAATGGCAGTTGTTGCCCGATGTTGCACATACATTTACAGTTTAATCATATTTTATTGCATTCTATATATACAATGTACAATACAAAACCAATGAACAAACTTGTATAACTATCCATAATGCATGATTCGTGACATTGTTTGCTGAAGGATTGTCATTATATGTTGAAGCAAATGGGTTGGGCCACAAGTTTTAACAACATTAGTTACAGCCCTCACCATAACATTGCACATACATGTAACTAAATAAGCTTAAATGTTGTCCATATATCCAGCTCTTAGATTCATATAACAGCTTTATAGTTCTATGACTATGTGCTATATGTAACGTCTAAATAAACATCTGTTCTGTTCTGTTTATGTGTATAATATACTATTGTATGTTTTACGTAAGATATAAGCCTCAAACTGATCCAATATGTAAAATGTTCGGCTTAATATATCCTATGCATAACGTACGTATTGTACACGTCTAAATACACTTCTGTTCTGTGTATTATATGTCAGCCAGCATTATACTGTCATTTCCAATTAGATGGTGCTTATGTTGGCAACAGTCTGCACGCATGTTCTCTTTAATATATATTGTGTTCGTGCGTGCGTGCGTGCGTGCGTGCGTGCGTGCGTGCGTGCGTGCGTGCGTGCGTGCGTGCGCGCGCGCGCGCGTGCGTGTGTGCGTGCGTGCGTAGCCTGGCGTGGCGTGGCGTGGCGTGGCGTGGCGTGGCGTGGCGTGCCGTCGCCGTGTGTGCGTATTACATTTATTTATCGTCGCTACCGGTTGCCCATATGAGTGACGCCTCCTGAAGAGATTAGACATTTTATATTTTTGGAGGATAGTGCAATGATACAGACAGAGACCCATTCCAGAGTCTCCTCTGGTTCTTTTACGTGCACCATGTAAAGCACTGACACGATACCTCGGTTTAATGTCCCATCTGAAAGACTATTATTAGGGTCAGACGGAGGATCGAACCTGTGATCCCTGGATTACCAGTCCAACGTGTAACCACTGGACTACAGATCCGTCTGTAGATATTGCCACATTCTGATTCTGATAATTTTAAATAATAAAAATTTACTCGAATGTTATCAACGAAAATTATTTTTACTAGAATTATATAAATACAATTTTAAATTGATTACTCGATTTTATTTTTATTTTTGTTTTATACAAATTTATTTTAGCTCGATTGCGAAACAAGTTCTTTCAACTTATATAAATCACTCTCGAGACCTCATTCCTGATGGAATCCATCGCCACGAGGGAGAGAAGAGGCAACGTGGAATTTAAATGCCTTGCCTAAGTTACTTGATTACTCGAATTAAAATATAAAAAATTAAATGGTTTACTTTAATTATATCCCCAAAAAAATGTTTCTGGAATTATATATTCTGTATTGAAGTTATTGATCGACCATTGTTATTACAGTGCATGTTAATCGACTATATAATATTTTCTAGTTATGCTTTATGGATAATAGCAATAGTAAATGTTGTGGGGGGTTTTTGGTGAAGATTGATAAATGCAAAAAGTGCAGATCTAGATGTGTTGCGTCTTGTTTTTGCCGCAATCTATCAAATTCTAATTAAGAGGTGGTATACCACAAGGAGACATACTGTGCGCTATGCAGTACATTACACTAAAGTACGTAGTAAATCTAGGGCGTTAGATTAAAAATAGTTAATTTCAAACAATGCTACAACATTATACAAATGTACATGTTAGACAATTTTATAGATACATGTATGGTCTTAAGAATATAATAAATTAAATAATTAGTAATTTTCGTGATGCTTACTAATATTAGAGCTTCTATGAGTTTAGTTTAATCATATTTTATTGCATTCTATATATACAGTGTACTATGCTTCTCTGAGTTGTACTTTGAATCTATTTTAAGCTGTATATATTATAATAATGTAGATGAGTTATGTGTTATTGTAATATATAGTCTCCTGTAACGCAATGATTGAGTGGCAGCATACATTATGTTTATATGTTTTATATATATGTACATGTTTTGTTTGTTTTGTTTGTTTTTTGTAAACCATTATTTATTTTACAACGATTGCGAAGCAAGTTTTAACAACTTATATTAATCACTCTCGTTGGCTCGGAAGAAAGCGTATATGTGGTCATTCATGTGGGAGGAAACCGGAGTACCCGGAGAAAACCCACCTGTCCGATCTGGCGACCATCGTCATGTACATGTTTGTATTGTATATATGCTGATGAGGCTGAAATAAACTATATATATGTATGCAAATGGACCAGGACCGAAAATGCATGGCTATGTTCAAGTTAATTTTGATGGGGTGGGTCTGTGTGAGTGCGTACGTGTTAAGCTCATTTATCGTATCATATGATACAACGTTACTTGAACAATGATACAACGTTATTTGGACAATGATACAACGTTACTTGGACAATGATACAACGCTACTTGGACAATGATACAACGTTACTTTACCAATTGCTAAGCGTTACTGGGACAATTGTACAACGTTATTTGAACACTGCTGCAACGTTACTGGGATAATGATGTAACGTTGCTTGGACATCGATGCAATTTTACTTAGAAAACGGTGCAACGGTGCAACGTTGCTTGGACAATGATACAACGCTACTTGGACAATGATACATCGTTACTTGGACAATGATACAATGTTACTTAGACAATGACACAACGTTACTTGGACAATGATACAACGTTACTTGGACAATGATACAACGTTACTTGGACAATGATACAACGTTACTTGGACAATGATACAACGTTACTTGGACAATGATACAATGTTACTTGGACAATGATACAACATTACTTGGACAGATACAACATTACTTGGACAATGATACAACTTACTTGGACAATGATACAACATTACTTGGACAATGATACAACATTACTTGGACAATGATACAACATTACTTGGACAATGATACAACATTACTTGGACAATGATATAACGTTACTCGTACAATGATACAACATTACTTGGACAATGATGCAACATTACTTGGACAATGATACAACATTACTTGGACAATGATGCAACGTTACTTGGACAATGATACAACATTACTTGGACAATGAAGCAACATTACTTGGACAATGATGCAACATTACTTGGACAATGATGCAACGTTACTTGGACAATGATACAACATTACTTGGACAATGATGCAACGTTACTTGGACAATGATACAACGTTACTTGGACAATGATATAACGTTACATGGGCAATGATGTAACGCTACTTGGACAATGATACATCGTTACTTGGACAATGATACAATGTTACTTGGACAATGATACAACATTACTTGGACAATGATACAACATTACATGGACAATGATACAACATTACTTGGACAATGATACAACATTACTTGGACAATGATACAACATTACATGTACAATGATACAACATTACTTGGACAATGATACAACATTACTTGGACAATGATACAATGTACTTGGACAATGATACAACATTACTTGGACAATGATACAACGTTACTTGGAAAATGATACAACGTTACTTGGACAATGTTACATTACTTGGACAATGATACAACATTACTTGGACAATGATACAATGTACTTGGACAATGATACAACATTACTTGGACAATGATATAACGTTACTTGGACAATGATACAACATTACTTGGACAATGATACAACATTACTTGGACAATGATACAATGTACTTGGACAATGATACAACATTACTTGGACAATGATACAACGTTACTTCGACAATGATACAATATTACTTGGACAATGATACAATGTTACTTGGACAATGATACAACATTACTTGGACAATGATACAACATTACTTGGACAATGATACAATGTACTTGGACAATGATACAACATTACTTGGACAATGATACAACGTTACTTGGACAATGATACAACATTACTTGGACAATGATACAACATTACTTGGACAATGATACAACATTACTTGGACAATGATACAACATTACTTGGACAATGATACAACATTACTTGGACAATGATACAACATTACTTGGACAATGATACAATTACTTGGACAATGATACAACATTACTTGGACAATGATACAACGTTACTTGGACAATGATACAACATTACTTGGACAATGATACAACATTACTTGGACAATGATACAACATTACTTGGACAATGATACAACATTACTTGGACAATGATGCAACATTACTTGGACAATGATACAACATTACTTGGACAATGATACAACATTTACTTGGACAATGATACAACATTACTTGGACAATGATACAACATTACTTGGACAATGATACAACGCTACTTGGACAATGATACAACATTACTTGGACAATGATACAACATTACTTGGACAATGATACAACATTACTTGGACAATGATACAACGTTACTTGGACAATGATACAACATTACTTGGACAATGATACAACGTTACTTGGACAATGATACAACATTACTTGGACAATGATACAACATTACTTGGACAATGATACAACATTACTTGGACAATGATACAACATTACTTGGACAATGATACAACATTACTTGGACAATGATACAACATTACTTGGACAATGATACAACATTACTTGGACAATGATCAACATTACTTGGACAATGATGCAACATTACTTGGACAATGATACAACATTACTTGGACAATGATACAACATTACTTGGACAATGATACAACGTTACTTGGACAATGATACAACGTTACTTGGACAATGATACAACGTTACTTGGACAATGATGCAACGTTACTTGGACAATGATACAACGTTACTTGGACAATGATACAATGTTACTTGGACAATGATACAACATTACTTGGACAATGATACAACATTACTTGGACAATGATACAACATTACTTGGACAATGATACAACATTACTTGGACAATGATACAATTACTTGGACAATGATACAACATTACTTGGACAATGATACAACATTACTTGGACAATGATACAACATTACTTGGACAATGATACAACATTACTTGGACAATGATACAATTACTTGGACAATGATACAACATTACTTGGACAATGATACAACGTTACTTGGACAATGATACAACATTACTTGGACAATGATACAACATTACTTGGACAATGATACAACATTACTTGGACAATGATACAACATTACTTGGACAATGATACAACATTACTTGGACAATGATACAATGTACTTGGACAATGATACAACATTACTTGGACAATGATACAACATACTTGGACAATGATACAACATTACTTGGACAATGATACAATGTACTTGGACAATGATACAACATTACTTGGACAATGATACAACATTACTTGGACAATGATACAACACTACTTGGACAATGATACAACATTACTTGGACAATGATACAACATTACTTGGACAATGATACAACATTACTTGGACAATGATACAATGTACTTGGACAATGATACAACATTACTTGGACAATGATACAACGTTACTTGGACAATGATACAACATTACTTGGACAATGATGCAACATTACTTGGACACTGATACAACATTACTTGGACAATGATGCAACATTACTTGGACAATGATACAACGTTACTTGGACAATGATGCAACATTACTTGGACAATGATGCAACGTTACTTGGACAATGATACAACATTACTTGGACAATGATGCAACATTACTTGGACAATGATGCAATGTTACTTGGACAATGATACAACATTACTTGGACAATGATGCAACGTTACTTGGACAATGATACAACGTTACTTGGACAATGATACAACGTTACATGGGCAATGATGTAACGCTACTTGGACAATGATACATCGTTACTTGGACAATGATACAACACTACTTGGACAATGATGCAACATTACTTGGACACTGATACAACATTACTTGGACAATGATGCAACATTACTTGGACAATGATACAACGTTACTTGGACAATGATACATTACTTGGACAATGATACAATGTACTTGGACAATGATACAACATTACTTGGACAATGATGCAACATTACTTGGACAATGATACAACATTACTTGGACAATAATACAACATTACTTGGACAATGATACAACATTACTTGTACAATGATGCAACATTACTTGGACAATGATGCAACGTTACTTGGACAATGATACAACGTTACTTGGACAATGATACAACATTACTTGGACAATGATGCAACGTTACTTGGACAATGATACAACGTTACTTGGACAATGATACAACGTTACATGGGCAATGATGTAACGCTACTTGGACAATGATACATCGTTACTTGGACAATGATACAATGCTACTTGGACAATGATACAACATTACTTGGACATTGATACAACATTACTTGGACAATGATACAACATTACTTGGACAATGATACAACATTACTTGGACACTGATACAATGTACTTGGACAATGATACAACATTACTTGGACAATGATGCAACATTACTTGGACAATGATACAACATTACTTGGACAATGATAAAACATTACTTGGACAATGATACAATGTACTTGGACAATGATACAACATTACTTGGACAATGATACAACGTTACTCGGACAATGATACAACATTACTTGGACAATGATGCAACATTACTTGGACAATGATACAACATTACTTGGACAATGATACAACATTACTTGGACAATGATACAATGTTACTTGGACAATGATACAACATTACTTGGACAATGATACAACATTACTTGGACAATGATACAACATTACTTGGACAATGATACAATGTACTTGGACAATGATACAACATTACTTGGACAATGATACAACATTACCTGGACAATGATACAACACTACTTGGACAATGATGCAACATTACTTGGACAATGATAAAACATTACTTGGACAATGATAAAACATTACTTGGACAATGATACAATGTACTTGGACAATGATACAACATTACTTGGACAATGATATAACGTTACTCGTACAATGATACAACATTACTTGGACAATGATGCAACATTACTTGGACACTGATACAACATTACTTGGACAATGATGCAACATTACTTGGACAATGATGCAACGTTACTTGGACAATGATACAACATTACTTGGACAATGATGCAACATTACTTGGACTATGATGCAATGTTACTTGGACAATGATACAACATTACTTGGACAATGATGCAACGTTACTTGGACAATGATACAACGTTACTTGAACAATGATACAACGTTACATGGGCAATGATGTAACGCTACTTGGACAATGATACATCGTTACTTGGACAATGATACAACATTACTTGGACAATGATGCAACATTACTTGGACAATGATACAACATTACTTGGACAATGATGCAACATTACTTGGAAAATGATACAACGTTACTTGGACAATGATACATTACTTGGACAATGATACAATGTACTTGGACAATGATACAACATTACTTGGACATTGATACAACATTACTTGGACAATGATACAACATTACTTGGACAATGATACAACATTACTTGGACATTGATACAACATTACTTGGACAATGATACAACATTACTTAGACAATGATACAACATTACTTGGACATTGATACAACATTACTTGGACAATGATATAACATTACTTGGACAATGATACAACATTACTTGGACATTGATACAACATTACTTGGACAATGATACAACATTACTTGGACAATAATACACTGTACTTGGACAATGATACAACATTACTTGGACATTGATACAACATTACTTGGACAATGATATAACATTACTTGGACAATGATACAACATACTTGGACAATGATACAACGTTACTTCGACAATGATACAACATTACTTGGACAATGATACAACATTACTTGGACAATGATACAACATTACTTGGACAATGATACAACATTACTTGGACAATGATACAACATTACTTGGACAATGATACAACATTACTTGGACAATGATACAACATTACTTGGACAATGATACAACATACTTGGACAATGATACAACGTTACTTGGACAATGATACAACATTACTTGGACAATGATACAACATTACTTGGACAATGATACAACATTACTTGGACAATGATACAACATTACTTGGACAATGATACAACATTACTTGGACAATGATACAACATTACTTGGACAATGATACAACATTACTTGGACATTGATACAACATTACTTGGACAATGATACAACATTACTTGGACAATGATACAACATTACTTGGACATTGATACAACATTACTTGGACAATGATACAACATTACTTGGACAATAATACACTGTACTTGGACAATGATACAACATACTTGGACAATGATACAACGTTACTTCGACAATGATACAACATTACTTGGACAATGATACAACATTACTTGGACAATGATACAACATTACTTGGATAATGATACAACATTACTTGGACAATGATACAACATTACTTGGACAATGATACAACATTACTTGGACAATGATACAACATTACTTGGACAATGATACAACATTACTTGGACAATGATGCAGCATTACTTGGACAATGATACAATGTTACTTGGACAATGATATAACGTTACTCGTACACTGATACAACATTACTTGGACAATGATGCAACATTACTTGGACAATGATACAACATTACTTGGACAATGATACAACATTACTTGGACAATGATACAATGTACTTGGACAATGATACAACATTACTTGGACAATGATACAACGTTACTTGGACATTGATACAACATTACTTGGACAATGATACAACATTACTTGGACAATGATACAACATTACTTGGACAATGATACAACATTACTTGGACAATGATACAACATTACTTGGACAATGATACATCATTACTTGGACAATGATGCAACATTACTTGGACAATGATACAACATTACTTGGACAATGATACAACGTTACTTGGACATTGATGCAACATTACTCGTACAATGATACAACATTACTTGGACAATGATGCAACATTACTTGGACACTGATACAACATTACTTGGACAATGATGCAACATTACTTGGACAATGATACAACGTTACTTGGACAATGATGCAACATTACTTGGACAATGATGCAACGTTACTCGGACAATGATACAATATTACTTGGACAATGATGCAACATTACTTGGACAATGATGCAATGTTACTTGGACAATGATACAACATTACTTGGACAATGATGCAACGTTACTTGGACAATGATACAACGTTACTTGGACAATGATACAACGTTACATGGGCAATGATGTAACGCTACTTGGACAATGATACATCGTTACTTGGACAATGATACAACACTACTTGGACAATGATGCAACATTACTTGGACACTGATACAACATTACTTGGACAATGATGCAACATTACTTGGACAATGATACAACGTTACTTGGACAATGATACATTACTTGGACAATGATACAATGTACTTGGACAATGATACAACATTACTTGGACAATGATACAACATTACTTGGACAATGATACAACATTACTTGGACATTGATACAACATTACTTGGACAATGATACAACATTACTTGGACATTGATACAACATTACTTGGACAATGATACAACATTACTTGGACAATGATACAACATTACTTGGACAATGATACAACATTACTTGGACAAAGATACAACATTACTTGGACAATGATACAACATTACTTGGACCAATGATACAATGTACTTGGACAATGATACAATGTTACTTGGACAATGATACAACGTTACTTGGACAATGATACAACATTACATGGACAATGATACAACATTACTTGGACAATGATACAACATTACTTGGACAATGATACAACATTACTTGGACAATGATACAACATTACTTGGACAATGATACAACGTTACTTGGACAATGATACATTACTTGGACAATGATGCAACGTTACTTGGACACTGATACAACGTTACTTGGACAATGATACAACGTTACTTGGACACTGCTGTAATGTTACTTGTACAATGATACAACGTTACTTGGACAATGATACAACGTTACTTGGACAATGATACAACGTTACTTGGACAATGATACAACGTTACTGAGATAATGATACAACGTTTCATTGTACCAGTCGTATTAGATTACGTAACATAGGACATCAAAGCCTGTCCCAAGGTTCATACGCGAGATGAGGACGTCACTTGGCAGCATAACGCACTACGTCACAGCTAGCCTTATGTACATGCAGTATAGTTACGTTGTCGGTCTGGAGCCTCCATGGCCGAGTGGCCGAGTGGTTAAGGTAGTTGACTTCAAAGCACTTGTCCCTTACCCCTGTAGGTTCGAAACACACTTGTGGGTGTTGAATTCTTCCATGTGAAGACATTATCCAGCTGACTTGTGGAAGATCGTCGGTTATACACTGGCGTCCACCATTGTCTGAAATATTGCTCGAAAGGTCACACTTGCTCGTCCTTCTTGAGATAATAGCTGGTAGACGGCGTAAGACGAGGCCGAGAGTCGAGTTGATAGCCTACATGTAGATATGTCAGAGATGTATGGGGGTGTGTCTATATGCAATCGGCTGCCTGTGTACATACTGTGTGAGTGGAACTTTGTGGCCGAGTGGATACAGGTGTGGTCTTCAAATTACTTGCCCTCATCGCTGTAGATTCGAATCCCCACTGAATTTGTCGAATTATTTCATGTCAGGAAGTTATCCAGCGACTTGAGGACGGTCGGTGGTTCTACCTGGATACTACTCGGCTAGGATGGGCACGTACTTGGATCTTCCTCTACCAATTATAGCTGGAGAGTCGCCATATTACCCAAGCTGTGTGTTCGACTTAACAAGACAAAACCCAAAACAAACGTAAGAGTCTCCACTTTCGTTAATACACTAATTAGTGTGTGAGTATCGGGGGACATATATTAAAACCAACATGGTATGCGAGACAACGCTTGTTTTATTTGCAAGAAAGTATAATTCTAAGAGTATTAAATCCGTAAATCACAGTTGATTAGTGTCACGTGGTGTGTCGTAGAGGTTCGAATCATCCGTCATTCTGAAAACAGAAAAGGACAGGCAATGTTTAGCATGTTTAAATTTATACAATTACTCAAGTCCGAAAATAAGCATACACTATGTAAACTCGCAATTGTTTACAAACGAGCCATTGAAGAAAGAAATGTTTACTTGAATGCTATTACACATGCTTAATTTAAAATATATACCACTTAGAAATATGAATAGGCCATTATGCAGTCTTCATTCTAAGAGACCAGTTTTGTTCATCCTCTATGTATGAGTAAATGTTTAAGCACTTCACTGTTTATGACGTGATAATATATATATATATTGTATGCAATAATTTGTATATGATGATGTACTTTGTACAAATCGAAATAAATTATCTGTTCTGTTCTGTTCTGTAATGTTCATCTTGATTCAAGTCTTATCTATGTACAGTCTGATTATTTAGGGCAGTCACTTGTATACATAACATTCGAAAACCAAAACAATCATTGTTGAACCATCAAACCTAAGCATAGTTTTCTATAAGCCTATAGCTTTGACCACTCGGCCATCCTGCTATGTGTGATAATTCGATATATTTTATATTATTCAATGAGTGTTTTAACTCACCAATGTTTATATACATCAGCATGTTTGTATACAAGTGACTGACCTGATTAATCGAACTGTACGTACATACATAACAAGCACACAATCGTAATAAAAGTACATAGCCATTATGAATAGAATCAAAAGAGACATATTGCATATTTATTGTCGCTACCGGTTGCCCATATGAGCGACGCCTTCTGAAGAGATTAGTTATTTTAGATTTTGGAGGAAAGTGCAATGATACAGACAGACCCATTCCAGAGTCTCCTCTGGTTCTTTTACGTGCACGGTGTACAGCACCGACACGAGATCTCGGTTTAAAGTCCCATCTGAAAGACGGTTAGTTTTATTAGGGTCAGACGGGGGATCGAACCTGCGATCCCTGGATTACCAGTCCAGCGTGTTACATATTGCAACAACAAGTATCGCATTATAAAAATCACGTGCTTATTATACTAATTTTGAACATTTTATTATATTCTAAAGCCAAGAAACAGTTGCTAATTTAAATTTAAATACTACTTAAAACAATAAATGGTATAAAACACTGAATTGGAAAACGAGCATTAATGCACTATTAAGAAATATCTGACAAATTCAGCTATCCCCCTGGATCAGATCAAGAATGTCCTAATTAGCAGCTGCTTCTTGTAGTGTGTAAAATCATAGTTATAACGTCATACCTTTGTGCCGGCAATCCATTATTATTAAAAGGCCACAGTATTATATTAAATCCTAGGCGTACATGTAGGAAATTAACAATTTTAATTAGTAGGATCTTGTTATATAAGTGTGTGTTTTAAGTAAGATATAAACCTCAAACCACAGGAACTTGAAATTGTATCCATAAGCCACCAACGGTATCGTACCTCTATCCTAGGACACCCTCTATAGGAGGGGTGTCCTAGGATAGAGGTACGAGACCTTTGGTGGCGTATGAATACAATTTCAGGAGGGGGGTGTCCTAGGATAGAGGTACGAGACCGTTGGTGGCGTATGGATAACATTTCAAGTTCCTGTGCTCAAACGGATACAATATGTAAAATATTGGTACTGTCTTCGGCGATACGCGCCTCACACATATTTACCGTCAATATAGAGACCACTACATAAGTATTTATCTTCTAACAGTGGTGTAGCTTAATTGTTATTAATATATGTGTAGGCCCCATTGTGATAGGGGTTCGGGGGTAGCTCCACGGATGATGTTGCAATACTATATCGCCGTAGCTGTATTCTGCTGGCATTTAAAGACATGTTTAACAAGCAATAAGGAAACATATTTATGAAGTTCTCTGAAAATATTTTTCTTTTATCGATTGAAAAGTGAGTGGTGATCACGCAGTGGTAGGGTGCTCGCTTTAGGTGCGAAAGAACGGAGTTCGAAACCCACTGGAGCCACGAGTGTACCCTTAGGCATGGCATTTAAATTCCACATTGCCTCTTCTCTCTCCCTCATGGCGATGGATTCCATCAGAAATGAGGTCTCGAGAGTGATCAGTATACCACTGTAACCTATCGTCTCTTATGATCACGGGTCCGAGTCCCGTTCAGACCGTGTCTCATTTATATGAGAAAGTTTGCAGTTTCTTAAAGAGATTGGTGCACCCAAGTACTGGTTAACCACTGGAGCCTGCCCAGGAAAGATGTTGTTAGGTAAACTGTCCGTCGCTCAAATGGGAAACCGGTAGCGATGTTAAATAAACTTTAAAACATCCAACATCAATCGGGACAACACCCGTCTCATTTCTGTCTCTCTCATGGCGATGTATTATATCAGGAATGAGGTTTAGAGAGCCATTAATCTAACGTTGTAAAAACTTCTTTCGCAGTCGAGTTAAAATTAAATTTTTAACTAATATTAATTTTGGAATATATACGTTATTGGTTGTTGCGGTTTCCATTTTGTAACCTAGTGGCTGTGAGTTAGAGCCCCGCCTGGACCATACTACTGGTGCCCTTTTCCAAGGCACTTAAATACACATTCTCTTCTCTCCCTCTCCCTCCCCCATATAACAATGGGTTCCATCATGAACGTGGTCTGGAGAGATATTAACCTTTAAGCGTGCTATAGGCGAACTGAGCAGATAACAACATTAATATTTCATAATTTTCCTAGAACGTCGTGCTTGTGACATTTCATTAAAATCGTTCCGATGTTATTTGTTAAAATTTGTATACACATTTATTTTAGCTCGATTGCGAAACAAGATCTTACAACTTATATTAATCCCCCTCGATACCTCATTTCTAATGGAATCGATCGCCACGAGGGAGAGAAAAGTACAGTTTGTCCCTCCCACACTTACAGTTTGCCCCTCCCACACTTACAGTTTGCCCCTCCCACAATTACAGTTTGCCCCTCCCACAATTATAGTTTGCCTCTCCCACAATTACAGTTCCCCCCTCCCACACTTACAGTTTGTCCCTCCCACACTTACAGTTTGTCCCTCCCACACTTACATTTTGTCATTCCCACACTTACAGTTTGTCCCTCCCACACTTACAGTTTGCCCCTCCCACACTTACAGTTTGCCCCTCCCACACTTACAGTTTGCCCCTCCCACACTTACAGTTTGTCCCTCCCACAATTACAGTTCCCCCCTCCCACACTTACAGTTTGTCCCTCCCACACTTACAGTTTGTCCCTCCCACACTTACATTTTGTCATTCCCACACTTACAGTTTGTCCCTCCCACACTTACAGTTTGTCCCTCCCACACTTACAGTTTGCCCCTCCCACACTTACAGTTTGTCCCTCCCACACTTACAGTTTGTCCCTCCCACAATTACCGATTGCCCCTCCAAAACGTACATCATTACGTTGATCTTAATGATCATCGCTCAGTTAAGCCAGGGTAAACTGTAAATTTCAATATCGTTTAGATGGAACCTGTTTTGTTTGTAATTCAAGCTACCTACTGCGATGTACATAGCGCAGTGGTTAGCGCGCTCGCTTCTCACCAATATAACCCGGGTTCAATCCTCGGACTGGGAAGTATATGGGATGGTACGGTGGTCGCCAGATCGGACAGGTGGGTTTTCTCCGGGTACTCCGGTTTCCTCCTACACGAATGATCACATTTACGCTACCATCCGCGTTAACGAGAGTGATTAACTTGCTCGCAATCGTTGTAAAATAAATAAAGTTTAAACTACATACTGTGATGCAAGATATACTTTATTTGACAAGAATAGACAATAAATATTATATATTCGTTATTGCTTTCGTCAGTTGTGGAGTCCGTATCTGTGTATGTGTGTCATCAAGCCATGGTAATCTGAAATATAGAACGTAGCAGGTGTATCGTGTTGGCACAATTGCTTAAAGCGACATTACATCCAAAAAGCAATTAAAATGCATTTTTTCACGTATAAATGCATTGATACTACAAATTCCTCCAAATACATTCGAACACAAATATTGAATCAATAAACAGTGTGAAGTGGAAGTCGTGATAGCTCAGTGGTAGCGCGTTTGCTTCACGTGCGAAAGGCCCGGAGTTCGAGCCCCGCTGGAGCCGTTACGATTGTGTCCTTAGGTAAGGCATTTAAATTCCACATGCCTCTTCTCTCTCCCTCGTGGCGATGGATTCCACCAGGAATGAGGTCTCGAGAGTGATTAGTATAAGTTATAAGAACTTCTTTCGCAATCGAGCTAAAATAAATTTGAATAAACTAATAAACAGTGTATTTATGGTCTACAAACTTTCAAAAGTGAATGTAGGATTTCATATACCGGTCATCCGCGCTCATGAATTGACATTTCTTTGTCATTGTAGTCAATACTAAACGCTTGATACTGTCGGTTAGAGATAATAAATTTAACTAAGATTAGTCTACAAATAAATATGCATACATGTGAGATATAACGGTAAATCTGTACCATAAATCTCGTTATTCTGAATACACAGGTTGTATTACGCATGTATGTCGACCCTGTTTACATCATTTTTTTATGTCAACAAACCGCGTATACAACGTTTGTTTGTTAGTTGAAATCTTCAGTTTTTGAGGCAAATATTTAGAAATACATTACTCCATATAATAGAAAATTACATGCTGTATAAATTTGCGTTTTTACTGATGTAGTGTCGCTTTAAATTAGCAATAATTATTGAATGTTCTTTTTAAACGGGCACATTCTGCTTAGGACACGTGGCTCCTTAATAGAGGTAAACTGTATAGTAAAACAACATATTGGGAATCTGGAAGATGGCTGCTTAAGACAGGTTGGCTGCTTAATAGAGGTGACCACTAACACAGGTACACATTTTAGAAAGGCAATTAAGCTGGACATGTTTTAAATACGGTTGCAATTGAAGACATTATTTAGGAGTGTGTGTGTGTTTAACGTTTATTTATCGTCGCTACCGGTTGCCCATATGAGCGACGCCTCCTGAAGAGATTAATTATTTTAGATGTGTGGAGGATAGTGCAATGATACAGACATATACCCATTCCAGAGTCTCCTCTGGTTCTTTTACGTGCACGGTGTAAATCACCGACACGAGACCTTGTTTAACGTCCCATCTATTATTAATTATCTATCCATTAACTAGGTTGACCATAGTATGGTTGAAATAAAACGAAATCAAGAACAGAACAGAATTTATTTCGAACGATGTGTACATGATATGTCGTTTTCGCCAAACTAGTAATAACATATACAATGTTTTTTTATCACGTGACAATTAAAATTTAAGTGACAATAATATATACATCTTGATACTTACACATTTATATTATTTCTAATAACTAAAGTAGATTTGGTTAAGTTATGCATAGTATTATTATTATCGGAACTTGTAAGACTGTTAAATATGTATACAGACTATTACAATAGTGTGTATAAATCAATGAAAGACAACGATGAGTTACTACCCTGAATACTCCCTGAAAGTATATAATTATGTCCTGAGTGTTTTCCTCTGTTTTTATCGTTGCTTCCTTTGCACAACATGCTAGCAATTTAGGATTCTAACTAAAAGGACCTTTCACATATTGGAATAAATCAGACTTTATCTGCCAAGGGAGGTAATTGGAAATTAGAGATGTCTCTCGTTGTTTACTTAGGTTGTTATAGCATGGACACCTAACGAAACCAAGGTTGTGTATATATTGTCATAGAGGATGTTGATCTGTGTGTGTTTTACGTTTATTTATCGTCGCTACCGTTTGCACATATGAGCGACGCCTCCTGAAGAGATTAGTCATTTTAGATTTTGGAGGATAGTTTAATTTTTTTAGTTTAAACAATATTTTATTTCAATGAATATACATAGTATAATGATCACAATAAGAAAATACATTTTGGAGGATAGTGCAATGAGACAGACAGAGACATATTCCCGAATCTCCTCTGGTTCTTTTATGTGCACGGTGTAAAGCACCGACACGAGACCTCGGCTTAACATCCCATCTGAATGACTGTTAATTTTATTATGGTCAGACGGGGGATCGAACATGCGATCCTTGAATTACCAGTCCAGCGTGTTACCACTGCACTACAGATCCACCTGTGGATGTTGATCTGTAGTTGAGTATGTGTTATATACAACAACAACAACAACAACAACCACCACCACAACAACAACACTAGTGTATTGCGTACAACATCTATTAGATGCTTAGAGCAAATACAATTGTTATACAGTGTAGTGGATACACAAACATAATTGCCTAGAGGTCTCTTTAATAAATATGTTTACGGAGAATTGTATGTGTTAATATAAGTATTTACATATAGAAAGGATTACCATTCCCTGGCTGGTTCAATACTTCTTTCCTTTGCGACAGCACAAGACCATCTTGCACTTTTTACAGTAAGGACATTTACCAATCATTTTCTCTCCTTTCCAGCAATATTTTCTCCTGCATATGCAATTTTTTCCAAATCGGCGGCGCCCGCCCATGCCAAATCCGCCCCCGCCCATGCCATATCCGCCACCGCCCATGCCATAGCCGCCACCGCCCATGCCATATCCGCCACCCATTCCACCTCCATAGCCGCCACCCATTCCACCTCCGCCACCCATTCCATAGCCGCCACCCATTCCACCTCCGCCACCCATTCCATAGCCGCCACCCATTCCACCTCCGCCACCCATTCCATAGCCGCCACCCATTCCACCTCCGCCACCCATTCCATAGCCGCCACCCATTCCACCTCCATAGCCGCCACCCATTCCACCTCCGCCACCCATTCCATAGC
The DNA here is from genome assembly GCA_014843695.1 of Archivesica marissinica. Lineage (NCBI taxonomy): Eukaryota > Metazoa > Mollusca > Bivalvia > Venerida > Vesicomyidae > Archivesica > Archivesica marissinica. The sequence continues at coordinate 7,685,410 of CM026401.1, read as the reverse complement.
CGCCACCCATTCCACCACCATAGCTCATGCCATATCCCCGCCACCACCGCGCCACCACCGCCATATCCCCCACGATAGCACGGCCACTTATGGCATCTCCTCCACCACCACCCTGTATAAATAAAACACGTCTAATGAATGAATTAGTACCGGTTGCACATTTGAGCGACGGGCAGTTTACCTAACAACACCTTTCCTGGACAGGCTCCAGCGGTTAACCAGTAGTTGGTGCACCAACCTCCGTAAGAAACTGCCAACCTTTTCATATCAATGAGACACGGCTCGAACCCGTGACCATCAGTGATGATAGGTTACAGTGGTATACAAGTCAGCGACCGTAACCACTTGACCACGGAGGCGGACTAACATATTTCAGATTTGTTACAGTAGTGTGGATTATCAGCAATTAAATTATGTACGTATGCGGACGTACATGGTTGATACTATTAAGCACACGATAGGCATGCACAGTAATACGCTAGAGGTACGATATACAAATGATACTCACAGGGTCGATACGTTGGCATGACAACCAGGTAGCCGATTGCACAGATACACCCCATACATTCCATATCACTCTAGTAGTAAAAGCCTTGTTTTACAAATGCTAAAGAAGGTCGATTGTACTATGAAATAAATTTGTCGTTTGAAAAACAAGGCCTTTATTGCATAGTTTATTGATATTTGAAGTGAAGTGCGTGACTTTCATTAAAATCGAAAATCACCGCGTACAACGGACATGTGTACTGCAGCTAAAACGAGGCCGAGGGTCGAGTTGACTAGAGTGCGATTTGACCGCGTACACGTATATAAAAATATGGGCGTATCTATGCAATCGGTTGCCTGGTTGTCATGCTTACTTGTAACCTGTCTAGTAGTACTCACCACCAACCTAGGCTCAATACTGTATGTTCAAGTGCGTATGCAAATTATACACTTAGCAAATCTTTTAAGTGTGCATGTATAAATGGTCTTGGATATCCGTTATTTTCAATAAATACAGTTGAGTGATATGATATAATATTCCCACACTGTATACATTATATCGTACTATTCTCAATGGAAGACTATCAACATGGACTGAGGCCAATGGTAAGATTGTGGAGGAACAGAACGGATTCAGGAAGAAGCGAGGTAGTGTTGATCACAGTTCTACTCTGGCAAGTATCATTGAAACCTGACTTAAGCTAAAGCATAGTACATAGTCAGCATTTATAGATTTCCTCAAAGCGTACGATTGTATTAACATACCTCTTTTGCTGGGTAGAGGAAAGTGGAGTAGATGGGAAAATGTACGTGTGTTTTACGCTTATTTATCGTCTCTACCGGTTGCCCATATGAGCGACGCCTCCTGAATAGATTAGTCATTTTAGATGTTTTGGAGGATAGTGCAATGATACAGAGAGATACCCATTCCAGAGTCTCCTCTGGTTCTTTTACGTGCACGGTGTAAAGCACCGACACGAGACCTCGGTTTAACGTCCCATCTGAAAGACTGTTAATGTTATTAGGGTCAGACGGGTGATCGAACCTGCGATCCCTGGATTACCAGTCCAGCGTGTTACCACTGGACTACATATCCGTCTGTGGAAAATGTACAAAGCCATTGTATCGATATATAGTACTGATATCTCTTGTATTAGAGTTAATAACATGCATACAGATTGGTTCAATGTTAAGTTAGGTCTATGACAAGGTTGTATTATGTCTCCAGTACTGTTTAATATGTTTGTAGATGACTTAGCACTTAAAATCAAAGCATTGGGTTTCGGAATAGATATTGAAGATGGTAATAAATAATTATTGTCATTAATTATGTATGCAGATGATATTGTAATACTAGCATCCAGTGAACATGAACTCCAACAAATGTTAAACGTTATATCAACATGGTGTGAGCAACATGGTATGAGTTTGAATGAAACGAAAAGCACAATTGTACATTTTAGACCCAAATCTGTGGATAGAACGATGTCTGATTTCAAATGTGGAGATAAAAATATTGCCATAGTTGGCAAATATGTATATCTTGGCTTAGTATTGGATGAATTACTGAACTATAATGTAACGGCCAAGTTTTATCACAAGCAGCATGCAGAGCTCTGAGTTTACAAGTATTGGGGGGGGGGATACCTCATAGTGTATCTAACAAGTTGTATGATTCAATGGTATGGCAAGTTATATCATATGTTGTAGCTATATGGGGCACACAAAGATTGTCTTGTATTGAGGCAATAGAAAATAGGGTCACGAAATTGTTTTTGGGTACTGGCAAGTGTACCATTAATTATGCTGTTGGCGGTGATATGGGCTGGGATCCTGTGTGTGTTAAGCAGTTGAGATGTATCTCCTACCTATGGTGCTCTGCTGTTGGTGGTGATATGGGCTGGGATCATGTGTGTGTTAAGCAGTTGAAATGTATCTCCTACCTATGGTGACGGTACACAAGCATGAACCGCAATCGGCTAAATTGTATTGTGTTCAATAATTCATTACATCTTGGTAATGGAACATGTACGAACTGGCATTACAGAGTTACGGTAGTAAGTCTATCGTAGCAAAACGATTAATAGATAGATTAATGGATCTGTTTCTAAATGACTGGATTGAATCTGTTCATACTACATGTACTGTAACTGTAATTCGCTATGTACATAGTGGTAATAAGTTGAGGACATACAGCACATTTAAATATAGGAAGTCGTGATAGCTCAGTGGTAGCGCGTTCGCTTCACGTGCGAAAGGCCCGGAGTTCGAGCCCCGCTGGAACCGTTACGATCGTGTCATTAGGCAAGACATTTAAATCCACATTGCCTCTTCTCTCTCCCTCGTGGCGATGGATTCCATCAGGAATGAGGTCTCGAGAGTGAGTATAATGGTGGCCTATGGATATTTCAATAGCAGTGTCTGACCTGCATATAAATATTTACGAATTGTGGAATTATATGTCCAGACCAAGTTTATAGCAGCTAGAAAGAAGCCGCCGATTCTGTATTAAACTGGTCCAAAACTTACCACCATTTGCTAATACAGATATAGCTAATACAGATATAGTGGCGATGGATTCCATCAGGAATGAGGTCTCGAGAGTGATTTATATAAGTTGAAAGAAATTGTTTCGAAATCGAGCTAAAATAAATGTGTATAAACTAATACTATAGTATCATTGCCATCATTTTGCGACATTGGCTTTTTACACACCATCAAATTATTGCTCATATTATATTAAAATTGTGTTTGTTAATGAAATCAATGGAATAACATGTAATGTCTATTAACTTTATTTATGGAAAATTAGGGCTAATATTGACGGAGATACGAGACCATTTATACATGCACACTTATAAGATTTGTTAAAGCGAAACTACATCAGCGAAAAAAAAAACAGAATAATTTCCTATTATATGGTATAATTTGTTTCCAAATATTTGCCTCAATAACTGAGCATTTATTTTAATAAAATAAATAAGCGTCGTATACGCGGTTTGTTGACATAACAAACTAATGTAAAATAGGCCGACTGTCATGCGTAATACAATGAGTGTATCCTGAATAACACTATTTATGGTACATATTTACCGTTATATCTCACATGTGTGCCTATGCATATTATATCGGGAGAAATAAAAATGAATTTTCATCTAATAATAATTTACGCATCTATTACGTTTCTCTCGTACATTGCCATGACGTGTTGTATACACGCAGCTTATCCAGCACGAACATGCATCATATTTACTCATAATTTATAAAACCCATACTGCTAACATATTATGACTATGGTGTACGTCCGCCTCCGTGGTCGAGTGATTAAGGTCGCTGACTGGTATACCACTGTAACCTATCATCACTGACCATCACGGTTTCGAGCCCCGCTCAGACCGTGTTTCATTTATATGAAAAAGTTGGCAGTTTCTTACGGAGGTTGGTGCACCCACTGGAGTCTGCCCAGTAAAGGTGTTATTAGGTAAACTGCCCGCAGTCGATATAGCCCAAAAATATAGCCAATATTTTACATATTTGATTCATTTGAAGCTTATATCTTACTAAACAGACACACTTAATATATAACTATATCTTACTAATTAAAATTGTTGATTTCGTACATGTACGCATATAATTTAATATAACACTTTGGCATTTTAAAACCAGTCCAATATTACTAATAATGGACTGCAAGTACAAAGGTATGACGTCATAACATTGTTTTAACGTTTCATATGTTCTCCTATGTTGGCAATTGACATTTTGAAGTGTCGAAGACAATTTAGATGTGTTGTATAAAATATAGCAGATAGGTTACAATGGATAACCTAAGCTCAGGGTTGATTCTGAATTACAAATTTCGAGCAAAATGCGCCGTGGGAAAATGGGTATCAAGCTCGCTTCTCATCAACGCAACCCTGGAAGTATGTCAGTTTGCACGGTGGTAGCCAAGTCGGACAGGTACCCCGGTTCCCTCCCACACGAATAACAACATATGTATATACGTTCATCTTAAACACATATTTCGCAACTATAACATAAATAACGTTTATACAATAAAATTCGACACAGTCATGGATAGTCCCCCTTTAATATTGACCTAGAACTGAACCGCGAGAGCAAAACGTAAACTGTACCATACCTTGAGTGCCCACAGCGAGGAATACAAGCACAAGTAGTGACAAGACAGCGTTCATGATGACGGTGGATGGTCCTCTGCCCTTTTGAGTTGTACTGGCGGATGCAGGCTTTATATACCGCTGAGAGTGGCCGCAAAAAACACATTTCTAATTATGATAATCGATGGCTTTGCTAAAGATATTTCAAAGCACCAAAGCGTTGCAAAAGGTATCGATCTTGCATTATAAGTATGTGATGTGCATCTCTCGTACCACTACGTACTGTCTCTCTAACACCTAACAGCTCATCCGTTCCATGGCGATGACATTGTTTTAAATAAATAGGAAATTAGTGGAGATTGATGTGTGTAATATAATTTTGCAATTGCAAGACATTGTAACAGTTCAAGGGCGAATAAACGAGGGTTCCATAACCCTGTCATACTACGGCACGTAACACCCGTAACATGTTACTTCGGGGGCTCATGAACTCACATAGTGGGGTTCTCAATAATCTGTACTTCGCATTGTGTTTACCGTCCCCGTTTAGCTGCCTTTCATCAGTATCACAAGTAACAAGCGCTTAATAAACATCCATTTGGACAGATGATGACAAGGTAGTCGGCATAGCTGACCCAGGAATGTCAGTTTCTTATAGTCAATCATCGTCTCTATTGTAGAGATTCACAGAACACTAAGAGCTATATCTGTATTAGCAAATGGTGGTAAGTTTTGGACCAGTTTAATACAGAATCGGCGGCTTCTTTGTAGCTGCTATAAACTTGATCTGGACATATAATTCCACAATTCGTAAATATTTATATGCAGGTCAGACACCGCTATTGAAATATCCATAGGCCACCATTATAATCACTCTCGAGACATCATTCCAGATGGAATCCATCGCCACGAGGGAGAGAGACAGGCAACGTGAATGTAAATACCTTGCCTAAGGGCATACTCGTAACGGCTCCAGAGGGGCTCGAAGTCTACGCTACCACTGCGCTATCACGACTTCATAGATTATTGAAATGTTTATTATATAGAAGTAGTAGTAGTAGTAGTAGTAGTAGTAGTAGTAGTAGTAGCAGCAGTAGCAGTAGCAGTAGTAGCAGCAGTAGTAGTAGTAGTAGTAGTAGTAGTAGTAGTCTGTAGTAACATCGCAGCAGTAGTAGCGTACAAGCATTGCAGTAGTAGTAGTAGTAGTTGCAGTAGTAGTAGTAGTAGTTGCAGTCCAACATGGAGTTATAAGAGATGAACAAAATTATACATACTCATTAATCACAGTATGTTAGGGATAAAACTGCAATATCCCGGCTAATCGGATATTAAAAACTGCTCTAAGACAATTATAAAACACTGAAATACAAAATAAGTACTATTGCACACTGATTAAGAATTGGTCATATGAAATCTAACTTAGATTTGATCAGATCATAGCGAATATGATTAGCAGAGATATTACAGACGAGATATAAAAAATGTAGTTAGAAATATAAGAAATAATGACATTATTCACAATGTATTTAAAATTATTTACATAATAAAAACTGACGCCTCTGTAGAATAATAAAACAGTGTTTGGCACAATGACGAATCATGCTAGAATGTCATAAATCCACTATTGAATTGTTTTCAACTGGCATAATAGGATAGGCCTCGCATTACAATACTAAATTAACCCCTACTATTGTAGTTCGGGTCCGCCTCCGTGGTCGAGTTGTTAAGGTCGCTGACTTGTATACCACTATAACCAATCATCACTGATGGTCACGGGTACCATTTATTATACAACTTCATTTTTAGCTCGATTGCTAAACAAATTCTTACAACTTATATTAACCACTCTCGAGACCACATTCCTGATGGAATCCATCGCCACGAGGGAGAGAG
>CM026401.1:7603030-7677913 GCA_014843695.1 Archivesica marissinica | reverse complement strand
ATATATCTGCACACCATTGAAGTCAGGTGGCTAATCTGTCGTCCAATGCACACTTGGGGCATAACTATCTGCACACCATTGAAGTCAGGTGGCTAAACTGTCGTCCAATGCACACTTGGGGCATAACTATCTGCACACCATTGAAGTCAGGTGGCTAAACTGTCGTCCAATGCACACTTGGGGCATAACTATCTGCACACCATTGAAGTCAGGTGGCTAAACTGTCGTCCAATGCACACTTGGGGCATAACTATCTGCACACCATTGAAGTCAGGTGGCTAAACTGTCGTCCAATGCACACTTGGGGCATAACTATCTGCACACCATTGAAGTCAGGTGGCTAAACTGTCGTCCAATGCACACTTGGGGCATAACTATCTGCACACCATTGAAGTCAGGAGGCTAAACTGTCGTCCAATGCACACTTGGGGCATAACTATCTGCACACCATTGAAGTCAGGTGGCTAAACTGTCGTCCAATGCACACTTGGGGCATAACTATCTGCACACCATTGAAGTCAGGTGGCTAAACTGTCGTCCAATGCACACTTGGGGCATAACTATCTGCACACCATTGAAGTCAGGTGGCTAAACTGTCGTCCAATGCACACTTGGGGCATAACTATCTGCACACCATTGAAGTCAGGTGGCTAAACTGTCGTCCAATGCACACTTGGGGCATAACTATCTGCACACCATTGAAGTCAGGTGGCTAAACTGTCGTCCAATGCACACTTGGGGCATAACTATCTGCACACCATTGAAGTCAGGTGGCTAAACTGTCGTCCAATGCACACTTGGGGCATAACTATCTGCACACCATTGAAGTCAGGTGGCTAAACTGTCGTCCAATGCACACTTGGGGCATAACTATCTGCACACCATTGAAGTCAGGTGGCTAAACTGTCGTCCAATGCACACTTGGGGCATAACTATCTGCACACCATTGAAGTCAGGTGGCTAAACTGTCGTCCAATGCACACTTGGGGCATAACTATCTGCACACCATTGAAGTCAGGTGGCTAAACTGTCGTCCAATGCACACTTGGGGCATAACTATCTGCACACCATTGAAGTCAGGTGGCTAAACTGTCGTCCAATGCACAATTGGGGCATAACTATCTGCACACCATTGAAATCAGGTTCGAAAAAACTGTCATCTAGAGCACTATTGTGAGCTTATATCTATGCACACCATTGAAATCAGGTGGATTAACTGTCTTCTAGAGCACTAGTGTGGGACTAACTCTCTGTACACCATTGAGGTCAGGTTGCTAAACTATCATCTAGAGCACTATTGTGGGCTAATCGCTCTACAAACCATTGAAGTCAGGTTGCTAAACTGTCATCTAGAGCACTAATGTGGGCTGATATCTCTGCACATCATTGAAATCAGGTGGCTTAACTGTCAAATAGAGCACTACTGTGGGCTTATCTCTCTGCGCACCATTGAAGTCACGTTGCTAGCCTATCATCTAGAGCATTATTGTGGGCTAATCTCTCTGCACACCATTGAAATCATATGGCTAAACTGTCACCTAGAGCACTAGTGTGGGCTTATATCTCTGAACACCAATGAAGTCAGGTGGCTAAACTGTCATCTAGAGCACTATTGTGGGCTTATATCTCTGCACTACATTGAAGTCAGTTGGCCAAACTGTCATCTAGAGCACTATTATGGGATTATATCTCTGCACACCATTGAAATCAGGTGGCTAAACTGTCAAATAGAGCACTATTGTGGGCTTATCTCTCTGCACTCCATTGTAGTCAGGTTGCTAAACTTTCATCTAGGGCACTATTGTGGGCTTATATCTGTGCACACCATTGAAGTCATGTGGCTTAACTGTCATCTAGAGCACTATTATGGGCTTATATCTATGAACACTATTGAAGTCAGGTGTCTAAACTGTCAGCTAGCGCATTATTGTGGACTTAATTCTGCACACAATTGAAGTCAGGTAGCTTAACTATCATCTAGAGCACTATTGTAGGCGTCACTCTCTGCACACCATAGAAGTCAGGTTACTAAACTGTCATCTAGAGCATTATTGTGGACTAATCTCTGCACTCCATTGAAGTCAGGTTGCTCAACTGTCATCTAGAGCACTACTGTGGGCTTATCTCTCTGCACGCCATTGAAGTCAGGTGTCTAAACTATCAGCTAGCGCATTATTGTGGACTTAACTCTGCACACAATAGTGCTCTAGATGACAGAGTAGCCACCTGACGTCAATGGTGTGCAGAGAGTTAGGCCCACAGTAGTGCTCTAGATGACAGTTTGGCCACGTGACTTCAATGGTGTGCAGAGAGTTAGGCCCATAATAGTGCTCTAGATGACAGTTTGGCCACATGACTTCAATGGTGTGCAGAGATATAAGCCCACAATTGTCCTCTAGATGACAGTTAAGACACATGACTTCAATGGTGTGCAGAGATATAAGCCCACAATAGTTCTCTAGATGACAGTTTAGCCACATGACGTCAATGTGTGGGTGTGTGTTTGGTTTGTGTCAATGGTGTACAGAGAGATAGGCCCACAATAGTGCTCTAGATGACAGTTTGGCCACCTGACTTCAATGTAATGCAGAGAGATAAGCCCACAATAGTGCTCAAAATGACAGTTATGCCACCTGACTTCTATGGTTTGAAGAGATATAAGCCCACAATAGTGCTCTAGATGACAGTTTAGCAACCTGAATGCTATGGTGTGCAGAGATATAAGCCCACACTAGTGCTCTAGATGACATTTTAGCCACCTGATTGCAATGGTGTGCAGAGCAATTAGCCCACAATAGTGCTCTAGATGATAGTTTAACAACCTGACTTCAATGGTGTGCAGAGAGATAAGCCCACAATATTGCTCTAGTTGACAGTTAAGCCACCTGATTTCAATGGTGTGCAGAGGTATAGGCCCACAATAGTGCTCTAGATGACAGATTAGTCACCTGACTTCAATGGTGGGCAGAGATATAAGCCTACAATAGTGTTCTAGATGACAGTTATGCCACCTGACGTCAATGGTGTGCAGAAGAGTTAAGCCCACAATAGTGCTCAATATGACAGTCTGGCCACCTGACTTCAATGGTGTGCAGAGAGTTAGGCCCACAATAGTGCTCTAGATAACAGTTAAGCCACGTGACTTCAATGGTGTGCAGAGAGATAAGCCCACAATAGTGCTGTAGAGGACAGTTTGGCCACCTGACTTCAATGGTGTGTAGAGAGATAAATCCACAATAGTGCTCTAGATGACAGTTAAGACACCTGACTTCTATGGTGTGCAGAGATATAAGCCCACAATAGTGCTCTAGATGAAAGTTTAGCCACCTGACTTCAATGGTGTGCAGAGAGATAAGCACACTATCGTGCTCTAGATGACAGTTAAGCAACCTTACTTCAATGGTGTGGAGAGATATAAGCCCTCCATAGTGCTCTAGATGACAGCTAGGCCACCTGACTTCAATGGTGTACAGAGATATAAGCCCACAATAGTGCTCTAGATGATAGCTTAGCCACCTGAAGTCAATGGTGTGCAGACAGTTAGGCCCACAATAGTGCTCTAGATAACAGTTAAGCCACGTGACTTCAATGGTGTGCAGAGAGATAAGCCCACAATAGTGCTGTAGAGGACAGTTTGGCCACCTGACTTCAATGGTGTGTAGAGAGATAAATCCACAATAGTGCTCTAGATGACAGTTAAGACACCTGAATTCTATGGTGTGCAGAGATATAAGCCCACAATAGTGCTCTAGATGAAAGTTTAGCCACCTGACTTCAATGGTGTGCAGAGAGATAAGCACACAATAGTGCTCTAGATGACAGTTAAGCAACCTTACTTCAATGGTGTGGAGAGATATAAGCCCTCCATAGTGCTCTAGATGACAGCTAGGCCACCTGACTTCAATGGTGTACAGAGATATAAGCCCACAATAGTGCTCTAGATGATAGCTTAGCCACCTGAAGTCAATGGTGTGCAGACAGTTAGGCCCACAATAGTGCTCTAGACGACAGATAAGCCACCTGACTTCAATGGTATGCAGAGATATAAGCCCACAATAGTGCTCTAGATGACAGTTAAGCCACCTGACTTCAATGGTGTGCAGAGAGATAAGCCCACAATAGTGCTCTAGATGACAGTTTAGCCACCTGACATCTATGGTGTGCAGAGATATAAGCCCACAATAGTACTCTAGATGACAGTTTAGCCACCTGACTTCAATGGTGTGCAGAGATATAAGCCCACACTAGTGCTATATATGACAGTTTAGGCACCTGATTACAATGGTGTTCAGTGCTACTAGCCCACAATAGTGCTCTAGATGACAGTTTAGCAACCTGACTTCAATGGTATGCAGAGAGATAATCCCATAATAGTGCTCAAGATGACAATTAAGCCACATGACTTCAATGGTGTGCAGAGCGATAAGCCCACAATTGTGCTCTAGAATGGCAGTTAATCCACCTGACTTCAATGGTGTGCAGAGATATAAGCTCCCAATAGTGATCTAGATGACAGTTTAGCAACCTGACTTCAATGGTTTGCAGAGAGGTAACGCTCACACTATTGCTCTAGATGACAGCCCACAATAGTGCTCTAGATGACAGTTAAGCCACCTGATTTCAATGGTGGCCAGAGAGTTAAGACCACAATAGTGCTCTAGATGACAGCTTAGCAACCTGACTTATATGGTGTGCAGAGAGTTATGCCCACAATAGTGCTCTAGATGACAGGTAGGCCACCTGACTTCAATGGTGTGCAGAGAGTTAGGCCCACAATAGTGCTCTAGATAACAGTTAAGCCAACTGAATTCAATGATGTGCAGAGATATAAGCCCACAATAGTGCTGTAGATGACAGTTTGGCCACCTGACTTCAATGTAGTGCAGAGATATAAACCCATAATAGTGCTCTAGATGACAGTTAAGCCACCTGACTTCTATGGTGTGCAGATATATCAGCCCACAATAGTGCTCTAGATGACAGTTTAGCAACCTGACTTCAATGGTGTGCAGAGAGTTACGCTCACACTATTGCTCTAGATGACAGCCCACAATAGTGCTCTAGATGACAGTTAAGCCACCTGATTTCAATGGTGTGCAGAGAGTTAAACCCACAATAGTGCTCTAGATGACAGCTTAGCAGCCTGATTTCTATGGTGTGCAGAGAGTTATGCCCACAATAGTACTCAAGATGACAAATAAGCCACATGACTTCAATGGTGTGCAGAGCGATAAGCCCACAATAGTGCTCTAGATGGCAGTTAATCCACCTGACTTCAATGGTGTGCAGAGAGTTAAGCCCACAATAGTGCTCTAGATGACAGCTTAGCAAACTGACTTCAATGGTGTGCAGAGAGATACGCTCACACTATTGCTCTAGATGACAGCCCAAAATAGTGCTCTAGATGACAGTTAAGCCACCTGATTTCAATGGTGTGCAGAAAGTTAAGCCCACAATAGTGCTCTAGTTGACAGCTTAGCAACCTGACTTCTATGGTGTGCAGAGAGTTATGCCCACAATAGTGCTCTAGATGACAGTTAGGCCACCTGACTTCAATGGTGTGCAGAGAGTTAGGCCCACAATAGTGCTCTAGATAACAGTTAAGCCACCTGACTTCTATGGTGTGCAGATATATCAGCCCACAATAGTGCTCTAGATGACAGTTTAGCAACCTGACTCAATGGTGTGCAGAGAGTTAGTTTGTTGGAGCCCACAATAGTGCCTAGATGACAGTTAGCCCCTGATTTCAATGGTGTGCAGAGGTTACCCACAATTGCTCTAGATGACAGCTTAGCAGCCTGATTTCTATGGTGTGCAGAGAGTTATGCCCACAATGTCTCAAGATGAAATTAAGCCACATGACTTCAATGGTGTGCAGAGCGATAAGCCCACAATAGTGCTCTAGATGGCAGTTAATCCACCTGACTTCAATGGTGTGCAGAGAGTTAAGCCCACAATAGTGCTCTAGATGACAGCTTAGCAAACTGACTTCAATGGTGTGCAGAGAGATACGCTCACACTATTGCTCTAGATGACGCCCAAAATAGTGCTCTAGATGACAGTTAAGCCACCTGATTTCAATGGTGTGCAGAAAGTTAAGCCCACAATAGTGCTCTAGTTGACAGCTTAGCAACCTGACTTCTATGTTGTGCAGAGAGTTATGCCCACAATAGTGCTCTAGATGACAGTTAGGCCACCTGACTTCAATGGTGTGCAGAGAGTTAGGCCCACAATAGTGCTCTAGATAACAGTTAAGCCAACTGACTTCAATGATGTGCAGAGATATAAGCCCACAATAGTGCTGTAGATGACAGTTTGGCCACCTGACTTCAATGTAGTGCAGAGAGATAAACCCATAGTAGTGCTCTAGATGACAGTTAAGCCACCTGACTTATATGGTGTGCAGAGATATAAGCCCACAATAGTGCTCTAGATGACAGTTTAGCAACCTGACTTCAATGGTGTGCAGAGAGTTACGCTCACACTATTGCTCTAGATGACAGCCCACAATAGTGCTCTAGATGACAGTTAAGCAACCTGATTTCAATGGTGTGCAGAGAGTTAAGCCCACAATAATGCTCTAGATGACAGCTTAGCAACTTGACTTCTATGGTGTGTAGGGAGTTATGCCCAAAATAGTGCTCTAAATGACAGCTAGGCCACCTGACTTCAATGGTGTGCAGAGAGTTAGGCCCACAATAGTACTCTAGATAACAGTTAAGCCAACTGGCTTCAATGATATGCAGAGATATCAGCCCACAATAGTGCTCTAGATGACAGACTAGCCACCTGACCTCTATGATGTGCAGAGATATAAGCCCACAATAGTGCTCTAGATGACAGTTTAGCAACCTGACTTCAATAGTGTGCAGAGAGATAATCCCACAATAGTGCTCAAGCTGACAATTAAGCCACATGACTTCAATGGTGTGTAGAGCGATACGCCCACAATAGTGCTATAGATGACAGTTAATCCACCTGACTTCAATGGTGTGCAGAGATATAAGCTCACAATAGTGCACTAGATGACAGTTTAGCAACCTGACTTCAATGGTGTGCAGAGAGTTACGCTCACACTATTGCTCTAGATGACAGTTAAGCCACTTGACTTCAATGGTGTGCAGAGATATATGCCCATACTAGTGCTCTAGATGACAGTTTAGCCACCTGACGTCAATGCTGTGCAGAGAGTTAGTCCCACAATAGTGCTCTAGATGACAGTTTGGCCACCTGAATTCAATGGTGTGCAGAGAGTTAGGCACACAATAGTGCTCTAGATGACAGTTTGGCTACCTGACTTCAATTGTGTGCAGAGAAATAAGCCCACAATAGTGCTCTAGATGACAGTTAAGCCACCTGACTTCAATGGTGTCTAGAGAGTTACTCCCACAATAGTGCTCTAGATGACAGTTAAGCCACCTGACTTCAATGGTGTGCAGAGAGATAAGCCCACACTAGTGCTCGAGATGACAGTTTAGCCACCTGACTTCAATGGTGTGCAGAGATATAAGCCAACAATTGTGCTCGAGGTGACAGTTTAGCCACCTGACTTCAATGGTGTGCAGAGAGATAAGCCCACAATAGTGCTCGAGATGACAGTTTAGCCACTTGACTTCAATGGTGTGCAGAGATATAAGCCCACACTAGTGCTATATATGACAGTTTAGGCACCTGATTTCAATGGTGTTCAGTGCTATTAGCCAACAATAGTGCTATGGATGACAGTTTAGCCACCTGACTTCAATGGTGTGCAGAGAGTTAGGCCCACAATAGTGCTCTAGATAACAGTTTAGCCAACTGACTTCAATGGTGTGCAGAGAGATAAGCCCACAATAGTGCTCTAGATGACAGTTTAGCCACCTGACCTCTATGGTGTGCAGAGATATAAGCCCACAATAGTGCTCTAGATGACAGTTTAGTAACCTGACTTCAATAGTGTGCAGAGAGATAATCCCACAATAGTGCTCAAGCTGACAATTAAGCCACATGACTTCAATGGTGTGTAGAGCGATAAGCCCACAATAGTGCTATAGATGACAGTTAATCCACCTGACTTCAATGGTGTGCAGAGAGATAAGCCCACAATAGTGCTCTAGATGACAGTTTAGCCACCTGACATCAATGGTGTGCAGAGAGATAAGCCCACAATAGTGCTCGAGATGACAGTTTAGCCACCTGACTTCAATGGTGTGCAGAGATATAAGCCCACACTAGTGCTATCGATGACAGTTTAGCCACCTGATTTCAATGGTGTTCAGAGCTATTAGCCCACAATAGTGCTCTAGATGATAGTTTAGCAACCTTACCTCAATGGTGTGCAGAGAGTTAGTCCCAAAATAGTGCTCTAGATGACAGTTAATCCACCTGACTTCAATGGTGTGCAGAGATATAAGCTCACAATAGTGCTCTAGATGACAGTTTGTTCGAACCTGATTTCAAAGGTCTGCAGAGAGTTATGGCCACAATAGTGCTCTTTGTCTGCCTAAGATGACATTTTCACACCTGATTTCAATGGTGTGCAGAGAATTAAGCCCGTAATAGTGCACTATGTTTGGTATTGATGACATTTTTCGCACCTGATTTCAATGGTGTGCAGAGAATTAAGCCAAAAATAGTGCACTATTTTTGCCTTATATGACATTATTTGCATCTTATTTCAATGGTGTGCAGAGAGATAAGCCCACAATAGTAATCTATGTTTGCCTTAGATGACATTTTTCCCACCTGATTTCAATGGTGTGCAGAGAATTAAGCCCATAATAGTGCACTATGTTTGGTATTGATGACATTTCTCTCACCTGATTTTAATGGTGTGCAGAAAGTTAAGTCCACAATAGTGCTCTATGTTTGCCTTAGATGACATTTTTCTCACCTGATTTCAATGGTGTGCAGAGAGATAATCCCACGATAGTGCTCTATGTTTGCTTTAGATGACATTATTCACACCCCATTTCAATGGTTTGCAGATTGGTACGCCCACAATAGTGCTCTATGTTTGCCGTAGATGACATTTTTCGAACCTGATTGCAATGGTGTGCAGAGAGATAAGGCCACAATAGGGCTCTATGATTGCCATAGATGACATTTTTCGCACCTGATTTCAATGGTGTGCAGAGAGTTAAGCCCATAATTGTTCTCTATATTTGCCTTAGATGATTTTTTTCGCACCTGATTTCAATGGTGTGCAGAGAATAAGGCCTATAATAGTGCACTATGTTTGCCTTAGATGAAATTATTCGCATCTTATTTCAATGGTGTGCAGATAAGCCAACAATAGTGCTCTAAGTTTGCCTAAGATAACATTTATCGCACCTGATTTCAATGGTGTGCAGAGAGAATAGCCAACAATAGTGCTCTATGTTTGCGCTAGATGACATTTTTCGTACCTGATTCCAATGGTGTGCAGAAATTTAAGCCCACAATTGTGCTCTATGTGTGCCTTCGATGACATTTTTTTCACCTGAGTTCAATGGTGTGCAGAGAGTTAGGCCCACAGTAATGCTCTATGTTTGCCTTAGATGACATTTTTTACACCTGATTTCAATGGTGTGCAGAGAATTAAGGCCACAATGGTGCTCTATGTTTGCCTTAGATGACATGTTTTCGCACCTGATTTCAATGGTGTGCAGAGAGAATAGCCAACAACAATGCTCTATGTTTGCCTTAGATGACATTTTTCGCACCTGCTTTCAATGGTGTGCAGAGAATTAAGCCCATAATAGTGCACTATGTTTGGTATTGATGACATTTTTTCGCACCTGATTTTAATGGTGTGCAGAGAGTTAAGGCCACAGTAGTGCTCTATGATTGCCTTAGATGACATTTTTCGTACCTGATTTCAATGGTGTGCAGATTGGTAAGCCAACAATTGTGCTCTATGTTTGCCTTAGATGACATTTTTCTCAACTGATTTAAATGGTGTGCAGAGAATTAAGGCCACAATAGTGCTCTATGTTTGCCTTATATGATATTTTTCCCCACCTGATTTCAATGGTGTGCAGAGAGTTAAGCACACAATAGTTCTCTTTGTTTGCCTAAGATGACATTTCACGCACCTGATTTCAATGGTGTACCTAGAGGAAAGCCCACAATAGTGCTTTATGTTTGCCTTAGATGACATTTTTTCTAACCTGATTTCAATGGTGTGCAGACAGTTAAGCCCATAATTGTTCTCTATGTTTGCCTTAGATAACATGTTTCGCACCTGATTTCAATGGTGTGCAGAGAATTAAGCCAATAATAGTGCACTATGTTTGCCTTAGATGACATTATTCGCATCTGATTTCAATGGTGTGCAGAGAATTAAGCCCATAGTAGTGAACTATGTTTGGTATTGATGACATATTTCGCACCTGATTTTAATGGTGTGCAGAGAGTTAAGCCCACAATAGTGCTCTATGTTTGCTTTAGATGACATTTTTCTCACCTGATTTCAATGGTGTGCAGAGAGTTATGGCCAAACTAGTGCTCTATGTTTGCCTTAGATGACATTTTTCACACCTGATTTCAATGGTGTGCAGAGAGATAAGCGCACAATAGTGCTCTATGTTTGCATTAGATGACATTTTTCACACCTGATTTCAATGGTGTGCAGAGAGATAAATCCACGATAGTGCTCAATGTTTGCTTTAGATGACATTTCTCGCACCTGATTCCAGTGGTGTGCAGAGCGGTAAGCCAACAATAGTGCTTTATGTTTGCCTTAGATGACATTTTTCTCACCTGATTTCAATGGTGTGCAGAGAGCAAAGGCCACAATAATGCTCTTTGTTTACCTAAGATGACATTTTTCGCACCTGATTTCAGTGGTTTGCAGAGAATTAAGCCAATAATAGTGCACTATGTTTGCCTTAGATGACATTATTCGCATCTTATTTCAATGGTGTGCAGAGAGATAAGCCAACAATAGTAATCTATGTTTGCCTTAGATGACATTTTTCCCACCTGATTTCAATGTTGTGCAGAGAATTAAGCCCATAATAGTGCACTATGTTTGCCTTAGATGACATTTTTCTCACATGATTTCAATAGTGTGCAGACAATTAAGGCGAAACTAGTGTTCTATATTTGCCTTAGATGACATATTTCTCACCTGATTTCAATGGTGTGCAGAGAGTAAAACCCACGATACTGCTCTATGTTTGCTTTAGATGACATTTTTCACACCCCATTTCAATGGTTTGCAGATTGGTAAGCCCATAATAGTGCTCTATGTTTGCCTTAGATGACATTTTCGAACCTGATTTCAATAGTCAGCAGAGAGTTAAGGCGAGACTAGTGTTCTATATTTGCCTTAGATGACATATTTCTCACCTGATTTCAATGGTGTTCAGAAAGTTAAACCCACGATACTGCTCTATGTTTGCTTTAAATGACATTTTTCACACCCCATTTCAATGGTTTGCAGATTGGTAAGCCCATAATAGTGCTCTATGTTTACCTTCGATGACATTTTTCGAACCTGATTTCAATAGTGAGCAGAGAGTTAAGGCCGCAATAGTGCTCTTTGCTTGCCATAGATGACATTTTTCGCACCAGATTTCAATTGTGTGCAGAGAGATAAGCCAACAATAGTACTCTATGCTTGCCTTCGATGACATTTTTCGCACCTGATGTCAATGGTGTGCAGAGAATTAAGCCCTTAATAGTGCACTATATTTTGTATTGATGACATTTTTCGAACCTGATTTCAATGGTGTGCAGAGAGTTAAGGCCACATTAGTGCTCATTGTTTGCCTAAGATGACATTTTTAGCACCTGATTTCAATGGTGTGCAGAGTGTTAATCCCACAACAATGCTCTATGTTTGCCTTAGATGACATTTTTCGCACCTGATTTCAATTGTGTGCAGAGAATTAAGCCCATAATAATGCACTATGTTTGGTATTGATGACATTTTTCGAACCTGATTTCAATGGTGTGCAGATTGGTAAGCCAACAATTGTGCTCTATGTTTGCCTTAGATGACATTTTTCGCAACTGATTTCAATGGTGTGCAGAGAATTAAGGCCACAATAGTGCTCTATGTTTGCCTTAGATGACAATTTTCGCACCTGATTTCAATGATGTGCAGATAGTTAAGCACATAATAGTTCTCTTTGTTTGCCTACGATGACATTTCTCGCACCTGATTCCAGTGGTGGGCAGAGCGGTAAGCCAACAATAGTGCTTTATGTTTGCCTTAGATGACATTTTTCGAACCTGATTTCAATGGTGTGCAGAGAATTAAGCCAATAACAGTGCACTATGTTTGCCTTAGATGACATTATTCGCATCTTATTTCAATGGTGTGCAGAGAGATAAGCCAACAATAGTAATCTATGTTTGCCTTAGATGACATTTTTCCCACCTGATTTCAATAGTGTGCAGAGAATTAAGCCCATAATAGTGCACTATGTTTGGTATTGATGACATTTCTCGCAACTGATTTTAATGGTCAGCAGAGAGTTAAGGCGAGACTAGTGTTCTATATTTGCCTTAGATGACATATTTCTCACCTGATTTCAATGGTGTGCAGAGAGTTAAACCCACGATACTGCTCTATGTTTGCTTTAAATGACATTTTTCACACCCCATTTCAATGGTTTGCAGATTGGTAAGCCCATAATAGTGCTCTATGTTTACCTTAGATGACATTTTTCGAACCTGATTTCAATAGTGAGCAGAGAGTTAAGGCCGCAATAGTGCTCTTTGCTTGCCATAGATGACATTTTTCGCACCAGATTTCAATTGTGTGCAGAGAGATAAGCCAACAATAGTACTCTATGCTTGCCTTCGATGACATTTTTCGCACCTGATGTCAATGGTGTGCAGAGAATTAAGCCCTTAATAGTGCACTATATTTTGTATTGATGACATTTTTCGAACCTGATTTCAATGGTGTGCAGAGAGTTAAGGCCACAATAGTGCTCTTTGTTTGCCTAAGATGACATTTTTAGCACCTGATTTCAATGGTGTGCAGAGTGTTAATCCCACAACAATGCTCTATGTTTGCCTTAGATGACATTTTTCGCACCTGATTTCAATTGTGTGCAGAGAATTAAGCCCATAATAATGCACTATGTTTGGTATTGATGACATTTTCGAACCTGATTTCAATGGTGTGCAGATTGGTAAGCCAACAATTGTGCTCTATGTTTGCCTTAGATGACATTTTTCGCAACTGATTTCAATGGTGTGCAGAGAATTAAGGCCACATAGTGCTCTATGTTTGCCTTAGATGACAATTTTCGCACCTGATTTCAATGATGTGCAGATAGTTAAGCACATAATAGTTCTCTTTGTTTGCCTACGATGACATTTCTCGCACCTGATTCCAGTGGTGGGCAGAGCGGTAAGCCAACAATAGTGCTTTATGTTTGCCTTAGATGACATTTTTCGAACCTGATTTCAATGGTGTGCAGAGAATTAAGCCAATAACAGTGCACTATGTTTGCCTTAGATGACATTATTCGCATCTTATTTCAATGGTGTGCAGAGAGATAAGCCAACAATAGTAATCTATGTTTGCCTTAGATGACATTTTTCCCACCTGATTTCAATAGTGTGCAGAGAATTAAGCCCATAATAGTGCACTATGTTTGGTATTGATGACATTTCTCGCAACTGATTTTAATGGTGTGCAGAGAGTTAAGCCCACAATAGTGCTATATGTTTGCCTTAGATGATATTTTTCTCACCTCATGTCAATGGTGTGCAGAGAGTTAAACCCACGATACTGCTCTATGTTTGCTTTAGATGACATTTTTCACACCCCATTTCAATGGTTTGCAGATTGGTAAGCCCATAATAGTGCTCTATGTTTGCTTTTAGATGACATTTTTCGCACCTGATTTCAATGGTGTGTAGATAAGCCAACAATAGTGCTCTATGTTTGCATAAGATTACATTTATCGCACCTGATTTAAATGGTGTGCAAAGGGCTTAGCCCAAAATAATGTTCTATGTTTGCCTTAGATGACATTGTTCGTACCTGATTTCAATGGTGTGCAGAGAGATAAGCCAACAATAGTGCTCTATGTTTGCGTTAGATGACATTTTTCGTACCTGATTCCAATGGTATGTAGAAATTTAAGCCACAATAGTGCTCTATGCTTGCCTTAGATGACATTATTTGCCTGTTATTTCAATGGTGTGCAGAGAGATAAGCCAACAATAGTGCTCTATGTTTGCGTTAGATGACAATTTTCGTACCTGATTCCAATGGTGTGCAGAAATTTAAGCCCACAATAGTGCTCTATGTTTGCCTTCGATGACATGTTTCGCACCTGATTTCAATGGTGCCCAGAGAATTAAGCCCATAATAGTGCACTATGTTTTGTATTGATGACATTTTTTCGCACCTGATTTTAATGGTGTGCAGAGAGTTAAGCCCACAATAGTGCTCTATGTTTGCCTTCGATGACATGTTTCGCACCTGATGTTAATGGTGTGCAGAGAATTATGCCATTAATAGTGCACAATGTTTGCCTTAAATGACATTTTTCGAACCTGATTTCAGTGGTGTGCAGAGAGTTAAGGCCACAATAGTGCTCTTTGTTTGCCTAAGATGACATTTTTTCGCACCTGATTTCAATGATATGCAGAGACTTAAGCCTATAATAGTGCACTATTTTGCCTTAGATGACATTATTCGCATCTTATTTCAATGGTGTGCAGAGAGATAAACCCACGATAGTAATCTATGTTTGCCTTTGATGACATTTTTCCCACCTGATTTCAATGGTGTGCAGAGTATTAAGCCCATAATAGTGCACTATGTTTGGTATTGATGACATTTTTCGCACGTGATTTTAATGGTGTGCAGAGAGTTAAGCCCACAATAGTGCTCTATGTTTGCCTTAGATGACATTTTTCTCACCTGATTTCAATGGTGTGCAGAGAGTTACGGCCACAATATTGCTCTATGTGTTCCTTAAATGGCATTTTTCTGACCTGATTTCAATGGTGTGCAGAGAGTTAAGCCCATAATAGTTATCTATGGTTACCTTCGATGACATTTTTCGCACCTGATTTCAATGCTTTGCTGAGAGCGTAGCCCACAATAGTGCTCTATGTTTGCCTTAGATGACATTTTTTGCATCTGATTTTAATGGTGTGCAGAGATTTAAGCCCACAATAGTGCTCTATGTTTGCCTACGATGACATTTTTTCGCACCTGATTTCAATGGTGTGCAGAGAGATAAGCCAACAATAGTGCTCTATGTGTGCCTTAGGTGACATTTTTCGTACATGATTTCAATGGTGTGCAGAGTGTTAAGCCAACCACAATCCTCTATGTTTGCCTTAGATGACATTTTTCGCACCTGATTGCAATGGTGTGCAGAGAATTAAGCCCATAATAGTGCATTATGTTTGGTATTGATGACATTTTTCGCAACTGATTTCAATGGTGTGAAGAGAGTTAAGCCCACAATAGTGCTCTATGTTTGCCTTAGATGACATTTTTCTCACCTAATTTCAATGGTGTATAGAGAGATAAGGCCACAATAGTGCTCTATGTTTGCCTTAGATGATATTATTCGCACCTGATTTCAATGGTGTGCATAGAGCTTAGCTCACAATACTGCTCTCTGTGTGCCTTATATAACATTTTTCGTACCAGATTTCAATGGTGTGCAGAGACTTAAGCCCACAATAATGCTCTATGTTTGCCGTATATGACATGTTTCGTACCTGATTTCAATGGTGTGCGAGATTTAAGCCCACCGTAGTGCTCTATGTTTGCCTTCGATGATATTTTTCGCACCTGATTTCAATGGTGTGCAGAGAGTTAAGGCCACAATAGTGCTCTATGTTTGCCTTAGATGACATTTTTCGTCCTTGTTTTCAATGGTGTACAGAGATTTAAGCCCACAATAGTGCTCTATGTATGCCTTCGATGACATTGTTCGCACCTGATTTCAATGGTGTGCAGAGAATTAAGCCCACAATAGTGCACTATGTTTGATATTGATGACATTTTTCGCACCTGATTTTAATGGTTTGCAGATAGTTAAGCCCACAATAGTGCTCTATGTTTGCCTTAGATGACATTTTTCGCACCTGATTTCAATGGTGTGCAGAGAGGAAAGGCCACAATAATGCTCTATGTTTGCCTTATATGGCATTTTTCGCACCTGATTTCAATGGTGTGCAGAGAGGAAAGGCCACAATAATGCTCTATGTTTGCCTTAGATGACATTTGTCGCGCCTGATTTCAATGGTGTGCAGAGAATTAAGCCCTCAATAAGGCTCTATGTTTGCTTTAGATGACATTATTCTCACCTGATTTCAATGGTGTGCAGAAAGTTATGGCCACAAAAGTGCTCTATGCTTGCCTTAGATGACATTTTTCGCACCTGATTTCAATGGTGTGCAGAGAGGAAAGGCAACAATAATGCTCTATGTTTGCCTTAGATGACATTTTTCGCACCTGATTTCAATGGTTTGCAGAGAGTTAAGGCCACAATAGTGCTCTATGTTTGCCTTAGATGACATGTTTGCACCTGATTTCAATGGTGTGCATAATTTAAGCCCACACTAGTGCTCTATGTTTGCATTAGATGACATTTTTCGCACCTGATTTCAATGGTGTGCAGAGCGTTAAGCACATAATAGTTCTCTATGTTTGCCTTAGATGACATTTTTTTCGCACCTGATTTCAATGGTGTGCGAGATTTAAGCCCATAGTGTGCAGATAATTAAGCCTATTATAGTGTACTATGTTTGCCTTAGATGACATTAGTCCCATCTTATTTCAATGGTGTGCAGAGAGACAAGCCAACAATAGTGCTCTATGTTTGCGCTAGATGACATTTTTCGTACCTGATTCCAATGGTGTGCAGAAATTTAAGCCCACAATAGTGCTCTATGTGTGCCTTCGATGACATTTTGTTCACCTTAGTTCAATGGTGTGCAGAGAGTTAGGCCCACAGTAATGCTCTATGTTTGCCTTAGATGACATTTTTTACACCTGATTTCAATGGTGTGCAGAGAATTAAGGCCACAATGGTGCTCTATATTTGCCTTAGATGACATTTTTCGCACCTGCTTTCAATGGTGTGCAGAGACTTAAGCCCACAATAATGCTCTATGTTTGCCGTATATGACATGTTTCGTACCTGATTTCAATGGTGTGCGAGATTTAAGCCCACCGTAGTGCTCTATGTTTGCCTTCGATGATATTTTTCGCACCTGATTTCAATGGTGTGCAGAGAGTTAAGGCCACAATAGTGCTCTATGTTTGCAGAGAGCTTAGCCCACAATAGTACTCTATGTTTGCCTTAGATGACATGTTTCGTACCTGATTTCTATGGTGTGTAGAGTTAAATCCATAATTGTTCTCTATGTTTGCCTTAGATGACATTGTTCGCACCTGATTCCAATAGTGTGCAGTGAATTAAGCCTATAATAGTGCACTATGTTTGCCTTAGATGACATTATTCGCATCTTATTTCAATGGTGTGCAGAGAGACAAGCCAACAACATTGCTCTATGTTTGCTATGGATGACATTTTTCGCACATGATTCCAGTGGTGTTCAGAGAGTTAAGCACACAATAGGTCTCTATGTTTGCCTAATATGACATTTTTTGTATTTGATGTCAATGGTGTGCAGAGATACAATACCGATTTGGTCTAACATTTGTCATTATAAATTTGAATAAAACGGTAATCGCCTGTAAGATTAAACTCTTTGAAATCTGGATCATTAATACAATAATAAAGTTTCAGGTTTATTGATTCTAAATATATATATACCTGCAGCTCATTGAACATTGTAGCCACTGGACAGAAGCATCGACAGACAAGTTCGTGTTTGTCACAAAAACAACTCAATTCACGTGCCTCTATCTTTAGGCGTTGAGTAGTGATAACCTAAAAATGTTAAAAGGTTAAGAGTATCACCCCCACAGACATTTCATCTTGCTTGTACTTCCCGAATCCTATCTATATATTAGACACCAATCAGACAGGCTCACATTAACCTTTATTTAACTCACCTACCTACTTCGTCGTGAAAAAATCCAGTCCCTCCACCGGGGTATGAACCTACGACCTCCGACTGGTGAGTATGATATGGTGAGTGAGGTATATAGGTGAGTGCATAGTAGTGCTTACCACTCCACTAGACCACAGAAGACGGTAAAAATGTATGTAAAATATTTATGATATTTTAATAGCTACATGAAATTGTCAGAGACCAAACCATTATATTTTATGATACTTTATAATAGTATATACATGTAGTTTATAAAGTTTAAACCGGTAGGCCTATTTACTAAATTACTAGGTTGTGTGCCAGTCACTGACACAGTGAATTCGTTTCAGGGTGCCTTGAGATTGCGTAAGAATGTACTTTAGCACAGGATCTAAATGAGCCCATATAGATGCAGGGCCATGTCGCAGACAGTCGGCAACTGTGGCAAATGATACGGTTGTCGATTATGTATACGCCACACCTGTGTGAATGGATATCTGCCTCTTAGACGCTCCAAAATGGGTGCTTTGGATTTCACTCGCATACTTACATGCGTAGCTTTCGGAAAAGTCCATATGAATCATAATTTCTTCTTCATTCAATCCTGCCCGTAATGATCTCAGCGAGTCATACTGATGGTTGATGTTGAATTCGTGTCTACAAAGCCTCTCTAGGTTAGACTGCAATTCATTTACAAGTGTTTCTATAGTTCCTGATTCTGTCTCTTTCACTGTCATTGTGTGTTGCGATTGGACCTTCTCGCCACTTTCATTTACCTTTTCTCGTGTCACTCTCTTTGTTGTCCACTCATACCATTCAACTATTTTGCCGCTGACGTTCTGAACTTCTATCTTCTTGTCTTTACATCTGCTACAATCACGGTACATGCAATTCTTACTTTCTGTACTACATGTCAAAGTTTTAATCAATGCATGGTAGTCAGTTGACTTGATTATCTTTTCTGCAAAAAAGCCTTTTTATTTTAAACTTAGGATTTTCATGCCACTTACATTGGCACGTGTCTCGATCTTTTTCACTGGCTTTCATTATCCAGAATGGTTTTAATTGACAAAACAGGCTGTAACTAACCTTCGTTTTGTTTTCCAAACAGAATTTCTTATGAAGGTATTTGATCGATTGATTTAAAAGCATTATTTGTTGTTTGTCTCCACATCTTGTGACCGTTGAATTTTTCCCTGCCTGTACTCTTGTATTATCATCCCTCTGATTAAATTCTGTTATTGTCTCTTTCTTTAAGTTGAAGTCTTATATTGACTGTCTTAGGTGTCTTGTTTGCCTTGAATTCACGAACCCGAATCCTAATAGCTGTCATTTTCGTTGCATAAGTACAAAGTCCATACTTCTTCAGGATGCTTTCTCTATAAATAAGTGTTCGTATCAATCGGCGCTCCTTCAAACTTTCCGTGGTCTTATAGCGCTGCTTGATTCCATCAACAATTATAGAGTACAATCTTGAGGATGTGTTCTTTTTCTGCTCATTCTTTTTCATTTTCATAGTGCTTGTTCCTATAATTGATCGGTAATACCTCTGCTTATACTTATTCGTTAGTCTCCTCTCTCTGTCAAGTTCCACTCTAATCTTAACGATTGTCCTGTAGCATTTTGCTCTGTCTGTTCGGACCTTCTTCCTACCTGTTACCCGTCGTCAGGTTCAGTTACATGAGATGTCGGTGGACTTAACGTATTTTCGACTGCTTTCAATATGCTTTGGTCGTGTGCTCGTTTATGTCTTTGATTTTTCTTCCAGTTCTTTTTTGCTTTTCTTTGTTCTCTAGGAGTCATATTGGAAACACTTTTTACTATTCCCTGCTCTTTCTTCTTCCTGTACCGTTCTCTCTCCTTTCGTTTATATTCTTCATGTTTACATGAGTCTTCCCGCTGGCGCTTTCGCCACAATGCGGGCCCGTCTCCACTAGTGAGTGCCATTCGCTAAGTCGCCGGGTCAAAAAAGTATTGTATCTTTCTTGTTTTTCAATATGGTTTAATAAAGATCTTTAATTTGAAGGCAGAAGTATAATGCAATTGGTTTTCTCAGAACTGTGTATAACGCTTTCTCTGCACACCCTATTCTTCAGTTATTCAACTTTACTTTTAGCCTTGAAATAGCTTCTGAAATTAATTACAAAACATATTACAGTAAACCTTCTGTACAACACAGTCCCTCCCAACAACACATTCTGCCTACCACAAACACCTACTTTGTTTAGTAGGCAGAGGGTATTAAAGAGGAAATTTACTGTACCAGCTAAATATATCATTTCCGAAACGGTATTGTCATTTCCGAAACGGTATTGTCATTTCCGAAGCTAATTTTTCGATGCGGTAATGACCGTTTCGGTAATGACATTTTAGAACAGATTTTTAATAAGCGTCTAAATGACTGGCGATCGTGTCTCAAAATGTTTTGTTTACTGACGATTCATGTACGTAACTCATTCCATCATGTAAATTTGGCCAGGGTGGTTTGGGAAAAGAATTATTTAGCATACGATAATGACAAACAGAAAGCATACGCAAAATAGTATGTACTTACCATCGATTGACGAACAGCCATTGTTCATACTTCGGTGACCTCTGTTCTCAAAACGTTTCCCGCCAACGATTTTCTTCAGTGACGTCATTTACGCGGAATTAAAATCATCATAATATGTTCACATCTATCTGGTTGTATAACTCCTATATGAACATTTTGCAGGAAAAGAGTAAAGGAAAAATAATTCTTAGTTTTTCTGAATCAGTACACCCCATAGCGCATCAGAAACAAATCCCCATGAATTGGGTTTGGGGAATGTTTTTCCCAGCACTTTGAAATTTCGGCCCCAAGACCCAATCGAAGATCCATCAAGATGAGGGGTAGGGCTAAGTTAAGTCTCTAGTCACTTCTGGTCTAGGTATGATAATGCAAATTGGCATGAGGTTACAAAAATGATTACTCTTCACTGGGGTCAATGGACCAAATTGATGTGATGACGTAATCATGACGAGATCCAAGATGGCGTCCATTTTGGCGGAAAAAAACGAAAATATTGGCTACCAGTCAACTCGCGTCATTCTGACTCATTGTTTACTGTTTTTGTTTCATGTAGGCTACCAATTATTCTTGGATATCGACTCTGACAGTGTTTTTACAGCTTACTCCATGACATCCTCCACAAGCCTCAACACACTGGAATCCATGCTTGAAACAGGTACACAAGTTCATACCACATTGGTTGGGATTTTGGCTTTTACACTTGCACCTAATGAATGTCAACACACTCTCCGGTGCTACGTCCATGTCCGTCATTAATGGTACAAGTCCGGAACGATATTGTTGCCAACCCCATAAGCATGGATCAAGCACTTCAGTATCCAAGTTCATCCACTGAATAGTTTGTAGAAATACCCTGATGCTGTGGAAATGGGCGGCACGTACTGTCGGAGGCATTCGTTGCGGTTCCAAGATGTTTGACTGCGCAATCATCGTCTGGTACTTGTGAAAGCGAATGGTCGTCAGAGTCCTTTCCTTGCAATATTCACCAAACAACAAAGTGAATAAATCTATGCCAAGCTTCCCGACTGTGTCCTGAGTTTCAGCTGAATAGAAATTGTCGGCAATCGCTTGAATTGAGCGGTCTTTTGCTATAGTTTTCATCAGTTTAGTCTTGATATGTCCGAATGTTGAAGATGTTGTGTCACATCCACTCCATGCATGTATGAACAGAATGTTTTTTTTAATGACTGGATCAACCTTTGATGACACATCCTTTACGGAATGAATTGTGGAAGGCCCCACTAGTTTTCGCTTTGTTCCTCCGATGACCCTATGAACGTATATGTTCGCCATATCCTCTTTCCAGTGATGCAGAAACAAAACCAAGATGTCCGTGTCATTTACGATTACTTCAACAGTTTGCTTGTTCTTGGCATAATCTAGTGCGGTAGAGACTATTAGTGTATCGGCATCTGCTTGTGCTTGCTTTATGATATGACCATTTGCTTCCAAATCAAATCAGTGAGCATAGCAATGAAGCCAACTTTATTTGCAATGTTAGCAAAGAACGCTTCCTGATCCTTGTACCTACGACGTGACGGGTTCACTTCTATTGTAGCGGCGGGAAGTCGATCTGATTTGCGTCGGTGGTGTTCGTGATCCTTAGTTGAAAACTCAGGATATCCATCGAATACAACAATACACTGACCGAATTGATGTGTGAGATATGACGAGTACTGCTCGAAGACTTCCTGGTATATGTTGTGTTTCCACCGTATGTAGTGAAGAAGCCAACCGCCGTCGATAACACGCATTTGCTCACCAGATGGCCTAGTATCTGCTACATCCTTATACAGTGCGTTAGCTAATTCAGACTTCACCGGCTTCCTCATGAAATTGTCCTTGACCAAGGATGGAGGACTCGCACACATTTCCCATTGGAAATATGGCTCCATGTTCTCGCTGATTCTTTGTGAGATGGCCGAACATCGACTGAGTAGAATAGCCGGATCAATGTGCAGTGTTTTCTTTCGTCCTACCCTTACTCCGGGTTGGAGATCTTGCAAAGTCTTAATTTGCTCAGATCGCTTAATCTTTGCGCCGTTATATGACACGCAGTCTATCTTTGACTGTAATTTAGAGCCAACTTCCTCGGTGATATCACAGTTGATACCATCCCCTTGTTCCACTGTCAAACCGGTTGACAATGAACGCAAGTCACAACCGTTGCTGACGAATGGATTGTGATCACCAAACCAGTCTAACAGTTTATCAAGATCAGTGAGGTCGCGGTCTTTGCAATGCTGAGATCTACGTGTTGTTCGGACGTCCGTATCTTCTTCTGCGAGCGAGTTGTCATTGCATCATGGATTGCCACACAGATTGGTAAGGTGAACACCCATTGGTGACGACAGATTCAGTCAGACCTCGTCCATGTGTCAAAACACCACGACTTTTTAGCGAACACATGAGCGTTTGCTCTATCACCAAGTCTGACCAGAGTCCGTTAAAACAATGTTCTGTTCTTTCCACAGCATGAGCGCCTTCTATGTACTTCTGATATAGCCAGGGATGCTGTTCTGGTAGCTTGGCCATATGTTGCACGTAAAGCATTGCACTTGTTGCGTAGTGAATATGTCCTGTTGCTGCAAATAAGTTCAGAAACTCACTACATACCCTCAATTGTACGTTCCAGTCCTTTAGTCTCTCACATGCTACACAGTCTTCTATTTTCCGAATATAATTCAGTAATTGGATCCATAATTTTGCTGTTCTAGACTGTGATGACAATGATAGTTTCACTTCTTCAATGCATTTATCTAACAAGACAGGTGGCTCCGAGTTTACAATGTCATCACAACGAGTTTCAGCATCGGAATTCAATACGTCACCGAGAAGCTTTTGCAAGGCCTCCACATCCTTTGTAGTAAGACTGTACTGAACTTTCTCATTGATACCACCGTCATAATCATCATTCTCGTCACGATGTGCCTCGCAGTTCGGTATTATCTGTTCCAGTAATTTGGTGGTCAGGCATGCGTCGAGAAGATAGAGAACCCGTAGTGCCCGTGCAATGGCTTTGCCAGACAATATGTGTAAAATAGCATTGGGGCCAAATATCTAACCCAGAGCTTCATATATTCCAGATCCTCGCATTGTATGAAAGATGCTACTAATTGCGCTCATTAATGTATGGAACCCACCCAGTCTAATCACAAGTTTGTTAAGCTGTTTGGTGGCAGCAATTTCAACAGCTTTAATGAAGAGCGGTTGGTCAAATGTTACTGATGTACTTGGCAGTTTCAGTTTCGTCACTTGGTCTTTTATGTAAGACAACGTGGAGTAGATGCAGGTTTCATCACAAGGGTTCAGGTCTATCAACACTTCATCGGCACTAATTCCATCTGTGTCGTTTTGATAGACACAGTGCATGAATCCAGACCAATTTGTCCAATCCGGGCTAGGAGTCATTTTGGTTGCAAGTACTTTAGAGCACCTTTGAATAATATGACACAGGTGGGATAGTGAATGGTAATATCGTTTCACATATCGCATTGAACTTGAATGTTGACAAGGCGGGGATGGCTGATGTGACATAAAGAATAATTGGTATGCCTTTATCGTAAGTAAGATCGGAAATGTTGACCCTTGCCATACGTTTTACACGCTGGTCGGTAATTTGCTGGCTACTTCGGCGTTGGTACCAAGCAATAATACCCATACCGTGAAAGGTTCCGGTCCCGTCCAAGGTGCGTATGTTTGAATCTGCAATGTACTGTCCTAACGTCGGGAATGGCGGTGGGGACAACGATTGCAATGTTTGCTGCTGAAGAATGGACTGCTTGAAAAGCTGAACTTCATTGTAGGTGATGGACAAGCCAAATGAGGAAAGTTCTTCTGTGAGCTACTTTGATCCAAAGACGTGATCTAACTCTATACCAAGACCGAACAGCAGTGGTGAAATTACAGAGTTCGGACGTGCGGCTTGTGTGATGGCTTGCCCAATTACGTCACAATTTAGCTTATCTTTAATCAGTGTTTCCAGGAACACACGTAAACTAGGAGTCAAAAAGTCTCCGCATTCTTCGGAACTTTTAGTCTCATTTATTCCTCCTGGATACACATCTTTATTATAATTTCTCGCTCGTATTTCTTCCCGGACAAGCTTTGCAGCAGCTATCATCACCCATTCTGACTCTTTCTTGCTACCATTGTTCCTCTCCTTGTACCACTCATCACTGACTATGTATGATGCCATATTTTGGAAGCAAAGCACATCTTTTCTACTGCCACCTACCCTGGCGAAAAAGACGGAAACAATATTGTCACACCTTGGATTCGAACCCAGGACACTACGCAAGGCACCAGAAATGCAAATCAAACTGTGAGGATCTACAAGAGAGATACATCAAATTACATTACAGGCTGGTATAGAATATATTTCTCAAGTCAGAATGACGTGTGTTAACTGGTAACCAATATTTTCGTTTTTCCCGCCAAAATGGACGCCATTTTGGATTTCGTCATGATTACAGCATCACATCAATTTGCTCCATTGACCACAGGGAAGAGTAATCACCTTTGTAACCTCCTGCCAATTTCCATTATCATACCTAGACCAGAAGTGACTAGAGACTTAAATTTGTTAGTCCTACCCCCTATCTTGATGGATCTTCGATTGGGTCTTGGGGCCGAAATTTCAAAGTGCTTGGAAAAAAATTACCCAAGCCCAATTCATGGGGATTATTTTTCTGAGGCACTATGGGGTGTACTGATTCAGAAAAACTAAGAATTATTTTTCCTTTACTTTTTTCCCGCAAATGTTCTTCTGCACCCTGACTAATCGTGAGAAGTGTAGTTTCGTTTCGGAAATGACTGATCCTTTGGTGACAAGAAAAACACTTTTTTTTACTAATTTTATGGGTTTTCCTTTTGTACTCATTTGTAGCAATCATGACATTGGGGTATACTACGTAAGCAAAGCTGTTTATAATTTGATTAATACGCTAATTTAGTGCGTTTTGTCCATTGGTATTAATCAGTCCACATGTGGTGACAAGGTATTTCTTTTACCCCGTCTATGTTTAGATCTATAAAATGTTGTTTAATTGAATGTATTTAATGCATTGTGTGCATTAGATATTTGAATACATGTAATGCTTTATTGTACTGTAAGATGTATTTTATTTTTACATATTTTGTAATAACCCCCTGAGATACTCATTTACACCCTGGTGACAGGGGTTGACCACTAACGGTGGAATTACCCATATATATATATTCGTTTGTGTGTGTGTATATATATATATATACTGGCGTGAAGATGGCGCTAACGGGAAGTCGATACATGCAAATGATATTGGAAGTGGTGCTAGCGCAGTGGTAGCGCGTTCGCTTCAGGTGTGAAAGGCCCGGAGTTCGAGCCACGCTGGAGCCGTTACGATTGTGCCCTTAGGCAAGGTAATTAACTTCCACATTGCCTCCTTTTTCTCCCTCTTGGCCATGGATTCCATCAGGAATGAGGCCTCGAGAGTGAGATATGTAAGAACTTGTTTCGCAATCGAGCTAAAATAAATTTGTATAAACTAAAATGGTATAAAGGGAAATAATTACGACACGTGGACAGAAGGAGCTTAATAACAGTGGGGTGGTGTGGTCATTTGCTAACCCACTAAAAACTGCCTGGCATTTCTCGGCATGAGGATCACTTTACACTTGTAAATAATTTGTTTGTTTGTTTTGGGGGTTTAAAATCGCAACAACAGCCAGCGATATCACATGCTATATCACATGCTACATGGCGACTCTTCAGGTATTATTGGTGGATGAAGACCACCCCCCCCCCCAGGTGCACCTCCGAGTAATATTCCTGGCACGGACTTGCACCAGGATAGAACCACCGACCTCCAGCAAGTCAGATAGATAGCTTCCTCACATGAAAGAATTCGACACACCAGTGGGATTCGAACCTACAGCAGTGAGGGGCAAGTGATTTGAGATCAACAACCTTAACCACTCGGCCACCGCACATATACATCCAATCTATAAAATAGTAATATATCAAATTGGTAGG
Organism: Archivesica marissinica; assembly: GCA_014843695.1. Taxonomy (NCBI): domain Eukaryota; kingdom Metazoa; phylum Mollusca; class Bivalvia; order Venerida; family Vesicomyidae; genus Archivesica; species Archivesica marissinica. The sequence goes on along the minus strand of CM026401.1, from coordinate 7,651,385 downwards.
CAAACATCTGACGTCCATTTATATAGAATCCGTAGCTGGTCCCAGAAGATGAAACTAAGTACCATTTCGTGGAGAATTTGGAAAAACTGAGATCCCAAGTCTTTGTAAAAGCTCCAGATCCCTTCTTCGTGGAATATTTTGATGATACAATGTCCAGTGACCGCGGATGTCCACTGGCTGGCTATACATACGTGTGGCAACCACGTCAAATGGGCTCATGTGGAGCCGTTACGATTGTGCCCTTAGGCAAGGCATTTAATTTCCACGTTGCCTCTTCTCTCTCCCTCGTGACGATGGATTCCATCAGGAATGAGGTCTCGAGAGTGATTAATATAAGTTGACAGAACTTGTTTCGCAATCGAGCTAAAATAAATTTGTATCAACTAAACGTCAAATGGGCTCATACATGTCACCATGAACACTCCTACTACCATACTGACAAACATGAATTCCATACATGTGTCTTTTCTGCATGACCGATTTCGCTTGCGTATTTGTTTTTGATGTCAGTAATTATACAGGGTGGTTCAAATTGTCGTACATTTATGGTGTGACTTGATTACACAAACGTATTTTTCCTCGCAATACCATTCATTTTAAAGTTGAAATTACTTGCATACGTTGTGCAAAAGATAGAAAAAACAAACAATATATTTGCACGAATAAATTATTGTCATATATAAATAGAAATGCATTATATAAATACATTTATTTATTTATATATATGACCTATTGTTAACCATGTAATATTATGATTATTATACATTATGTATAATCGTCTGCTATTATTTTCGCTCCTAAATGATCAGTTCTCTGTTTGCGCGGGAACAAAATAATTTCGACAGACGATGGCAGCTGGTCAGTTATGTAAGATAATCGCCGCCTCTCTTGATGACATATAAACACGTAATAATATTGTATAACATCACAGATGTTTGGCGCCGTAATGTCTGTTATAGATGTTAATTCTGCTATTTAAGAAATGAAAAATTATGAAGAAATTAGTGCATTCTTATACAGCCAAGGAAATGATGTTACTCACTATTAAGATATAAACTGTTTCTATGATAGTTAGAAAAATTAATATTTAAAGAAGAGGTATTAACTCTTAAATATTAAAGTTGTATTAAATACGTGAATGGAAGATAATAAGGCCTTTTAAGAAACGATTGTTTTGGCTAATATATCTATTAGAATAGTTTGATAAAGCGAAGGAAATTAGTATAATAATAGAACTATTATGAACACATTGAAATAGTGAGGCGAATAATTAGATACGAGAAATCATAACTAGATGATACATGTTATAGACCTGTATGAAATAAAATGAGATTGTTGTAGATGATATTATTCAAAGGAAAATGAAAGACTGTGTTGAGTTATAATATATGAAGGACCGTAGAGAAACCCCCTAGGCAACTCCAGCGAGTCTACGATAGGATAGACCCTGGTTAGAGCAGTGTTGAATGATCGTATTGAAACCCCCTAGATAACTCCAGCGAGTCTACGATAGGATAGACCCTGGTTAGAGCACTGATATCGGAAAATAGACATAAGAAGAAAGAGAGGCTCGTGAGAACGTGTCAATATCGACATCAAAAAGGTCAGTCCACTCATAGTTACTGATGTCAGAACGAAGTTGGTCGTAGTTACCGCGATCATATTTCCAGATGAGTCTATTAAAACATGTATGCTTGGATTTCCGAAATTTAAAGATTCCAAAGACAATGATACAGGTGGCCTTGTTGGATAATATAAAGTGTTCTCCAACTGCAGAATGAATAATATGCTCTCTATTTGAAACAAGAACAAGGTTAGTCAAGGACTCTGAATGTTCAGTGACATGTGTTGGTTCGTCGATTAATTGTGGAAGATTGTACTGCTGAGTTATGGATGTAATATTTCGATTGGTAGTTGGGTTGAGAGCTTATAGTGTGCACGAGCATCACGAACATGGTCCCTTAGTTCAGGTTTGTAGAAAAGAGGAAACATAATGCCCTCTATTGGGATCTAGTTGTTCAGCCATGTCTCTGTAAATGCGAGTACATCAAATTCATTAAGCAAATCTAGTTTGTGTTGTAGACTTTGTGAATATTTAAATGAACAAAGAAGTAATGGTTAGAAATATCAAGTGCATCTGACATTGTGTTGGAAATTGACGAAGCTACAGATGATATGCTTGAATTTGGTCTCGGATTCTGGTGAACCTCACCAGCGATAATTAACAGTATATAAAGCCAACTTAAAGCAATATCCAGAACAAGAGTCAACATAGAATATAATTTGCAAGCCACATCGTACGGTATGAACTGTTTTTGGAGGAAATCTGATTGCTCTTTTCTAGCATGCTGGTAATCACAAAAGTGAGTAAAGAAAAGTGGTGTGCAGTGTAAAACAATGATAATAGTGGTAAACGCTGGATACGACCCCCTGAATCTGCATGAAGGCGTAGGTCATTTTCATTTCCATATACTTGCATACTAGAACTAGAGGTCAGCAAGTCATAGGTACATGGAATCCTTTCCGGATACTGTTGTAACAGCACCATTCATTAATACATTCAAGTCTCGTTTAAACAAACTGTGTGCTGGTCTTCCAATTAAATTCCAAGCGAGTTGCTATGCTTGACTGTGTATTGCTATATGGATTGTAAGAAGAGATAGTGCTGATGTGTATGTAGTTGTGATTATCAATATGAGACATTGACATACATTGTAGTTGTGCATGTACAATTACATATTGGGGGAAATGTGACAGAACGGGCCAAAGAAACAATGTCAGAACGGGCCAAAGAAACAATGTGTGTATACGTTTGGTTACTCGTACCGGCCCTGAACTATCTGAACTAAAAGTCGTATACACAGGTTTCTACTTCCGCGCTTTTTAGGAACCTCTCTTGTGTAATGGATATGACCGATAATAAAAATGACGGTCTGCTCATGTTAATTATTTAATAACAAATGTGTACAGTAAAGTATCTATTGAATATATTGTAGGAGATCTGTTGAGATTTAATAATCATAAGATGAGAAAACGGATGAAAATGAATAGTAGGCCTATGCGGTGCAAAAGAAACGATAAAAACAGGAAAACAATTAATGTTAGTTCGGGTTTTACGCCTGCATCATCACCATTTTGGGCTATATCGCCGATAGGTAGTTTATCTAACAACACCTTTCTGGGCAGACTCCAGCGGTTAACCACTACTTGGTGCACCAACCTCCGTTAGAAACTGCAAACTGTTTCATATCTACATATTACACCCATCACTGGTTCTGTCTCTGTTCGTAGCTTCATCCGGCCGAAATATCTCCTAACGAACTGTCTTTTCACCATATTGTTGTCCTATTGTACAGGTAGTTTTTAAATTATGAGTATTTTAGTGAATTTCGTGACCATCTTTGACTGGATGAAGGCTACTAAATCGTCTTGTCATGTCTGTGAATTTAATTAGTTCGTCTGTTATTGGCTGCCAAAACTCTGCTAATATTGAGTATGCCAGAGAGGCGCTTGTTATGGACAGTTGTTAAAATATCATTAATTGAGACAGAGAGTGCTAAAATAAACTAAGGTTAAAAACAATCAGTATTGCTATATCAGTGGTACAGTGGCCATCCGCTCAGCAAATATGGGTAGGCTGGGGCTCGACTGTACATAGTAGGGGGAGGGAAGACATTTCAAAGACGTATTGTTCGTGCGGGGAAATAGTTAATATGGTACTGGGTTCGGGACTGCAGAATTAAGTAGGTCAGGTTCCTGGTAGGTTGTTGTGTAGTAAGTTATTTCTGATGATTGTATGTGTCGATATTCAAGTGTTTGCCAGTTCAGGGAATTAATTAATATACAGAGACATTGGCGAACCCGTGACAATCTATCTATCTATCTATCTTCCTTTAATGTCGAACCCCTCGCGGGGACGTATACATGTTGCGCGTCAAAAACCGCTAAGAAGTTAAAAGTATGAGTAGTTAAAAGTATAATTTAAAAAGGTATGAAAATAAGTTGTGGTAAAAGTTTAAAAGCAGCTACGCAGAACAACTAGGGACTGGCATGTTCAATATGGCAAACTGCCGTATTGAATTGCTCTATGGTAGGGAGATGGACAATGTCAGGAGGGAGGTGGTTCCAATGATAGATTGTTCTTGGAAAGAAGGAGAACTTGTAGTAGTCTGTAGTTGCTGTAATTAACCTATAGCTTAAGGAATGGCAATGGCGAGTAGGACGGGAGAGGGGAACTAGGTAATTTTCAATGGGAATAGCAACAATATCATTATGAATTTTATACATAAGGGATAACCTATTGTCAATACGCCGTTGATCTAGTCTGCGTAGATTTAGGGAATGTAGCATGTCTGTAACACTAGAGGTACGATAGAAGTCAGCCTTTATCCAACGGGCTGCTCTTCGCTGGACACTTTCAATTTGGTCTATCAATGTTTGGGTATGGGGCGACCAGATCTCGGAGCCATATTCAAGCTGGGGTCTCACTAATGTCTGGTAAGCCATGGTCTTAAGGGGTTCAGATTTGACCTGGAGGTTTCTACGTAGAAATCCTAATGTTTGGTTTGCTTTCTTTGTTGACCTTTTTATGTGGGTGTCCCACGACAGGTTATTTGAGATATCCACGCCAAGGTATTTGGCTGAGGTGACCGACTCAAGTAGGACTCCATGGAGTTTATAATTGCTGGGAATAGGATGTTTCCTTCTGGTGACGTGGATAACTTGACATTTGGAGGGGTTAAATTCCATGTCCCACTCCAACTCCCACTGTTCTAATCTCTTAAGATCATTTTGGAGTGTGACCGATTCATTTGCAGATGTCAGTGATATATATACTGCAGTATCATCTGCAAAGATGCGGACTTTGGAACTGGTGTTTTGTGGGAGGTCGTTTATGTAGGCTAGGAAAAGCAGGGGTCCAAGTACGGATCCCTGTGGGACTCCAGAGGACACCGGAATGGCCTCTGAACTAGTACCATTAAGGACAACTGACTGAAGTCTATTATCTAGAAAACTCTTAATCCACCTTAATGTTTGACCTCTGACTCGTGATTGACCTTATCGAAAGCCTTACTGAAGTCTAATAGGATGAAATCTACCTGATGCTTATTGTAGACAATCAGTGATGATAAGTTACAGTGACAGTAACCACTCGACCACGGAGGTGGACTGCTCCGAAGTATGGACAGCTATGATGTGTACGGTTATGTTACGGTTAGATACAGATTTTTCTTCATTAATATATTGAAGTTATCTCCCATATTAAAAGATAAACTCCAAAATGAATAATGTATTTTGTTTGTTCAGAACGATTTAACATTATATTCAGCATAGCATATTTGAAATGTAAGGAACGTGTTTTATATGTTGTCAACTGACGTGTTCCGTAATTTATTCTCGTACTCCCTGGAGAGCTTTTTGAAATGTTTGACATGGGTTTTGGCGACTATCATGCATCGCGTCATCTTTTTTATAATATATCATTGAAGGTCCTCATTCCGTGACTGACCTAATTCCGGTGCTATTTGTTTAAATCTCGTAACGCGCGATATTTGCTGACGTCATACACACGCTCCGATGTAAATATTTACTAAAGCTGTAGCTATCTGTCAAAAGTCAAACAAGAGTAAAATGAGACAAAAACAGGTAAACATTTGTTGAAACATGTCACGCATATAAAATAATACCTTTTCTACTATTACCAAATAAATGTTCATTTAAATACCCTTTTTTGGCCCCAAAAACATTGTTCAGAAATGTTACCATCCGTCTGCTCTGAAACCAGGCTTTGATTGACGGATCTAATTCGGAAGTGGACTTTTTCTATAAGGCCAAGCCTAATTTATTTATTTTGTTTTCAGTCCTATCCCTTATAAACAATTTTAGTTTTTTTAGGCAAATGAGGAGAAAGAACAGACACTAAAGAGATTTCCAAGTGTGTATCTCTAATATTTGCAAAGCGGAGATTGTGTGACAGAGTTAATAGGGGCAAACTCTGTAACCACTGGGTGCATTTGACATATTGCACCACAGTCGGGGTACTTAGAAGAGGAGACACAGTCATGTGTCCTTGCTGTGACACTAGAGAGGAGTAGAATAAAACAGTTACATAAAACAACAGTTAATAATTTAGTGTTTTAACAGTTATTAGTGTTAACAAAGTTAAAAATATTTTTTGGAATTATATCTTATATTTGAACTGTTTGGAAAAACACCACATAATTAATTAAGAGTGCCTAATTCACTGTTACCCAAGAGTTACCGGAATTGGGTCACATGTAAAATTACGGACAAATTTACAGTAGTTCAGAACAAATCGTGATTACTCTTTGGAAACACATGCATTTATGTTGCAATTTGATGCAACATGTTGGAAAAGGATTTGTTGAGTAAGATATGTATACGTCTTTGTATATTTTACAAACTATTATGCAAATTTTAATGAATGTTTCGTATCCTACCGGAATGAGGACCCTCGAGGCTATTTGTATTGTTTGCATTGATGCCAAGCCTTTTGCGGTGACCTATGTATGTTTTTCCGGAAGACTTAATCAATGTGGTGTCTGTGGTCCAGTGATAGAGCATCGGATTTGGAATCTGTGTCCCAGATCTGATAATCTTGTCCGACAGTGTAGTGTCAGTGACCTCACACAGTGACCTCACACAATTAGTACTTGTAATCCGTATTAATCGAAGTTTGATGTATACAATGGAGAATTTGTTAATGTGGTAGCGCGTTTGTTTCTGCTGTGAGATGCCACGACTTGGGATCTTGCCCAGCTGCAAGTGTTACGATTGTGCTCTTAAAGCAAGGAGTGTGGCGTCCGTGGTCCAGTGGTAGAGCATTGGACTTGGAATTGAACCGTCCCGGGTTCGATACTCGGTCAGGCCACATATGTAGTGTCATTGAGCAAGGCACCTCACACACGTTGCTTATTACTGGTTAACCACTTAGGTTGGCTAAGCCTGCCCAGGAAAACATGTCTAGGTCCCCCCCGCAAGGGGTTTGACATTAATGGAACATACATACATACAAGGCACTTAATTTTACATTACCTCTCTATTTCTGGATTGAGTGTGTCACAGAAATAAGAAAGCCAATTGTAATCAGATATTGATTGTTTGGCATTAGAAAGTAGATTCTCTCAGGAATAATGTAATGCAAGGACTCCCCCACAAGTGGTTTGATATAATGGAAATTTATATAAACTAGAGGGCAATGCTGCTGACTTCGCACTCATTCTACTCAAATGTTGTATTTAATAGTCATGCTGTGCATTTTAACCATATTTTGCTGAAATTTATTACATAGCACCATTTAAGGACGGGATCGTACGCTTTTTCACTTCTTCCAAAAATTCAGACCTAGAATGAAGTCGTTGTTTGTTTTACGTTTATTTATAGTCGCTACCGGTTGCCCATATGAGCGAACAAGGAACCCCGAAACAGGCATAGCCTTAAATATTGTCCATAATGCTGTAGGTTATTATGTTACATATACGTATGTACTTAAAATTAAGACTGGTCAATGAAACAATTGCTATGTTTTTATTTTTTCTATGTCACGGTACAGACTTAGTCACCATTGTGGAGATTATGTGTAAGCGGCCCGACTAGCTCAATCGGTAGAGCATTCTCCCTGTAAGCGAAAGGTCCCTGGTTGGCTGCACATTTTTCTCACCCTGTGACATCTATTCCATTTATGTCAAACATCATTATGGAGACCTAGACATGTTTTCCCGAACAGGCTTAGACAACATGTGCGTTTAACCAGTACTAAGCAATGTGTGTGAGGTGCTTTGCTCACAAACACTGCATACAGGGATAGCCTTTGATCAGAGGCATTCATTGTGTTGTTACTATTGTGTGTCAATGTTTAACTGCGTTACATTGACGAAGTAGCACTCTATGTTTACCCTCATGTTAAGTGTTTATGCTTGCAGGGACAGCCTTCGATCAGAGGCGTTCGCTGTGTTGAAACCGTTCTGCGTTACATTGACGAAGGAGCACTCTAGGGAGAATATCGCCAAGCTGTTTACGGCACTACAGTCTGTGGATATACTGTTCTTACAAGATTTACAGGAATATGTCATCTTCCCTCTCCGAGTGATTCTCAAACATCCCAAAAAATGGTAAATCTAGCTTATATACGCTACATGAATAACAATTATACTTATAGTCTCTCACTGAATAACTATCATTGGCGTAGCTTCCTATAGGCCGTGTTCTACACTTTTCCCCGAAAAATCGAAAAAATATAAATGCCAAATCTGCAACAAAAATCGGAAGGCCAGTATTAAATTATATACACTATAAATAGTTTTCCTGTGGACAACCCCCGGACCCCCCTCCCGTCTTAAGTTGGCCTACACATTGATTCCAACCAAGCTACGCCCCTGACTATATAAATATATCTTTTCTGACGATTCCGTTACAGAACCTGCATGCAGTTTGCTAGCCTGGGTTCCAGTCTGTCGATTTTTTCCGCAATTTACTTCTGGCAAAATATTATCAGAAACTCAATACAGCCCAATTATTGATCTCGGTATTAAAATATATTTATATGACTGACCAGGCAAAATATATCAACGCCTGTTCCCAGGCTAGCAGTTTGCGTGTAATGTTGTCATTTGTCGAGGACATGAACATTCGGATGTGTGGTGTGGCTGATGCCCAACGTTATATTTAGACCATGCCGGTCAGACACCGCTATTAAAATCTCCATAGACCTACAGTATAACATACAGTCCCATTGTATGTTCACCAAAAATAGTTTGGCATAAACGACTGTGGTTAACCTTTGAGCAACAAGAAAATGACAAATTTCAATGGGGTTGACCGATTGCATTTTTTTTTATTTCGCCCTAAAGACACCTACCCTATATTCTGATAGTGATTTGGAGGTGAATGTTGCACTGACACCAACATTTATAATGTGCTATTTATTTCTTACCAAATATGTTGCAAATATTATTAAGTATTCCAAAATGCAGCTCATATATTGTATTTTAATATTTAGATGTCACTTTCACTATTGGTGACAATACTTGCTCAGCCAATCAGCTCATGTTTTAATATCTCTTAAGGGCTTCCCTACACTTTTTGAACCAATCCGAGGCCGTCATTTCAATAACAGTGTCTGACCTAAAGACTGTTGAAGATTTAGTTTCGCTGAATATATAATAGTCGTGATTATGGTTTATTATATGCGAAAAAATGTAAATATGTTATTTTTGGAAAATTTGTCACAAATATATGATGATTTTATTGATTTTTGATATTTTATTGTATACATGTATATATATATAATTGTATGTTCTAGTTCCCAGGACCTGTATCTAGACCTGTACACATGCATGGAGTATGTTCTGGGACACACCCAGGTGACAAGATGGGATTTATTCCAGGATATATTTCATAACGCGACAAGCATGCTGTCCTGCCCTACCGACCAGAGTAAAGGTACTTTGTGTTATGATTTCTTGTTCAGCAGCTTTTAAAGTTTAAAGGTGGAAATCGTGATAGCGCAGTGGATCCGCGTTCAGTGCAGTGGATGCGCGTTCGCTTCATGTGCGGAAGGTCCAGAGTTCGAGCCCTGCTGATGCCGTAACGAGTGTGCCCTTAGGCAAGGCATTTAAATTCCACGTTGCCTCTTCTCTCTCCCTCATGGCGATGGTTTCCATCAGGAATGATGTCTCAAGAGTGATTAATATAAGTTGTAAGAACTTGTATCGCAATCAAGCTAAACAAATTTTGTATAAACTAAACTTTAAAGGAAGTTACATCCATATATATTTAGATTATAATGCCATTTGAAACAATAACATTCCATTGCCATTATCTCGATTTTTCATAATTGCGTTGGCAGATTAGTTTAGTTTTAATCATATTTTATTGAATTCATCATTTAACCCTTTCCCTCATAGAAGCACCTCTTGAAGCCAGTACCAATACGACATACATTAAGTCATTAACCCTTTCCCTCATAGAAGCACCTCTTGAAGCCAGTACCAATACGACATACATTAAGTCATTAACCCTTTCCCTCATAGAAGCACCTCTTGAAGCCATTACCAATACGACATACATTAAGTCATTAACCCTTTCCCTCATAGAAGCACCTCTTGAAGCCAGTACCAATACGACATACATTAAGTCATTACCCTTTCCCTCATGGAAGCACCTCTTGAAGCCAGTACCAATACGACATACATTAAGTCATTAACCCTTTCCCTCATAGAAGCACCTCTTGAAGCCAGTACCAATACGACATACATTAAGTCATAACCCTTTCCCTCATAGAAGCACCTCTTGAAGCCAGTACCAATACCACATACATTAAGTCATTAACCCTTTCCCTCATAGAAGCACCTCTTGAAGCCAGTACCAATACGACATACATAAGTCATAACCCTTTCCCTCATAGAAGCACCTCTTGACGCCATTACCAATACGACATACATTAAGTCATTAACCTTTCCCTCATAGAAGCACCTCTTGACGCCATTACCAATACGACATACATTAACCCTTTCCCTCATAGAAGCACCTCTTGACGCCATTACCAATACGACATACATTAAGTCATTAACCCTTTCCCTCATAGAAGCACCTCTTGACGCCATTACCAATACGACATACATTAACCCTTTCCCTCATAGAAGCACCTATTGACGCCATTACCAATACGACATACATTAACCCTTTCCCTCATAGAAGCACCTCTTGACGCCATTACCAATACGGCATACATTAACCCTTTCCCTCATAGAAGCACCTATTGACGCCATTACCAATACGACATACATTAACCCTTTCCCTCATAGAAGCACCTCTTGACGCCATTACCAATACGACATACATTAACCCTTTCCCTCATAGAAGCACCTCTTGACGCCATTACCAATACGACATACATTAACCCTTTCCCTCATAGAAGCACCTCTTGACGCCATTACCAATACGACATACATTAACCCTTTCCCTCATAGAAGCACCTCTTGACGCCATTACCAATACGACATACATTAACCCTTTCCCTCATAGAAGCACCTCTTGACGCCATTACCAATACGACATACATTAACCCTTTCCCTCATAGAAGCACCTCTTGACGCCATTACCAATACGACATACATTAACCCTTTCCCTCATAGAAGCACCTCTTGACGCCATTACCAATACAACATACATTAACCCTTTCCCTCATAGAAGCACCTATTGACGCCATTACCAATACGACATACATTAACCCTTTCCCTCATAGAAGCACCTCTTGACGCCATTACCAATACGGCATACATTAACCCTTTCCCTCATAGAAGCACCTATTGACGCCATTACCAATACGACATACATTAACCCTTTCCCTCATAGAAGCACCTATTGACGCCATTACCAATACGCCATACATTAACCCTTTCCCTCATAGAAGCGCCTATTGATGCCATTACCAATACAACATACATTAACCCTTTCCCTCATAGAAGCACCTCTTGACGTCATTACCAATACGACATACATTAACAATGTAGTAGCCAAACCAATGTTCATAATAAAGGCTAGAATGTCATGTAGTCCCAGTAATAGAATCTATTAAGCAGACATTTCAAGTGAAGTACAGAAAGTGGTTAGCACAGGTGGCTGATGTTAGAGTTCATATGTGTAGGGTTTTTTCTAGAGCGGAATAGCACGCTGCCCTTTAGCTCCGTCCTTTTGCCTTTTAAACAAAGTGTTTACTTTCAGTGGCTACATTAAGTTAATTGACAGTGTTTACTTTCAGCGGCTACATTCAGTTAATTGACAGTGTTTACTTTCATTGGCTACATTCAGTTAATTGACAGTGTTTACTTTCAGCGGCTACATTGAGTTAATTGACAGTGTTTACATTCAGCAGCTACATTAAGTTAATTGACAGTGTTTACATTCAGTGGCTACATTAAGTTAATTGACAGTGTTTACATTCAGCAGCTACATTAAGCTAATTGACAGTGTTTACATTCAGTGGCTACATTAAGTTAATTGACAGTGTTTACATTCAGCAGCTACATTAAGCTAATTGACAGTGTTTACATTCAGCAGCTACATTAAGCTAATTGACAGTGTTTACATTCAGCAGCTACATTAAGCTAATTGACAGTGTTTACATTCAGTGGCTACATTAAGCTAATTGACAGTGTTTACATTCAGTGGCTACATTAAGCTAATTGACAGTGTTTACATTCAGTGGCTACATTAAGTGACTGATTAGTTAATTGATGGTTAATTGACAGTGTTTACATTCAGCAGCTACATTAAGCTAATTGACAGTGTTTACATTCAGCAGCTACATTAAGCTAATTGACAGTGTTTACATTCAGCAGCTACATTAAGCTAATTGACAGTGTTTACATTCAGTGGCTACATTAAGTGACTGATTAGTTAATTGAGGGTTTGCAGTGTTTACTTCAGGCTACATTAATTGCTGTTTATTGACATTTAATTGACAGTGTTTACTTCAGCGCTACTTAAGTTATTGAGTTACTTCAGGCTACATTAGCTAATTGACAGTGTTTACTTCAGTGGCTACATTAGTGACTGATTAGTTAATTGATGGTTAATTGACAGTGTTTATTCAGTGGCTACATTAAGCTAATTGACAGTGTTTACTCAGTGGCTACATTAAGTTTGGTGTTTTTGGTTTGTTTGTGTTTTTGGTTTGTTTTGGTGTTTTTGGTTTGTTTGGTGTTTTTGGTTTGTTTGGTGTTTTTGGTTTGTTTGGTGTTTTTGGTTTGTTTGGTGTTTTTGTGGTTTGTTTTGGTGTTTTTGGTTTGTTTGGTGTTTTTGGTTTGTTTTGGTGTTTTTGGTTTGTTTTGGTGTTTTTGGTTTGTTTGGTGTTTTTGTTGTTTGGTGTTTTTGGTTTGTTTGGTGTTTTTGGTTTGTTTGGTGTTTTTGGTTTGTTTGGTGTTTTTGGTTTGTTTGGGTTTTTGTGGTTTGTGTGTTGTTTTGTGGTTTTGTGTTTTTGTTTTTTGGTGTTTTGGTTTGTTTGGTGTTTTTGTTGTTTGGTGTTTTTGTGGTTTTGTGTTGTTTTGTGGTTTTGGTGTTTTGTGTTGTTTGGTGTTTTTGGTTTGTTTTGGGTTTTTGTGGTTTGTTTGGTGTTTTTGGTTTGTTTGGTGTTTTTGGTTTGTTTGGTGTTTTTGGTTTGTTTTGGTGTTTTTGTTTGTTTGGTGTTTTGTGGTTTGTGTTGTTTTGTGGTTTGGTGTTTTTGTTTGTTTGGTGTTTTTGGTTTTTTGGTGTTTTTGGTTTGTTAATTGACAGTGTTTACATTCAGCAGCTACATTAAGCTAATTGACAGTGTTTACATTCAGGCTACATTAAGTTAATTGACAGTGTTTACATTCAGCAGCTACATTAAGTTAATTGACAGTGTTTACATTCAGCAGCTACATTAAGCTAATTGACAGTGTTTACATTCAGCAGCTACATTAAGCTAATTGACAGTGTTTACATTCAGCAGCTACATTAAGCTAATTGACAGTGTTTACATTCAGTGGCTACATTAAGTGACTGATTAGTTAATTGATGGTTAATTTACAGTGTTTACATTCAGTGGCTACATTAAGCTAATTGACAGTGTTTACATTCAGCAGCTACATTAAGCTAATTGACAGTGTTTACATTCAGTGGCTACATTAAGCTAATTGACAGTGTTTACATTCAGTGGCTACATTAAGTGACTGATTAGTTAATTGATGGTTAATTGACAGTGTTTACATTAAGTGGCTACATTAAGCTAATTGACAGTGTTTACATTCAGCAGCTACATTAAGTTAATTGACAGTGTTTACATTCAGTGGCTACATTAAGCTAATTGACAGTGTTTACATTCAGCAGCTACATTAAGCTAATTGACAGTGTTTACATTCAGCAGCTACATTAAGTGACTGATTAGTTAATTGATGGTTAATTGACAGTGTTTACATTCAGCAGCTACATTAAGCTAATTGACAGTGTTTATGATCAGTGGCTACATTAAATGGCTGGTTAGTTAATTGACAGTTAATTGACAATGTTTACTTTCAGCGGCTACATTAAGTGACTTGTTAGTTACTTTCAGTGGCTACATTAAGTCAATTGACAGTTAATTGACAGTGTTTACTTTCAGCGGCTACATTAAGTGACTGGTTAGTTAATTGACAGTGTTTACTTTCAGCAGCTACATTAAGTTAATTGACAGTTAATTGACAGTGTTTACTTTCAGTGGCTACATTAAGTGAGGAATTGAAGATTGCCATTATTCAGACTTTGAGAACGTTGGTCAAGAACTCGGAATACAGGTCAGCTATTTGTCTAAGTTTATACAATGGCAGTGATGGTTTATGTCTTATAATTTTATTCTCTATAGCCAAGTTGGTGACAGCGCTACCTTAAAATAATTTACTCGTCACCGCTGCAGGCTCAAATTCCACATGGGGTTGTCAAATTGTCTCAGTGAGTAAGTTATCTAGATGGATTGCAGAAGCTCGGTGTGTGTTTTTACGTTTATTTATCGTCGCTACCGGTTGCCCATATGAGCGACGCCTCCTGAAGAGATTAGTTATTTTAGATTTTTGGAGGATAGTGCAATGATACAGACAGAGACCCATTCCAGAGTCTCCTCTGGTTCTTTTACATGCACAGTGTAAAGCACCGACACGAGACCTCGGTTTAACGTCCCATCTGAAAGACTGTTAATTTTATTATGGTCAGACGGGTGATCGAAATAAAATTAACAGTCTTTCAGAAGCTCTGTGATTCTACACAAGTGCCTATGTATGCCTAATTATACTGCTGTCTTCTGGAACCACTTAAAGCTGCTTTAAGTGTGTTTTTTTTACGTGATTGAAGAGTTGTTAGTTTTTTTCTCAGCTATAATATTGCTATATTTCCAGGACGTTAGTACAAAATTTAATATATGAGTCTTGCAAATGTTTCCTTACAAGTTGTGATCTGTTGTATGTAGATTACCTCCCTTTATGGTTATTTATTTGCAAAGATCACTAATAACTTTGCTAATTGTGATTCACTAGAGTTAACGCTATGATTAATTGTCATGTGAAATATAGATTTAATTTTCAACTAGAAGAATATATACTGCATTATGGGACTTTAAATAGATATAATTCAAGGTGTTGTATTGATCTTTCAGTGATTGTATTGATCTTTCAGTGATTGTATTTATCTTTCAGTGATTGTATTTATCTTTCAGTGATTATATTGATCTTTGATCTTTCAGTGATTATATTGATCTTTGATCTTTCAGTGATTGTATTGATCTTTCAGTGATTGTATTGATCTTTCAGTGATTGTATTGATCTTTCAGTGATTATATTTATCTTTGATCTTTCAGTGATTGTATTGATCTTTCAGTGATTATATTGATCTTTCAGTGATTGTATTGATCTTTCAGTGATTGTATTGATCTTTCAGTGATTGTATTTATCTTTCAGTGATTGTATTGATCTTTCAGTGATTATATTGATCTTTCAGTGATTATATTGATCTTTCAGTGATTGTATTGATCTTTCAGTGATTGTATTGATCTTTCAGTGATTGTATTTATCTTTCAGTGATTGTATTTATCTTTGATCTTTCAGTGATTGTATTGATCTTTCAGTTGTTGTATTGATCTTTCAGTGATTGTATTGATCTTTCAGTGATTGTATTTATCTTTCAGTGATTGTATTGATCTTTCAGTGATTATATTGATCTTTCAGTGATTATATTGATCTTTCAGTGATTGTATTGATCTTTCAGTGATTGTATTGATCTTTCAGTGATTGTATTTATCTTTCAGTGATTGTATTTATCTTTGATCTTTCAGTGATTGTATTTATCTTTCAGTGATTGTATTTATCTTTGATCTTTCAGTGATTATATTGATCTTTCAGTGATTGTATTGATCTTTCAGTGATTGTATTGATCTTTCAGTGATTGTATTTATCTTTCAGTGATTGTATTTATCTTTGATATTTCAGTGATTGTATTGATCTTTCAGTGATTATATTGATCTTTCAGTGATTGTATTGATCTTTCAGTGATTGTATTTATCTTTCAGTGATTGTATTTATCTTTGATCTTTCAGTGATTGTATTGATCTTTGATCTTTCAGTGATTATATTGATCTTTCAGTTGTTGTATTGATCTTTCAGTGATTGTATTGATCTTTCAGTGATTGTATTTATCTTTCAGTGATTGTATTTATCTTTGATCTTTCAGTGATTGTATTTATCTTTGATCTTTCAGTGATTGTATTTATCTTTCAGTGATTATATTGATCTTTCAGTGATTGTATTGATCTTTCAGTGATTGTATTTATCTTTCAGTGATTGTATTTATCTTTGATCTTTCAGTGATTGTATTGATCTTTCAGTGATTATATTTATCTTTGATCTTTCAGTGATTGTATTGATCTTTCAGTTGTTGTATTGATCTTTCAGTGATTGTATTGATCTTTCAGTGATTGTATTTATCTTTCAGTGATTATATTGATCTTTCAGTGATTGTATTGATCTTTCAGTGATTGTATTTATCTTTCAGTGATTGTATTGATCTTTCAGTGATTGTATTGATCTTTCAGTGATTGTATTGATCTTTCAGTGATTATATTGATCTTTCAGTTGTTGTATTGATCTTTCAGTGATTGTATTTATCTTTCAGTGATTATATTGATCTTTCAGTGATTGTATTGATCTTTCAGTGATTGTATTTATCTTTCAGTGATTATATTGATCTTTCAGTGATTGTATTGATCTTTCAGTGATTGTATTGATCTTTCAGTGATTGTATTGATCTTTCAGTGATTGTATTGATCTTTCAGTGATTATATTGATCTTTCAGTGATTGTATTGATCTTTCAGTGATTGTATTGATCTTTCAGTGATTGTATTGATCTTTCAGTGATTGTATTGATCTTTCAGTGATTATATTGATCTTTCAGTGATTGTATTGATCTTTCAGTGATTGTATTGATCTTTCAGTGATTATATTGATCTTTCAGTGATTGTATTGATCTTTCAGTGATTGTATTGATCTTTCAGTGATTATATTGATCTTTCAGTGATTGTATTGATCTTTCAGTGATTGTATTGATCTTTCAGTGATTGTATTTATCTTTCAGTGATTGTATTTATCTTTCAGTGATTATATTGATCTTTGATCTTTCAGTGATTATATTGATCTTTCAGTGATTGTATTTATTTGATCTTTCAGTGATTGTATTGATCTTTCAGTGATTGTATTTATCTTTCAGTGATTGTATTTATCTTTCAGTGATTATATTGATCTTTCAGTGATTGTATTGATCTTTCAGTGATTGTATTTATCTTTCAGTGATTATATTGATCTTTCAGTGATTATATTGATCTTTCAGTGATTGTATTGATCTTTCAGTGATTATATTGATCTTTCAGTGATTATATTGATCTTTCAGTGATTGTATTGATCTTTCAGTGATTGTATTTATCTTTCAGTGATTATATTGATCTTTGATCTTTCAGTGATTATATTGATCTTTGATCTTTCAGTGATTGTATTTATCTTTGATCTTTCAGTGATTGTATTGATCTTTCAGTGATTGTATTGATCTTTCAGTGATTGTATTTATCTTTGATCTTCAGTGATTGTATTTATCTTTGATCTTTCAGTGATTGTATTTATCTTTCAGTGATTATATTGATCTTTCAGTGATTGTATTTATCTTTCAGTGATTGTATTATCTTTGATCTTTCAGTGATTGTATTGATCTTTCAGTGATTATATTGATCTTTCAGTGATTGTATTTATCTTTCAGTGATTGTATTTATCTTTGATCTTTCAGTGATTGTATTTATCTTTGATCTTTCAGTGATTGTATTTATCTTTGATCTTTCAGTGATTGTATTTATCTTTAGTGATTATATTGATCTTTCAGTGATTGTATTGATCTTTCAGTGATTGTATTTATCTTTCAGTGATTATATTGATCTTTGATCTTTCAGTGATTGTATTGATCTTTCAGTGATTGTATTTATCTTTGATCTTTCAGTGATTGTATTGATCTTTCAGTGATTGTATTGATCTTTCAGTGATTGTATTGATCTTTCAGTGATTATATTGATCTTTCAGTGATTGTATTGATCTTTCAGTGATTGTATTTATCTTTGATCTTTCAGTGATTGTATTTATCTTTCAGTGATTATATTGATCTTTGATCTTTCAGTGATTATATTGATCTTTGATATTTCAGTGATTGTATTGATCTTTCAGTGATTGTATTTATCTTTGATCTTTCAGTGATTGTATTGATCTTTCAGTGATTGTATTGATCTTTCAGTGATTGTATTGATCTTTCAGTGATTATATTGATCTTTCAGTGATTGTATTGATCTTTCAGTGATTGTATTGATCTTTCAGTGATTGTATTGATCTTTCAGTGATTATATTGATCTTTCAGTGATTGTATTGATCTTTCAGTGATTGTATTGATCTTTCAGTGATTATATTGATCTTTCAGTGATTGTATTGATCTTTCAGTGATTGTATTGATCTTTCAGTGATTATATTGATCTTTCAGTGATTGTATTGATCTTTCAGTGATTGTATTGATCTTTCAGTGATTGTATTGATCTTTCAGTGATTGTTTTGATCTTTCATTGATTGTATTGATCTTTCAGTGATTATATTGATCTTTCAGTGATTGTATTGATCTTTCAGTGATTGTATTGATCTTTCAGTGATTGTATTGATCTTTCAGTGATGTGATTGTATTGATCTTTCAGTGATTGTAATGATCTTTCAGTGATTATATTGATCTTTCAGTGATTGTATTTATCTTTGATCTTTCAGTGATTGTATTGATCTTTCAGTGATTGTATTGATCTTTCAGTGATTGTATTTATCTTTCAGTGATTGTATTTATCTTTCAGTGTCGTTCAGCACTTGTACACGATACTGTGCTTGCCACTTCTCGGACATTCTGTGTCTCTCTTGCTGAACATTGCAGAGTTTGAGAGAGCGCGACCCCTACGTATACTGGCGATAGAGTGCTTGTTGGATTACAGCCAGGCTGACTCTAAATGTAAGCATGTTCGTCATGTTGTGTGGATTAAACTATTAATGCCAGTATGGAAATATGTGTCTGGATCTACATGTATATAATGTTTCCTACTGTTTGGTCAAACATTTCTTGAAAATAAACATGTGGTCGAGTGGTTACGGTCATTGACTTGTATACCACTATGACCTATCATCATTGATGGTCACTGGTTCAAGGCCCACTCAGGCCGTGTCTGTTTATATGGACAAGTTGTCAGTTTCTTACGGATGTTGTGCACCAAGTACTGGTTAGCCGCTGGAGCCTGCTCAGGAAAGGTGTTGTTAGGTAAACTGTCCGCGATATAGCCCAAAATGGTGCTGATGAAGGCGTAAAACCCAAACAAAAAACAATTTTCTGGAAAAAATAAATGTCAGATTTTGTCTACTGTAAACTGTTCGGAAATAATATCAACGTAGGAGCGGCACTTACTCTACATATTTAGTTTAGTTTATACAAATTTATTTTAGCTCGATTGCGAAACAAGTTCTTACAACTTATAATCAATCTCGAAACCTCTTTCCTCATTCCACGCAACGTTGGCCGGTCGATTCGAGGGGCGGTTAAAACCGCCCCGGTCAATACTCCCAAAGTGGTCAATACTGGTCAATACTGGTCGATTGGTGGTCAATATTAAATAAAACATTATTTAATGGTTTTATATACCGTACATACTCGACTATAAGGCGACCTCGCCTATAAGACGACCCCCCTACTTTGGTCCCGAAATATGTGGATTTTGGCATGAACTCGCATATAAGACGGGTTGATAAAATTGACATCAGGAGTTGAAAGAAATTTTTCAATAATTGATTCATAAGATTTTTGTGAACAATAACATAATGTTTTATTGCTAATTACTCAAAAAATCCGACATATGTAAATTAATCCACGGCATAATTATACAAGGACAACCTTTCTTACAGACACAGCCAATCAGATCGATCATTAAACGGTTAGCCCGCATAAGATCACCTTAGACACGACCAATTTGCATATTTGTCCCATGCATGCCACATTTATAATTGAGTAGTGGCATGGGACAATACACAGGTGTTGTTAGATAAACTGCCCGTCGCTCAAATGGGAATCCGGTCGCGACAGTAAATAAACATAAATTAAAAAAACAAAAACAATTAGAAATGTCACACAAACTTGTGAAATTATCAACAAAATATCATGTTTTGTCCAGTTAGGCCGGGATAATTGATATGATTACTTTTGGTTACTGCGTCGGGTAGTTTTTTTTGAAAGTGACATATATTCAAAGTGAGTTTTAAAACAAATATTGCAAACTGACGTCGGCGAATTGAAATATTTTATAGTTATGGTAGGGTTATCAAAGCGAGGGAAAATATATTTTCAACCTGTATTCCGTATAGGTTTGATACATAATTCAGAAAAAATTAAAATCTACTTGGCCTGCACATGTCAAAATGTCATTAGTTCCCACAGTATCAGAGCTGTCGGCACAGATCAAAGACATATGTAAGTTACACCAATTCCCTTGCTTCCATTTTTATGACGCATTGCCCGTCGGTGAATGACTGAAGTTTTTCCCTGTTCAGCCCATGTCCATATATGGAAATCGATGTAAGGTTAAACTGCTCTCTACACACGTGTTGGTTCGTTGCTATGGATACGCTATACTAGTGGATAATAGGGACTGTTTCAAGAGGTATGAACAAAGGGGGACGTTTAAATATTTGATTTAATTATTGAAAACTGTGACCAACTGGTGTCATTGCTAACTTTTCCACATATTTCGAATTAATTTACTATGCACTTTAGTGTTTTGTTCATTTAATGAAAATAATATTAATATTGCATGAATATATGAATTAACAAATATGTATATATTTAATGTCAGTTATTATTACATTTAATACCCGTCAAAAAGTCGGTGAACAAAAGTATAAAAATGGATCAAATTGGCCAAATGTAATATCCCGGTCGATCTCCTCACGACGTGCACGTCGTGACCGGGGCACATCCCGCAGCAGCAGCGTAGGATTCTGGGATCTTCTGGTCGTCGATCTTGTGAAGGGGAGGCTCGCCAGCATATGGATCCATGGCTACGGCACATCAGGACAGATCCACCAGCTCTTCTAGATAGTGGGGCTTTTCGACACTATATCTTCGCCGGCTCGTTTCGACACTTTCTCTTCCTTCTACTTCTCCGGCGGATAGACGAGACGGCGGACCTGAGGGAGCGGCAATAGTCGTGGTATCCACGCTCCCCTGAGTGACAATCGACGACCAGATGTCTAACTGTCAGATCCGTATTAATGCTGCTGCGGGGTGACCAACAGTGAGGAGTGTGGCCCTACAAAGGACCGAGTACAGAAAGACCAGGCTTTGTCACCCTGCCACGGAATCAAGAAACCTCCAGGGGATGTCATCCTGAGCTCACATCGGGAGATTGAAGTGACCAATCCACACCGCTGGCGCATACAGACGAGGACCCGCATCGACTCTTCGGAGTATCAACACTTATCTAGATCAGCGACAGCTAACACTGGGGCGCTGAAGAGGCACACCCTCGAACTCTTTTATCCGTCTACCAATGAAGTCCGTTGGGGACGGAGGGATGCGACCTCGACCTCGGATGCGTCAACGGGGTGGACAACGACGGAACAACCGAAACATTCTGCTGCTGTGAGCCGACCCAGGAAACCAGCACGGGGCTTGTCACCCTGTTGTCGGGGAGATGATGCCAGGCGCGGGGAACGTCACCCTGTCGTTTGGCATCGCTCCATGACTGGGTCAACGATGAAGAAGCACCTTCACAGCGACTGGATGACCTCATTTCTTCATCCAGTCAGCGACCAGACCTTCAGCCACCTGGTACATAACCATCTTAGTCTACCCTACTAGTCAGCGAAAACAGAAAGAATCATCGTAGAAGAATCATCGCAGAACACGTACATAATCACCATAGAAGAATAGGAATAATCATCACAGAAGAATCACCTTAGGACAAGAAGAATCGCCTTAGACAAGAAGAATCACCTTAGGACATAACCATCTTAGAAAATACAGTCGCCCAAATGCATTTATGCGGTGGCGACTTTAAATAAAACGAATATCATCAAATATAATATTACATAACCATCTTAGAAAATACAGTCGCCCAAATGCATTTATGCGGTGGCGACTTTAAATAAAACGAATATCATCATCAAATATAATATAGCTGGCTGACATTTAGAAAATGCCAAACCAACTGATAATGACTGAAAACTTTTAGGTTGAGCCTTAAATCAGCGGGAAATATCCCCGTCTTATAGGCGAGTATGTACGGTACTCTGCATTGTGCTATAATGTGTGTTACTAACTTTGGGTTGTATTGAGAATATATTTATGTGATTATTGTACTCTTATAGGGTCAATACTCACGAAGTGGTCAATAATATTATACTCACAAAGTGGTCAATTGGTGGTCAATACTAAATTCAACAAAGAATTTATGATTTTAGTCAATCATTATACTCTGCATTGTGCAATAATGTGTGTTGCTACCTTTGGGCTGTTCATGTGATTGTAATACCCTATTGGGTATGGTCAATACTCACAAAGTGGCATATATTTGCTGGTCGATTCAGGTGGTCGATTGCTGATCATTACTAAAATCATTAAATGTGTCATGCAGAAGCAACTCAAGCAAACTTTTGTAATTAAATTAATTTTGTTGAGATGTTGTTGAAAGGGTCCCACTGCTTGTATAGCTATTTCACATACCTTGGGAGTATATTAACTAGCATCTTAGGCATAGTTATGACCATGTGCACAAGTATTGACCACTGAACAAATAAGTATATGGTAATTGGTATATGCTATAATATTGCTATTCACTAAAAAGTATTTAATTATATTTAACAATATTCACTAAAAAAACATTCAATGATCAATATTTTATGATTTACTATATAAGAAAATAAACTACAACACACTACTAACACTTTAAGAATAATTAAGTGGACACTGTAAGTGCATATTTGAGCCAAATTTTCAATCGACCAGTATTGACCGGTATTGACCGGTATTGACCAGTATTGACCAGTATTGACCACCGGCCCAGTCAATACTCTTATTGACCGGTCGATTACCAACGTTGATTCCACGAGGGAGAGAGAAGAGGCATGTGGAATTTAAATGCCTTGTCACAAATGTAACGGCTTTTGTGGTGTGTGAACTCTGGGCCTTTCGCACCTGAAGCAAACATGTTACCCCTGCGCTATCACGACTTCCACTGCGCTATCACGACTTCCACTGCGCTATCACGACTTCCACTGCGCTATCACGACTTCCACTGTGCTATCACGACTTCCACTGCGCTATCACGACTTCCACTGCGCTATCACGACTTCCACATGTATGTTTTTGACAATTACCAGTTCAAGCGCTCTCTATTGTCTATATAAACACAATTCTACCTCAGTTGGAAATGGGGAGAGATGAGACATCATATGGGGAGGAGACTACATGTATGTCTAAAGCTTTACATGTTAAATGAATGATGTTATTGTATAACTGTCGTTTTCAGTTACCCAGTGTCTAAAGCTTTACATGTTAAATGAATGATGTTATTGTATGTCATTTTCAGTTACCCAGTGTCTAAAGCTTTACATGTTAAATGATTGATGTTATTGTATAACTGTCGTTTTCAGTTAACAAGTGTCTAAAGCTTTACATGTTAAATGAATGATGTTATTGTATAACTGTCGTTTTCAGTTAGCAAGTGTCTAAAGCTTTACATGTTAAATGAATGATGTTATTGTATAACTGTCGTTTTCAGTTACCCAGTGTCTAAAGCTTTACATGTTAAATGAATGATGTTATTGTATAACTGTCGTTTTCAGTTAGCAAGTGTCTAAAGCTTTACATGTTAAATGAATGATGTTATTGTATAATTGTCGTTTTCAGTTAGCAAGTGTCTAAAGCTTTACATGTTAAATGAATGATGTTATTGTATAACTGTCGTTTTCAGTTAGCAAGTGTCTAAAGCTTTACATGTTAAATGAATGATGTTATTGTATAACTGTCGTTTTCAGTTAGCAAGTGTCTAAAGCTTTACATGTTAAATGAATGATGTTATTGTATAACTGTCGTTTTCAGTTAGTCCGTGTATGAAGGCCGACATTGGGAACTTGTACGCATCATTTATACCGGGAATCTCTGTCACGTTGTGCGATATAATTAATGGCGATACAAAACAAGGATATGCCGTCACTTCTGTAAGTAAGATATTCCCGGACGAAATCAAGGTTTGGTGTCTGGGAATTACGTGCTTGATTATACATGTATTTCCGAAAGCATTGTATGGATGGATGTTCTATATTTCAGAAAGCGTTGTATGTATGTATGTATGGATGTTCTATATTTCAGAAAGCATTGTATGTATGGATGTATGTTCTATATTTCAGAAAGCATTGTATGTATGGATGGATGTTCTATATTTCAGAAAGCATTGTATGTATGGATGGATGTTCTATATTTCAGAAAGCATTGTATGTATGTATGGATGTTCTATATTTCAGAAAGCATTGTATGTATGGATATATGTTCTATATTTCAGAAAGTGTTGTATGTATGGATGTATGTTCTATATTTCAGAAAGCATTGTATGTATGGATGTTCTATATTTCAGAAAGCGTTGTATGGATGTATGTTCTATATTTCAGAAAGCATTGTATGTATGGATGTTCTATATTTCAGAAAGCATTGTATGGATGGATGTTCTATATTTCAGAAAGCATTGTATGTATGGATGTATGTTCTATATTTCAGAAAGCGTTGTATGTATGTATGTATGTATGTATGGATGTTCTATATTTCAGAAAGCATTGTATGGATGGATGTTCTATATTTCAGAAAGCATTGTATGTATGGATGTATGTTCTATATTTCAGAAAGCGTTGTATGTATGTATGTATGTATGGATGTTCTATATTTCAGAAAGCATTGTATGTATGGATGTATGTTCTATATTTCAGAAAGCTTGTATGTATGTATGGATGTTCTATATTTCAGAAAGCATTGTATGTATGGATGTTCTATATTTCAGAAAGCGTTGTATGTATGGATGTATGTTCTATATTTCAGAAAGTGTTGTATGATGTATGTATGTATGTATGTATGGATGTTCTATATTTCAGAAAGCATTGTATGTATGGATGTTCTATACTTCAGAAAGCGTTGTATGTATGGAGGATGTTCTATATTTCAGAAAGCATTGTATGTATGGATGTTGTTCTATATTTCAGAAAGCATTGTATGTATGGATGTTGTTCTATATTTCAGAAAGCATTGTATGTATGGATGGATGTTCTATATTTCAGAAAGTGTTGTATGTATGGATGGATGTTCTATATTTCAGAAAGCATTGTATGTATGGATGTATGTTCTATATTTCAGAAAGCATTGTATGTATGGATGGATGTTCTATATTTCAGAAAGCATTGTATGTATGGATGTATGTTCTATATTTCAGAAAGCATTGTATGTATGGATGGATGTTCTATATTTCAGAAAGCATTGTATGTATGGATGTATGTTCTATATTTCAGAAAGCATTGTATGGATGGATGTTCTATATTTCAGAAAGCATTGTATGGATGTATGTTCTATATTTCAGAAAGCATTGTATGTATGGATGTATGTTCTATATTTCAGAAAGCATTGTATGGATGGATGTTCTATATTTCAGAAAGCGTTGTATGGATGTATGTTCTATATTTCAGAAAGCATTGTATGGATGGATGTTCTATATTTCAGAAAGCATTGTATGTATGGATGTATGTTCTATATTTCAGAAAGTGTTGTATGTATGGATGTATGTTCTATATTTCAGAAAGCATTGTATGTATGTATGGATGTTCTATATTTCAGAAAGCATTGTATGTATGGATGTATGTTCTATATTTCAGAAAGTGTTGTATGTATGGAGATGTATGTTCTATATTTCAGAAAGCATTGTATGTATGGATGTATGTTCTATATTTCAGAAAGCATTGTATGTATGGATGGATGTTCTATATTTCAGAAAGCATTGTATGTATGTATGGATGTTCTATATTTCAGAAAGCATTGTATGTATGGATGTTCTATATTTCAGAAAGCATTGTATGTATGGATGTTCTATATTTCAGAAAGCATTGTATGTATGAATGTTCTATATTTCAGAAAGCATTGTATGTATGGATGTTCTATGTTTCAGAAAGCATTGTATGGATGGATGTTCTATATTTCAGAAAGCGTTGTATGTATGGATGAGGATAGTCAGCCTAGTTATGGACGACAGGCTGCTGGAAGTCTGCAGACAGAAACAAGGCATTAAAACACAGGATCAAAGTGAGCATCAGATTAGAGAGATTTATTTCTGTAACAACAAGAACGATGCAAGCAAAGATTTTCACAGTCTTTGTTAGCTGTGTGATTCACCATGCTATATGGTCTTGCCTGCCGGCAATTTCAAATCACAGAGGGATCTGTAGTCCAATGGTTAACACGCTGGACTGGTAATCACAGGTTTGATCCCCTGTCTGACCATAATAAAATTAACAGTCTTTCAGTTGGGACTTTAAGCTGAGGTCTTGTGTCGGTGCTTTACACTGTGCATGTAAAAGAACCAGAGGAGAGTCTGAAATGGGTCTCTGTCTGTATCATGCACTATCCTCCAAAAATCTAAAATCTTCAGGAGGCGTCGCTCATATGGGCAACCGATAGCAACGATAAATAATGGTGATCACCAGTGGCTACACTGGGGATCAACAGCTGCTACATTGGGGATCAACAACTGCTACATTGATGATCAACATCTGCTACATTGATGATCAACAGCTGCTACATTGGTGATCAGCATTTGCTACATTGGTGATCAACATCTGCTACATTGGTGATCAACAGCTGCTACATTGATGATCAACAACTGCTACATTGGGGATCAACAGCTGCTACATTGGGGATCAACAGCTGCTACATTGGTGATCAGCATCTGCTACATTGGTGATCAACAGCTGCTACATTGATGATCAACAGCTGCTACATTGGGGATCAACAGCTGCTACATTGGTGATCAACAGCTGCTACATTGATGATCAACAGCTGCTACATTGGGGATCAACAGCTGCTACATTGGGGATCAACCTGCTACATTGGGGATCAACAGCTGCTACATTGGGGATCAACTGCTACATTGGGGATCAACAACTGCTACATTGGGGATCAACTGCTACATTGGGGATCAACAGCTGCTACATTGGTGATCAACAGCTGCTACATTGGGGATCAACTGCTACATTGGGGATCAACTGCTACATTGGGGATCAACAACTGCTACATTGGGGATCAACAGCTGCTACATTGGTGATCAACAGCTGCTGCATTGGGGATCAACAGCTGCTACATTGGTGATCAACAGCTGCTACATTGGGGATCAACTGCTACATTGGGGATCAACAGCTGCTACATTGGTGATCAACATCTGCTACGTATACATTGGTGATCAACTGCTACATTGGGGATCAACAGCTGCTAAATTGGGGGTCAACTGCTGCTACATTGGTGATCAACAGCTACTACATTGCTGATCAACAGCTGCTACATTGGTGATCAACAACTGCTACATTGGTGATCAACAGCTGCTACATTGGTGATCAACAACTGCTACATTGGTGATCAACAACTGCTACATTGGTGATCAACAACTGCTACATTGGTGATCAACAACTGCTACATTGGTGATCAACATCTGCTACATTGGGGATCAACTGCTACATTGCTGATCAACAGTTGCTATATTGGGGATCAACAATGGCGATCAACAGCAGCTACATTGGGGATCAACAGTTGCTACATTGGGGATCAACAATGGTGATCAACAGCTGCTACATTGGGGATCAACAGTTGCTACATTGGGGATCAACAATGGTGATCAACAGCAGCTACATTGGTGGGACAACAGCTGCTACATTGGGGATCAACAGTTGCTACATTGGGGATCAACAATGGCGATCAACAGCAGCTACATTGGGGATCAACAGTTGCTACATTGGGGATCAACAATGGTGATCAACAGCTGCTACATTGGGGATCAACAATGGCGATCAACAGCAGCTACATTGGGGGGACAACAGCTGCTACATTGGGGATCAACAGTTGCTACATTGGGGATCAACAATGGCAATCAACAGCAGCTACATTGGGGGGACAACAGCTGCTACATTGGGGATCAACAATGGTGATCAACAGCTGCTACATTGGGGATCAACAGCTGCTACATTGGGGATCAACAGCTGCTACATTGGGGATCAACAGCTGCTACATTGGTGATCAACAGCTGCTACATTGGGGATCAACAGCTATTACATTGTGGAACAACAGCAGCTACAAGTACGATCAACAGTGGCTACATTGGTGATCAACAGCTGCTACATTGGGGATCAACAACTGCTACATTGGGGATCAACAGCTGCTACATTGGTGATCCAACATCTGCTACGTATACATTGGTGATCAACTGCTACATTGGGGATCAACAGCTGCTAAATTGGGGGTCAACAGCTGCTACATTGGTGATCAACAGCTGCTACATTGCTGATCAACAGCTGCTACATTGGTGATCAACAACTGCTACATTGGTGATCAACAGCTGCTACATTGGGGATCAACAGCTGCTACATTGGTGATCAACAGCTGCTACATTGGGGATCAACAGCTACATTGGTGATCAACAGCTGCTACATTGGTGATCAACAGCTGCTACATTGGTGATCAACAGCTGCTACATTGGGGATCAACAGCTGCTACATTGGGGATCAACAGCAGCTACAATGGCGATCAACAGTGGCTACATTGGTGATCAACAGTGGCCCTGATCTTTAGTGTAAATAAGATTATAAACACACAAAATGTTGGATATGGTATTTTCTGTTCACAATGCTAGTGTTCTTACTTGTTTTCTCAGGGGATTTGGATCAGAGGTTAGCGGGACTGGTTGTAACGAGAGATGACGACTGGGTGACAAAGACTAGCGGCAATCTGTCAGTCCTCGTGAAACAGGTGGCCAATGTACGCAGTCATTGTAATTGGAGGGTTAGACTAGGTCTGGTGGAGTGTGCCGAACACCTACTCTTACATTGTACAAGGTAATTAGGCCCAACAAAAACAAACCCCTGTGTGTACTGTTTCATGGGGGGGGGGTCGTCGGTAATGGAATTTTGTGTGTGATTTTTTTATACCATACTTATAGTCACAGAAAAATGTGAAAATTATGGATTTTTTTTTTCAAAATTCATTAAAAAATTCAGGGTCCGGGCGGTAAAAACAAACGGGTCCATCGGGAAACCCGTCGGGGGGAAACGGTAAACACAGGTGTTTATTCTTCTAGCTTTAACTCTGATTACTAGAGAGATAGAGAATACATCTACTCCGCTGGCTTGATGTTTTGCAAATTTATTTATCTTTGTCTTACTATCATGGTATAATTCTGGATGTTTTACGAATATTTATATCTATGTATCTTACCATCTACCGTAAGAATAGTCTATACAAATTTATTTTAGCTCGATTGCGAAACAAGTTCTTATAGCTTATACTATTCACTCTCGAGACCTCATTCCTGATGGAATCCATCGCCATGAGGAAGAGAGAAGAGGCATGTGGAATTTAAATGCCTTGCCTAAGGACACAATCGTAACGGCTCCAGCGGGGCTTGAACTCCGGGCCTTTCGCACGTGAAGCGAACGCGCTACCACTGATCTATCACGACTAACACTACCGTAAGAATAGTCGCCTTGAACCGATTTGATACGGATATCACTGTTAGAATCAGTATTGGAAGTCGTGATAGCGCAGTAGTAGTTCCTTTGCTTCATGTGCAAAAGTCCCGTATTTCGTGCCCCGCTGGAGCCGTTACGATTTTGCCCTTATGCAAGGCAATTAAATTCCACATTGCCTCGTCTCTCACTCGTGGCGATGGATTCCATCAGGAATGAGGTCTTGAGAGTGATTACAGTTTTAAGAACTTGTTTCACAATCGAGCTAAAATAAATTTGTATAAACTAATCTACCTTGCACAAAAGACTACTTTCAATAACCGAATACGGAATTTCTTTAACATTAATGCATAGTGTCATCTTACTAATTAAGTGTTACATTCATGAATTCCAGATAAGTTGAAAACTACTTGTTTCGCTATCAAACTAAAATAAATTTGTATAAACTATTCATTGTTGAGTTGAAACGTCGTTTTCAGTTCAATGAAACACTCTGTGCCTACATTCCTGGAGGTCCTGGTTAGTTTGATTGGAGACGATTTTGCAACAGTTGCGAACGGAAGTCGACATGCACTGGAGCTGTTCAGTCATAGTCAGGTGGTCGATCAGCAACATCATCTTACAGAAATACTGGAGGAGAACCTACACCAGCTGGCCACCTCTCTACCCAGGCGGATACAAACTGCAGGTATGTACCTATACAAGCTAGCCACCTCTCTACCCAGGCAGATACAAACTGCAGGTATGTACCTACACAAGCTGGCCACCTCTCTACCCAGGCAGATACAAACTGCAGGTATGTACCTACACAAGCTGGCCACCTCTACCTAGGCGGATACAAACTGCAGGTATGTACCTACACTAGCTGGCCACCTCTCTACCTAGGCGGATACAAACTGCAGGTATGTACCTATACAAGCTAGCCACCTCTCTACCCAGGCAGATACAAACTGCAGGTATGTACCTATACAAGCTAGCCACCTCTACCCAGGCAGATACAAACTGCAGGTATGTACCTACACTAGCTGGCCACCTCTCTACCCAGGCAGATACAAACTGCAGGTATGTACCTATACAAGCTAGCCACCTCTACCCAGGCAGATACAAACTGCAGGTATGTACCTACACTAGCTGGCCACCTCTCTACCTAGGCGGATACAAACTGCAGGTATGTACCTACACAGCTGGCCACCTCTCTACCTAGGCGGATACAAACTGCAGGTATGTACCTATACAAGCTAGCCACCTCTCTACCCAGACAGATACAAACTGCAGGTATGTACCTACACCAGCTGGCCACCTCTACCCAGGCGGATACAAACTGCAGGTATGTACCTACACAAGCTGGCCACCTCTACCCAGGCAGATACAAACTGCAGGTATGTACCTACACAAGCTGGCCACCCCTCTACCCAGGCAGATACAAACTGCAGGTTGTACCTACACAAGCTGGCCGCCTAGTTTCCCAGACAGATACAAACTGCAGGTATGTACCTACACAAGCTGGCCACCTAGTTTCCCAGACAGAAACAAACTGCAGGTATGTACCTACACAAGCTGGCCACCTCTCTACCCAGGCGGATACAAACTGCAGGTATGTACCTACACAAGCTGGCCACCTCTACCCAGGCAGATACAAACTGCAGGTATGTACCTACACAAGCTGGCCACCTCTACCCAGGCGGATACAAACTGCAGGTATGTACCTACACCAGCTGGCCACCTAGTTTCCCAGACAGATACAAACTGCAGGTATGTACCTACACAAGCTGCCACCTAGTTTCCCAGACAGATACAAACTGCAGGTATGTACCTACACAAGCTGGCCACCTAGTTTCCCAGACAGATACAAACTGCAGGTATGTACCTACACAAGCTGGCCACCTCTACCCAAGCGGATACAAACTGCAGGTATGTACCTATACAAGCTAGCCACCTCTCTACCCAGGCAGATACAAACTGCAGGTATGTACCTACACAAGCTGGCCACC
The DNA here is from genome assembly GCA_014843695.1 of Archivesica marissinica. Taxonomy (NCBI): domain Eukaryota; kingdom Metazoa; phylum Mollusca; class Bivalvia; order Venerida; family Vesicomyidae; genus Archivesica; species Archivesica marissinica. The sequence goes on along the minus strand of CM026401.1, from coordinate 7,619,526 downwards.
TCTACCCAGGCAGATACAAACTGCAGGTATGTACCTACACAAGCTGGCCACCTCTACCCAGGCAGATACAAACTGCAGGTATGTACCTACACAAGCTGGCCACCTCTACCCAGGCGGATACAAACTGCAGGTATGTACCTACACAAGCTGGCCACCTCTACCCAGGCAGATACAAACTGCAGGTATGTACCTACACCAGCTGGCCACCTAGTTTCCCAGACAGATACAAACTGCAGGTATGTACCTACACAAGCTAGCCACCTAGTTTCCCAGACAGATACAAACTGCAGGTATGTACCTACACAAGCTAGCCACCTAGTTTCCCAGACAGATACAAACTGCAGGTATGTACCTACACAAGCTAGCCACCTAATTTCCCAGACAGAAACAAACTGCAGGTATGTACCTACACAAGCTAGCCACCTCTACCCAGGCAGATACAAACTGCAGGTATGTACCTATACAAGCTAGCCACCTCTACCCAGGCAGATACAAACTGCAGGTATGTACCTACACAAGCTGGCCACCTAATTTCCCAGACAGATACAAACTGCAGGTATGTACCTACACAAGCTGGCCACCTCTACCCAGGCAGATACAAACTGCAGGTATGTACCTATACAAGCTAGCCACCTCTACCCAGGCAGATACAAACTGCAGGTATGTACCTACACTAGCTGGCCACCTCTCTACCTAGGCGGATACAAACTGCAGGTATGTACCTATACAAGCTAGCCACCTCTCTACCCAGGCAGATACAAACTGCAGGTATGTACCTACACAAGCTGGCCACCTCTCTACCTAGGCGGATACAAACTGCAGGTATGTACCTATACAAGCTGGCCACCTCTCTACCCAGGCAGATACAAACTGCAGGTATGTACCTACACAAGCTGGCCGCCTAGTTTCCCAGACAGATACAAACTGCAGGTATGTACCTACACCAGCTGGCCACCTCTCTACCCAGGCGGATACAAACTGCAGGTATGTACCTATACAAGCTAGCCACCTCTACCCAGGCGGATACAAACTGCAGGTATGTACCTACACCAGCTGGCCACCTAGTTTCCCAGACAGATACAAACTGCAGGTATGTACCTACACAAGCTGGCCACCTAGTTTCCCAGACAGATACAAACTGCAGGTATGTACCTACACAAGCTGGCCACCTCTACCCAGGCGGATACAAACTGCAGGTATGTACCTATACAAGCTAGCCACCTCTCTACCCAGGCAGATACAAACTGCAGGTATGTACCTACACAAGCTGGCCACCTCTACCCAGGCAGATACAAACTGCAGGTATGTACCTACACTAGCTGGCCACCTCTACCCAGGCGGATACAAACTGCAGGTATGTACCTATACAAGCTAGCCACCTCTCTACCCAGGCAGATACAAACTGCAGGTATGTACCTACACAAGCTGGCCACCTCTACCCAGGCAGATACAAACTGCAGGTATGTACCTACACAAGCTGGCCACCTCTACCCAGGCGGATACAAACTGCAGGTATGTACCTACACAAGCTGGCCACCTAGTTTCCCAGACAGATACAAACTGCAGGTATGTACCTACACAAGCTGGCCACCTAGTTTCCCAGACAGATACAAACTGCAGGTATGTACCTACACAAGCTAGCCACCTAATTTCCCAGACAGATACAAACTGCAGGTATGTACCTACACAAGCTAGCCACCTAATTTCCCAGACAGATACAAACTGCAGGTATGTACCTACACAAGCTGGCCACCTCTACCCAGACAGATACAAACTGCAGGTATGTACCTACACAAGCTGGCCACCTCTCTACCCAGGCAGATACAAACTGCAGGTATGTACCTACACAAGCTGGCCACCTCTACCTAGGCGGATACAAACTGCAGGTATGTACCTATACAAGCTGGCCACCTCTCTACCCAGGCAGATACAAACTGCAGGTATGTACCTACACAAGCTGGCCACCTCTCTACCCAGGCAGATACAAACTGCAGGTATGTACCTACACAAGCTGGCCACCTCTACCCAGACAGATACAAACTGCAGGTATGTACCTACACAAGCTGGCCACCTCTACCCAGACAGATACAAACTGCAGGTATGTACCTACACAAGCTGGCCACCTCTACCCAGACAGATACAAACTGCAGGTATGTACCTACACAAGCTGGCCACCTCTACCCAGACAGATACAAACTGCAGGTATGTACCTACACAAGCTGGCCACCTCTACCCAGACAGATACAAACTGCAGGTATGTACCTACACAAGCTGGCCACCTCTACCCAGACAGATACAAACTGCAGGTATGTACCTACTCAAGCAGGCCGCCTAGTTTCCAAGAAAGATACAAACTGCAGGTATGTACCTACACAAGCAGGCCACCTCTACCTAGGTGGATACAAACTGCAGGTATGTACCTACACAAGCTGGCCACCTCTTTCCCAGACAGATACAAACTGCAGGTATGTACCTACACAAGCTGGCCACCTCTTCCCAGACAGATACAAACTGCAGGTATGTACCTACACAAGCTGGCCACCTATTCCCAGACAGATACAAACTGCAGGTATGTACCTACTCAAGCAGGCCGCCTAGTTTCCAAGAAAGATACAAACTGCAGGTATGTACCTACACAAGCAGGCCACCTCTACCTAGGTGGATACAAACTGCAGGTATGTACCTACACAAGCTGGCCACCTAGTTTCCCAGACAGATACAAACTGCAGGTATGTACCTACACAAGCTAGCCACCTAGTTTCCCAGACAGATACAAACTGCAGGTATGTACCTACACAAGCTGGCCACCTCTACCCAGACAGATACAAACTGCAGGTATGTACCTACACAAGCTGGCCACCTCTACCCAGGCAGATACAAACTGCAGGTATGTACCTATACAAGCTGGCCACCTCTACCCAGACAGATACAAACTGCAGGTATGTACCTACACAAGCTGGCCACCTCTACCCAGACAGATACAAACTGCAGGTATGTACCTACACAAGCTGGCCACCTCTACCCAGACAGATACAAACTGCAGGTATGTACCTACAAGCTGGCCACCTCTACCCAGACAGATACAAACTGCAGGTATGTACCTACACAAGCTGGCCACCTCTTACCCAGACAGATACAAACTGCAGGTATGTACCTACACAAGCTGGCCACCTAGTTTCCCAGACAGATACAAACTGCAGGTATGTACCTATACAAGCTGGCCACCTCTCTACCTAGGTGGATACAAACTGCAGGTATGTACCTACACAAGCTGGCCACCTAGTTTCCCAGACAGATACAAACTGCAGGTATGTACCTACACAAGCTGGCCGCCTAATTTCCCAGAAAGATACAAACTGCAGGTATGTACCTACACAAGCTGGCCACCTCTACCTAGGTGGATACAAACTGCAGGTATGTACCTACACAAGCTGGCCACCTAGTTTCCCAGACAGATACAAACTGCAGGTATGTACCTACACAAGCTGGCCACCTCGTTACCCAGACAGATACAAACTGCAGGTATGTACCTACACAAGCTGGCCACCTCTACCCAGACAGATACAAACTGCAGGTATGTACCTACACAAGCTGGCCACCTAGTTTCCCAGACAGATACAAACTATACATTTGTTTAGTTTAATAAGAGTGTTTCAGATATTTTATTCTGAAATCTCTAAATTTAGGACAAATATAAAGACAATGATGCTCATTTTAGATCATTCTAGAATTACAAATTGCAATAGTCCGCCTCCATGGTCGAGTTGTTACAGTCGAGTGGTGACTTGTATACCACTGTAACCTATCATCACTTATGGTCACGGGTTTGAGTCCCACTCAGGCCGTGTCTCATTTATATGAAAAGTTGGCAGTTCTGTATGGAGGTCGGTGCACCAAGTATTGGTTAACCGCTGGAGTCTGCCCAGGAAAAGTGTTGTTGCGTAAACTGCCTGTCGCTCAAATGGGCTACTGGAAGTGATGTTAAATAAACGTAAATTTAAAAAATAAATTGAATTTCTAGAGGAAGAGGACAAGCTATGCCTACTGAACCTGCTCTCTGGGTACATCAGTTTGCTTGGGTCGAAGGTGAAGAACTTCCTGCTGTCGTTGCCCCATCTGAAGAGATTATCATTAGCTCTGATGCAGATTCTGGAACTCGAGTGCTCCGACATCAAAATCGTGGAAGAAAGAACTACCATCACTGGTCATGGTTTGTATTTAACTCTTTGCATGCTGGGTAAAATGAATGCTATAAATAGATCAAATAATTGAAGCAGACGACATTTCATTAGTGTGTTTTTCTTATTTGTAACTGAAGACTCTGTGGAAATATGTTGTGGAATTTCATTAGAATTGTGTCGTTATGAATCGTACAGGTGGGTTTTCTCCGGGTACACCGGTTTTATCGCACATGAATGACCACATTTACGCTCTCATCTGCGCCAAAAAGAGTGATTAATATAAGTTGTTAAAACTTGCTTTGCAATCGTGTAAAATAAAGAAAGTTTAAACTAACCCCGGTTCAATCCTCGGACCGGAAAGTATGTGAGATGGTACAGTGGTCGCCTGATTGTACAGGTGGGGTTTCTCTGGGTACTCCAGTTTCTTCCCACACAAATTATCACATATCCGCTTTCATCCGAGCCAATGAGAGTGATCAAAATATAAGGTGTTAAAGCTTGTTTAGCAATCATGGAAAAATAAATAGAGGTTATATATTGCTAGTTTTGACAAGGGAATTTGAAATCACATGTAACTAAAGAAAGAAAATTTTTTTAACAAAATGTTTGTTGTCCGCCTCCGTGGTCGAGTGGTTACTGTCGCTGACTTGTATACTACTGTAACCTATCATCACTGATGGTCATGGGTTCGAGCCCCACTCAGACCGTGTCTCATTTATATGAAAAAGTTTCTTACGGAGGTTGATGCACCCAAGTACTGGTTAACCGCTGGAGCCTGCCCAGGAAAGGTGTTGTTAGGTAAACTGCCCGCCGGCGATATAGCCCAAAATGGTGCTGATGCAAGGCGTAAAATCCGAAATATAACATAACAAAATTGTTGTGGTATAATTATAAAGGATTTTAGTAAAAGCGCCAGCGTATATGATAGTTTCTCATATTATAATGTTATTTTCAGGCAGTAGTGCTGTATCATCTACCGGTACATGCGGCATCGTACGACCAAGGAAATACTTCAAACATTTCAACAACGATCGTATCTTCCAGAAGGTGCAGGGGGTGTGTCACCTGCTCGGTTACTATGGTGATATACACCTTCTCGTAGACCACTTCCTGGACATATACCATGAGAGCAGTATGTTCAAAATGGCGGCAACACTCGTCATCAATGAGCTTGTGCTTGGTACAACCGGGGAGTTAGGTACGATCACTTGGTGTCTTCGAATGTCACATGAAATTGTTTAATCCTATTTTATTGCAAATCAATTGTAAATATGTCATACACAAAATGATACAATACATATCATGAAAATATAAATGGTTTGGGCCACAAGTTTTTAGCAACATTAGACAACGGCGATTCATTACTTATATTTACATTAATTATTCATTTCAAATGCATTTAAAATGTTTTTAGTCCAGATTTGCAACTTACCGTGGGTCGGAACAAGTAAATAGATCATCTTTGGAACAGTATAAACTGTATGATACGCCTTTTCTTGCGACGAACGCTGCCTAACACTGCGAATGCCCGTAACTTCGAGTGTGCATGTCGGCTGCATATCATTAGTTGGGAACCCTCATACGAAAATGTATACAATCACGGCACATACGTTCATCGAAGGAATTGCAATAGCGATGTAAATATTACTAATTCCACATGGATTCACACATAGTAGTCAAACAAACAATCACCAATAATAAGGTCAGAATAACCTAGATGATGCAACTCATAATCTGTGTAGTGGTGCGATAGACTGACTACCGGTATCCATTATTATTATTATATGAAGATAAACAGCACATAACTTTGCTCCTCTTTGTGGGAAATGCTCGAAATTTTATTTAGGTTGTAATGCAAAATCATTCAATGTCAAAATCAGTTTCTTACGGAGGTTGGTGCACCCAAGTACTGGTTAACCGCTGGAGCCTGCCCAGGAAAGGTGTTGTTAGTTAAACTGCCTGTCGGCGATATAGCCCAAAATGGTGCTGATACAGGCGTAAAACCCGAAATATAATCAATGTCAAAATCACTGTTGAATTGGTTTCTCCATAAACTTTGACGCATAGCATCATCACGTCAGTTCGCTAATGTATGTATCAGAAATATGGGGATCTGTGAATTGATTTGAGCAGACTTTAGTTTGTTTGTAACTCCCGTGTTTCAGTTTGTACAAACACAGTAAAGATGAAATAGATACTGTCATAAGTTTGCTTATGTATGTATCAGAAATATGGGGATCTGTGGATAGATTTAAGCAGACTTTAGTTTGTTTGTAACTTCTGTGTTTCAGTTTGCACAAATAACAACAAGAATGGAAAGGGGTGGCGCAAACACAGTAAAGATGAAATAGATGCTGTCATAAGGTAATACAGTCTCTTGTATTGTAGTAACCATGGCAACCCCCGTAGACTGGAAATTTAATGAGATTTTAGCTTTTTTCCCCAGTAGGGCCATAGTGCAATCACCGGTGTGCAGGGGGGGAAGTTTGATGTAATATGTACTTGTCCCGGTCCCTACAAGCAAGAAGTTTCAGCCTTTTCTCCTGTTCTCCAGTAGCGCCATAGTGCAATCCCTGGTCTGCAGGGGGGAAGTTTGATGTAATATGTACATGTCCCGGTCCCTACAGGCAAGACGTTGCAGCCTTTTCTCCAGCTACTTGTGAGGTATAGTATAAACCTGTCGTTTCCTCAGCATCAGAATGGCAGTAGAAGTGCAGAACTGTACCATCCTGTTCCTCTGCCTTTTCAGTGGAAGTCGTAATTGCGCAGTGGTAGCGCGTTCGCTTCAGGTGCGACAGGCCTGGAGTTCTAGCCCAGCTGTAGCTGATACGATTGTGCCCTTACGCAAGGCATTTAAATTCCACATTGCCTCTTCTCTCTCCTTCATTGCGATGGATTCCATCAGGAATGATGTCTCGAGAGTGATTAATATAAGTTACTAATAAGAACTTGTTTCGCAATTGAGCTAAAATAAATTAGTATAAACTGAACTGTCAAGGAAACGTATGACTAATGATACATTCAAACACTCGCTACAGGCTCAGGTCTTAATGATACATTCAAACACTCACTACAGGCTCAGGTCTTAATGATACATTCAATACACTCGCTACAGGCTCAGGTCTTAATGATACATTCAAACACTCGCTACAGGCTCAGGTCTTAATGATACATTCAAACACTCGCTACAGGCTCAGGTCTTAATGATACATTCAAACACTCACTACAGGCTCAGGTCTTAATGATACATTCAAACACTCGCTACAGGCTCAGGTCTTAATGATACATTCAAACACTCACTACAGGCTCAGGTCTTAATGATACATTCAAACACTCACTACAGGCTCAGGTCTTAATGATACATTCAAACACTCACTACAGGCTCAGGTCTTAATGATACATTCAAACACTCACTACAGGCTCAGGTCTTAATGATACATTCAAACACTCACTACAGGCTCAGGTCTTAATGATACATTCAAACACTCACTACAGGCTCAGGTCTTAATGATACATTCAAACACTCACTACAGGCTCAGGTCTTAATGATACATTCAAACACTCACTACAGGCTCAGGTCTTAATGATACATTCAAACACTCACTACAGGCTCAGGTCTTAATGATACATTCAAACACTCACTACAGGTTCAGGTCTTAATGATACATTCAAACACTCACTACAGGCTCAGGTCTTAATGATACATTCAAACACTCACTACAGGCTCAGGTCTTAATGATACATTCAAACACTCACTACAGGCTCAGGTCTTAATGATACATTCAAACACTCGCTACAGGCTCAGGTCTTAATGATACATTCAAACACTCGCTACAGGCTCAGGTCTTAATGATACATTCAAACACTCGCTACAGGCTCAGGTCTTAATGATACATTCAAACACTCGCTACAGGCTCAGGTCTTAATGATACATTCAAACACTCGCTACAGGCTCAGGTCTTAATGATACATTCAAACACTCGCTACAGGCTCAGGTCTTAATGATACATTCAAACACTCGCTACAGGCTCAGGTCTTAATGATACATTCAAACACTCGCTACAGGCTCAGGTCTTAATGATACATTCAAACACTCGCTACAGGCTCAGGTCTTAATGATACATTCAAACACTCGCTACAGGCTCAGGTCTTAATGATACATTCAAACACTCGCTACAGGCTCAGGTCTTAATGATACATTCAAACACTCGCTACAGGCTCAGGTCTTAATGATACATTCAAACACTCGCTACAGGCTCAGGTCTTAATGATACATTCAAACACTCGCTACAGGCTCAGGTCTTAATGATACATTCAAACACTCGCTACAGGCTCAGGTCGTATGCTGACTTCATTCTTTGGAATCATGATTATTCTATTAAAGTCCGCCTCCGTGGTCGAGTGATTAAGGTCGCTGACTTGTATACCACTGTAACCTATCATCACTGATGGTCATGGTTTCGAGCCCCGCTCTGGCCGTGTCTCATTTATATGAAAAAGTTGGCAGTTTCTCACGGAGGTTGGTGCACCCAAGTACTGGTTAACCGCTGGAGCCTGCCCAGGAAAGGTGTTGTTAGGTAAACTGCCCGCCGGCGATATAGCCCAAAATGGTGCTGATGCAGGCGTAAAACCCGAAATATAACATAACATAATAAACTATTAAATTTCACATAAGAAAGTTCCGAGCTTTGAAACATGGGGACGAAACAACGTATGAGGACCTACAGTCAAACCTGTCTGAAGTAGTCAGCCAAGGGAATCACAGAAAATGGCTGCTTAGCACAGGTGGCTGCTTAATAGAGATCAAATGTATAATAAAACAACATATTGGGAATCTGGCTGCTTAATACAGGTTAGCTGCTTATTAGAGGTGACCACTAACACAGGTTTGACTTAAGTACATTTTACTATGAATTGACTCATTTGTGGCCTCTCTTGTAGGATGTTAGTAGAGGAGTATTTGAACCCAGTGAACTTTGACCTTGTGACTACTGTAACTGGATCCAGGGAGACGGTTCAGTCCTTGGAACAACAGCTTAGAGGAATGGCCGTTACAAACAACTCCCATGGACGAGATACAACAGCAGCTAAGATGAATCGTAATATTGTGCAGATTGCCTTATACCTCGAGGGCTTCGGAAACTTTGCTAAGGTTAGACTTCACCTCATAATATTGTGCAGATTGCCTTATACCTCGAGGGCTTCGGAAACTTTGCTAAGGTTAGACTTCACCTCATAATATTGTGCAGATTGCCTTATACCTCGAGGGCTTCGGAAACTTTGCTAAGGTTAGACTTCACCTCATAATATTGTGCAGATTGCCTTATACCTCGAGGGCTTCGGAAACTTTGCTAAGGTTAGACTTCACCTCATAATATTGTGCAGATTGCCTTATACCTCGAGGGCTTCGGAAACTTTGCTAAGGTTAGACTTCACCTCATCATATTGTGCAGATTGCCTTATACCTCGAGGGCTTTGGAAACTTTGCTAAGGTTATACCTCACCTCATAATATTGTGCAGATTGCCTTATACCTCGAGGGCTTCGGAAACTTTGCTAAGGTTAGACTTCACCTCATAATATTGTGCAGATTGCCTTATACCTCGAGGGCTTCGGAAACTTTGCTAAGGTTAGACTTCACCTCATCATATTGTGCAGATTGCCTTATACCTCGAGGGCTTTGGAAACTTTGCTAAGGTTATACCTCACCTCATAATATTGTGCAGATTGCCTTATACCTTGAGGGCTTCGGAAACTTTGCTAAGGTTAGACTTCACCTCATAATATTGTGCAGATTGCCTTATACCTTGAGGGCTTTGGAAACTTTGCTAAGGTTAGACTTCACCTCATAATATTGTGCAGATTGCCTTATACCTCGAGGGCTTTGGAAACTTTGCTAAGGTTAGACTTCATTTTTGGTTGTTTGAGGGCTTCGGAAACTTTGCTAGGTTAGACTTCACTCATAATATTGTGTTGTTTGGGGTTGGTTGCTAAGGTTGTTTCATTATTGTGCGTTGCCTTATACCTCGAGGGCTTTGGAAACTTGCTAAGGTTAGACTTCATCAAGTCCAGAATGAAGCCAGTGATACGACCAGGACACCTGGTGGTTAGTGTCCTAGTACCAGGACACCTGGTGGTTAGTGTCCTAGTACCAGGACACCTGGTGGTTAGTGTCCTAGTACCAGGACACCTGGTGGTTAGTGTCCTAGTATCAGGACACCTGGTGGTTAGTGTCCTAGTACCAGGACACCTGGTGGTTAGTGTCCTAGTACCAGGACACCTTGTGGTTAGTGTCCTAGTATCAGGACACCTGGTGGTTAGTGTCCTAGTATCAGGACACCTGGTGGTTAGTGTCCTAGTACCAGGACACCTGGTGGTTAGTGTCCTAGTACCAGGACACCTGGTGGTTAGTGTCCTAGTATCAGGACACCTGGTGGTTAGTGTCCTAGTACCAGGACACCTGGTGGTTAGTGTCCTAGTACCAGGACACCTTGTGGTTAGTGTCCTAGTATCAGGACACCTTGTGGTTAGTGTCCTAGTATCCAGATCAGGATTCAGAATTTAAGACAATTTACTCGCAGACTTTAATGATCAATTATTAGTTAAATAAACATTGCTATATCCTCCATAAACATTGCTCTATCCTCCAGATACATAAACATTGCTCTATCCTCCAGAAACATAAATATTTCTATATCCTCCAGAAATCATGACATGACTGATGTCACTCATTTGTGCAGCCGGTAGTGACGATAACTACATATATATCCATAACAATCACACTGTCATGGGACTCAGTTGAAATTATTGAAGCCATTTTATTCTGGATACCGTTTAAGCAGTATTTGCAAAGATCATAGAGCCAGATCAACCGGCACTAGGCTGTTTGTTCTTCAGATACGGGTTGGCTGATGGGGGAGGATGGAGGCGAGGCCAACATTTATTAATCATGCTCATAGATGATCAATTAAGCTTCTGTAAAAAACCGATATGTCAGGGAAAATTTGAATTGGTCAAGGAAAAGTCGGAATGGAGGGAATTTTATGTTTTGTGATTTATGGGAACCCTGTGAATATTCCGTTGTCATCTTAACTGTCAAAGTTACTGTTTTTGTCCTGTTGCAGGTGTTAAAGACTGGTTTTGAGAGAGTTCTCATCTCTGTGCTGTACCCAATGCTGGAGAAACTGGGTGATGGAACGGCTTACGTTAGTAATGCTGCCTTCATAGCTCTCTGGGACATCTGTGATGCTTGTAGATATAAGTAAGTTATACTGGGTGATGGGATGGAACGGCTTGCGTTAGTAATGCTGCCTTCATAGCTCTCTGGGACATCTGTGATGCTTGTAGATATAAGTAAGTTATACTGGGTGATGGAACGGCTTACGTTAATAATGCTGCCTTCATAGCCCTACTGGGACATCTGTGATGCATGTAGATATAAGTAAGTTATACTGGGTGATGGAACGGCTTACGTTAGTAATGCTGCCTTCATTGCTCTATGGGACATCTGTGATGAATGTATATACAAGTAAAGTTGGGTGAAGAAACGACCTACTTCAGTAGCATGGCCTTCATTCATATCCCTCTGGGACATCTGATGCGAAAGGCCCCAAGTTAACGCTAGCTGTAGCCATTACGATTATGCCTGTAGGCAAAGCATTTAAATTCCACATTGCCTCCTCTTCTCTCTGCCTTGTGTCGATGGATTCCATCTGGAATGAGGTCTCGAGAGTGATTAATATAAGTTGTAAGAACTTGTTTCGCAATCGAGCTAAAACAAACATTTCAAATCACTTCTTCTATTGCATGACTATTTGTACAGGTCTATTGATGAACTGATACGACACAATGCCGACTATCTGATGAACGCCATATCTCTGAGACTACGCCATCTTGACAGGAACAGGAAGTGCCCTCTTGTTCTCAAGATCATGTTGCAGTACAGTAGTGCGGAGTTACTCCCCTTGATTGACGACACGATTAATGAGGTAAGCTCCAGTAGTGCAGAGTTACTCCCCTTGATTGATGACACAATAAATGAGGTAAACACCAGTAGTGCAGAGTTGCTTCCCTTGAGTAAGGACACGATTAACGAGGTAAGCTACAGTAGTGCAGAGTTACTGCCCTTGTTAATATCCAAATAAATGAGTTACTCCCCTTGATTAATGACCTGAAACTACTGTAGCGCAGTGATTGCTCTTGATATAATACGATAATCAAGGTGATCTTCACATACTTCTCGATCCGAGGATCGAACCTGGGTTGCATTGGTGAGGAGTGAGTGTGCTAACCACTTTGCACTGATCGGACAGCCTTTTAGTAGATGTGAAACATCTGTCATCCAATTACACCAACCAAACTGTACACTATCAGACAGCCTTTTAGTAGATGCGAAACATTCGTCATCCAATTACACCAACCAAACTGTACAATATTTGACAGCCTTTTAGTAGATGCGAAACATCCGTCATCCAATTACACCAACCAAACTACAATATTGGACAGCCTTTTAGTAGATGCGAAACATCTGTCATCCAATTACACCAACCAAACTGTACAATATCAGACAGCCTGTTAGTAGATGCGAAACATCCGTCATCCAATTACACCAACCAAACTGTGCACTACATGAAGATCTGTCACATTGGGAGGTTAATGGTTGGCAATATTGATTATCAAAATGTTCATGATTTAAAAAACAAGACTGAAATCCAACCAACCCTAATTTGTTTTTAAACAAACAAAAAAATTAAAGGGAAATCCAACCAACCCTAATTTGTTTTTGAACAAACAAAAAATTAAAGGGAAATCCAACCAACCCTAATTTGTTTTTGAACAAACAAAAAATTAAAGGGAAATCCAACCTACTTACCCTAATTTATTTTTGGAAGGAAATTCCCAAATGCAGGTACGTTTTTTTTGGCCCTTGAAAGTCTGATTTTAGCCCACATACTAACTTCTTCATTTGTTGCTTCAACGCTACCCTCAATGTTTTCTATTATGTTTTCAGATTCTCGAATCATTGGATGATAATTATGCGGAGGAGTCTGTGTTATTTATGGGTGTCTTAAATGAACTCTCTAAAGCTGTGGTCAGATGGTTTCCTGAAGAATGTAATGATGCTGGTGATAAAGCTGCAAAGGATCAGTGCGATAGAACTAAGTCGAATACTGGTGTGAGTGATGACAAACATGGCAGTGATGCTGCAGAGGGGATTGAGGGTCGTAGTGGTGCTAATAATGAATCTTGTGCTGAACAAAAGGCTCTTGGTGAAGATAGTGGAACTGAAGTCAGAGCACTGAATGAAAAGGAAGATAATGTTCAGCTTTGTGTTGGGTGCAGATGTACCAGTAAAGCTAGTCCAAAAACTGCTGTGGCTGTTGAAGGTCGGACGTGTAATTGTGAGGTTATGGGTGTCACAAATGTTACGAACGCAAAAGATGGAGATAATGTGGTGAAATCTACAACAGATGCAAACTTATGTGATGAAAGAGCTAGAAATGTAGCAGATGAGTTGAGTACTTACTTTTCTAGCCTCCTGAAGCTGGAGAGCGAGGCCCGAGGGGAAGTAACTGAGGAGGACTTAGATAATACAAGGTATGAGTTGCAGTACTTTAATTATTATGTTCTCAGCAAAATCATCGTTCTACTAATAATATAAATTTATGTGAATCAAAAGACGTCTTCTCATGTACATAATTTAATTCTTTCAATTTGTTTGTTGTAATTGTTTTGTTTGTTTGTTCGGGTTTTGCGTCTCCATCAGCATCATTTTGGGCTACATCACCAGCGGGCAGTTTACCTAGCAACACCTTTCCTGGGCAGGCTCCAGCAGTTAACCCGTACTTGGTGCACCAACCTCCATTTTGGGCTACATCGCGGGTGGGCAGTTTCCCTAGCAACACCTTTCCTGGGCAGGCACCAGCGGTTAACCCGTACTTGGTGCACCAACCTCCATTTTGGGCTATATCGCCAGCGGGTAGTTTACCTAGCAACACCTTTCCTGGGCAGGCACCAGCGGTTAACCCATACTTGTTGCAACCAACCTCCATAAAAATCTGCCAACTTTTTGTAATTGTAACAGGAGGAAAAATGAAAATTCTCGGCCAGAATTCGAACCTAAGATTACTGGTTTAAGGGAATATGGCTTGTCCAATTGGATTACTGGTTTAAGGGAATATGGCTTGTCCAATTGGATTACTGGTTTACGGGAATATGGCTTGTCCAATTGGATTACTGGTTTAAGGGAATATGGCTTGTCCAATTGGATTACTGGTTTAAGGGAATATGGCTTGTCCAATTGGATTACTGGTTTACGGGAATATGGCTTGTCCAATTGGATTACTGGTTTACGGGAATATGGCTTGTCCAATTGGATTACTGGTTTACGGGAATATGGCTTGTCCAATTGGATTACTTGTTTAAGGGAATATGGCTTGTCCAATTGGATTACTGGTTTACGGGAATATGGCTTGTCCAATTGGATTACTGGTTTACGGGAATATGGCTTGTCCAATTGGATTACTGGTTTACGGGAATATGGCTTGTCCAATTGGATTACTGGTTTACGGGAATATGGTTTGTCCAATTGGATTACTGGTTTACGGGAATATGGCTTGTCCAATTGGATTACTGGTTTACGGGAATATGGCTTGTCCAATTGGATTACTGGTTTAAGGGAATATGGCTTGTCCAATTGGATTACTGGTTTACGGGAATATGGCTTGTCCAATTGGATTACTGGTTTACGGGAATATGGCTTGTCCAATTGGATTACTGGTTTACGGGAATATGGCTTGTCCAATTGGATTACTGGTTTAAGGGAATATGGCTTGTCCAATTGGATTACTGGTTTACGGGAATATGGCTTGTCCAATTGGATTACTGGTTTACGGGAATATGGCTTGTCCAATTGGATTACTGGTTTAAGGGAATATGGCTTGTCCAATTGGATTACTGGTTTAAGGGAATATGGCTTGTCCAATTGGATTACTGGTTTAAGGGAATATGGCTTGTCCAATTGGATTACTGGTTTATGGGAATATGGCTTGTCCAATTGGATTACTGGTTTACGGGAATATGGCTTGTCCAATTGGATTACTGGTTTACGGGAATATGGCTTGTCCAATTGGATTACTGGTTTACGGGAATATGGCTTGTCCAATTGGATTACTGGTTTAAGGGAATATGGCTTGTCCAATTGGATTACTGGTTTAAGGGAATATGGCTTGTCCAATTGGATTACTGGTTTAAGGGAGTATGGCTTGTCCAATTGGATTACTGGTTTAAGGGAATATGGCTTGTCCAATTGGATTACTGGTTTAAGGGAATATGGCTTGTCCAATTGGATTACTGGTTTATGGGAATATGGCTTGTCCAATTGGATTACTGGTTTAAGGGAATATGGCTTGTCCAATTGGATTACTGGTTTACGGGAATATGGCTTGTCCAATTGGATTACTGGTTTACGGGAATATGGCTTGTCCAATTGGATTACTGGTTTAAGGGAATATGGCTTGTCCAATTGGATTACTGGTTTACGGGAATATGGCTTGTCCAATTGGATTACTGGTTTAAGGGAATATGGCTTGTCCAATTGGATTACTGGTTTACGGGAATATGGCTTGTCCAATTGGATTACTGGTTAAGGGAATATGGCTTGTCCAATTGGATTACTGGTTTACGGGAATATGGCTTGTCCAATTGGATTACTGGTTTAAGGGAATATGGCTTGTCCAATTGGATTACTGGTTTAAGGGAATATGGCTTGTCCAATTGGATTACTGGTTTAAGGGAATATGGCTTGTCCAATTGGATTACTGGTTTACGGGAATATGGCTTGTCCAATTGGATTACTGGTTTACGGGAATATGGCTTGTCCAATTGGATTACTGGTTTACGGGAATATGGCTTGTCCAATTGGATTACTGGTTTAAGGGAATATGGCTTGTCCAATTGGATTACTGGTTTAAGGGAATATGGCTTGTCCAATTGGATTACTGGTTTAAGGGAATATGGCTTGTCCAATTGGATTACTGGTTTACGGGAATATGGCTTGTCCAATTGGATTACTGGTTTACGGGAATATGGCTTGTCCAATTGGATTACTGGTTTACGGGAATATGGCTTGTCCAATTGGATTACTGGTTTACGGGAATATGGCTTGTCCAATTGGATTACTGGTTTAAGGGAATATGGCTTGTCCAATTGGATTACTGGTTTAAGGGAATATGGCTTGTCCAATTGGATTACTGGTTTAAGGGAATATGGCTTGTCCAATTGGATTACTGGTTTAAGGGAATATGGCTTGTCCAAT
>CM026401.1:7565184-7602030 GCA_014843695.1 Archivesica marissinica | reverse complement strand
TCATTATGTACAGTACATATCTATTGTATAGCTATACAAACGTTCATAAATATGCTTACAGTACATATCTATTGTATAGCTATACAAACGTTCATTATGTACAGTACATATCTATTGTATAGCTATACAAACGTTCATTATGTACAGTACATATCTATTGTATAGCTATACAAACGAAAATGGATTTAATCGGAAGCTTAAAGCTTATTGTGATTATCTCCAATCGCTACCGGTTGCCCATATGACAGAGACCCATTCCAGAGTCTCTTCTGGTTCTTTTACGTGCACGGTGTAAGCACCGACACGAGACCTCGGTTTAACGTCCCATCTGAAAGACTGTTAATTTTATTATAGTCAAGACGGGGGACCCTTCAGGATGCGTCGTTCATATGGGCAACCGGTAGCGACGATAAATAAACGCAAATCACACACATTCATTTCATACAATAATTATTGATATGCACATGATCATCAGAGCAATTCTATAAACCATGCACACAATTATTTAATATTAATATTCATAATGTAATGTACAGTTTTCAAAATAATGAAATCATTTGCACTACATATAAATAGGGTGAATTTATCATACAAATTGCATGCACTTACATATAAATAGGTTAAATTTATCATACAAATGGGATGCAATTACATATAAATAGGTTGAATTTATCATACAAATTGGATGCACTTACATATAAATAGGTTGAATTTATCATACAAATAGGGTGCACTTACATATAAATAGGTTGAATTTATCATACACATTGGATGCACTTACATATAAATAGGTTGAATTTATCATACAAATTGAATGCACTTACATATAAATAGGTTGAATTTATCATACAAATTGGATGCACTTACATATAAATAGGGTGAATTTATCATAAAAAGAGGGTGCACTTACATATAAATAGGTTGAATTTATCATACAAATTGGATGCACTTACATATAAATAGGTTGAATTTATCATACAAATTGGATGCACTTACATAAATAGGTTGAATTTATCATACAAATAGGGTGCACTTACATATAAATAGGGTGAATTTATCATACAAATTGGATGCACTTACATATAAATAGGGTGAATTTATCATACAAATTGGATGCACTTACATATAAATAGGTTGAATTTATCATACAAATTGGATGCACTTACATATAAATAGGTTGAATTTATTATACAAATAGGGTGCACTTACATATAAATAGGGTGAATTTATCATACAAATAGGATGCACTTACATATAAATAGGGTGAATTTATCATACAAATTGGATGCACTTACATATAAATAGGGTGAATTTATCATACAAATAGGGTGCACTTACATATAAATAGGTTGAATTTATCATACACATTGGATGCACTTACATATAAATAGGTTGAATTTATCATACAAATTGGATGCACTTACATATAAATAGGTTGAATTTATCATACAAATAGGGTGCACTTACATATAAATAGGGTGAATTTATCATACAAATAGGGTGCACTTACATATAAATAGGTTGAATTTATCATACACATTGGATGCACTTACATATAAATAGGTTGAATTTATCATACACATTGGATGCACTTACATATAAATAGGTTGAATTTATCATACACATTGGATGCACTTACATATAAATAGGGTGAATTTATCATACAAATTGGATGCACTTACATATAAATAGGGTGAATTTATCATACAAATTGGATCCACTTACATATACACCTCGTCATAAATATCGCACCACCCACTTTTTTTCACTAAGTAAAACTGAATCTTCAACCTCATAAAATGGTGCTTAGAAAAGCACACTAAACTGTTTATATGGCCTCATGTCAGAAAATATATATGGTTCAGTCAGAAAATTGACAACACAAGACGGAATTTGAGCACTAATTGAGGGTTTAATTGAAGCAAACTAAAGTTCACTAAAATCACCGTAAAATAAGGTTAAATAAGTATGGCTGCCGGGGTCGTTACAACAGACACAACACAAAACACAGTTCATTTTTCATTAATGTCGAACACACTAGTAAGGTCCACAATGACTGGCTAACTCAGTATCTGGTGTAACCGCCTCGCACATGGATAACATTTTCTACACGCCGTCTCATGCTGGTCACCAGACGTCTGATTCTCTGTTGGGGGATCTGCTGCCACTCATCATGCAATGCATGGGTCAATTCCTGAAGGTTCTGAACTGGAGGATCCCTTGCTCTCACCCTATGTCCCAAAATGCTCAATAGGATTTAAGTCTGGACTTCTGGCAGGCCATGGTAGTGTCTCAATGGCGTTGTGTTTTGTTTTTTTTTCATTTTGAGGCCCCTAGCGGGTAACCCCTTTTATTTCCAGTTATAGACATATAATGTACAACATACATATAAGTGATATGGCTATATATACAATTGACATGAATAGTTATACATTCACATGTTTAATGCAAGGTCAATCCTTTTACAGTATTATTATGATAACTTGTTTATATCATGCATATTCGCATTTTATGTTTATAATAGGTATTGTTTTGTTTTGGAGAGTGATGTAGAAATGGGGAAAAGAGAGAACTAAAATGGGGGGGGGGGTTGATCGTTTCCATCTGAAAGATTCATTTGTAACAGTTGTCTTAGAAAACAATATGTTCAAATAAATCTAGACCACTTTATGTTGTGTTTTTCTAATTTATCATTCATTAGTGCGATTTCCCTTTCTAAAGTTATTCTTAAGCTTAAATACTTATAAAAATGTGCAATACAGGGTGTTAAATTTCTGTATTTCATTCGTATAATATAAAATTTGCTTAAAATTATTATGAAATTTGTTACAATGGTATCATTTCCTTTTCTATCTATTTTACCAAAACATATATCTTTAAAATTGAACTCGACACACAATCCTTTTGATTTTAATAGATCACTTAGTCTTTTCCAAAAATGTTGTATAGGTGGGCATTCCCAGAAAATATGCTCAATACTTTCAACATGCATATTACAAAAGTCGCACAGGCTTGTAGTACTTAACTTGCATCTATACAAATATTTATTTGTTGGCATCAACCGCATTAAAAATTTATATTGAAAACATCTTAGCGTTGTATCTATAGTTGCCGCGAGTGGAACACTATAGATATTTTTCCATGGGAGATTTCGCTCATGTAGGAGCAATGACCATTTGTCTTCAGATTTTAATGTTTCCCTATTCATATTATCCATTTGTATTTTGTATAATAATTGATTTGTGTTCTTAGAGTTTTTTACTTTTTGAACAATAGTTTCTTTTCTGTTTTGCATTAGCATATATTTGTTTAAATTCGATGTTATGTTAAATGGTATATTGCTTATGACCTGGTGGTATTTTAGAAAGTCACGCTCCTCCATATTAAATATATTTTTTGCTTCATTGAAGGTTAAAAACTTATTAGTTCGAAAGTCAAAAAGTTGTTCTATAAAGCGTATACCTTTATCGAACCAAGTCTGGAAAAAATTTATTTTGCCATCTATTTTCACAAGTGAGTTATTCCAAATTGTATGTTCATTAATTCCATCATGTTTTGACTGTTTATTGAAGTCGGAGACTACTTTAAACCATGCTGTCAATACATCCTTTAGGAAATAGTTGTTACCACAAATATCCGAAATATCCCTTGTAGATAAATTACATTCAAATATAAAATCACCTCCATACTTATTTAGAATTTTATCATAAAATATTTTCCAAAGTCCTTTGTTTTGAGTATTCAGTATTCTTTTTACCCAGCATGCTTTTATTGAATACAAAAATGTTCTTACATCCGTAAGCTTTAATCCTCCTTTTTCAAAATTTTGTATCAGTACGTTTCTTTTTATTTTATCTGGTTTATTATCCCAAATAAAACAATATATTGATTTTATTATCGCTGTTACGACTTCAGGTTCTGGGTTAGGGAGCACAGTGAACGGATATACAAGCTTTGGTAAAGCAAAAGTTTTTATTATCATAACTTTTCCCATTAAAGTTAGCTTTCTATGTTGCCACTGTTTTAAACAATTTCTGAACTCTAGTAGTTTTTGTTCTAGGTTATTTTTTATATTTCTTTCCTTGTCATTAAAGAAGTTCATTCCTAAAGTTTTAGCGGATTCTGACGTTCAAATAAAAGATGTTTCTACACTGTATTTTATATTTGAAGTTTTTAAAGAGCCTGAACGCAATACCTTTGATTTTGAAACATTTAAATTTAATCCTGACTCCTTACCATATTCTTTGATAATCATAATTAGGCGTTCAAAAGATTCTTTTTGACCATTGTTAATGTAAGTCGCATCATCCGCAAACAGGGTTTGTTTTAGTTCTTTATTTCTTATTTTTATTCCAACTACTGTATTATCGTTTGTAATGAAGTTTGATAGTAGTTCCATACATATAATGAAGAGAGATGACAATGGACATCCTTGTCGTACACCTCTTTCAATTGGAAAAGCTTCAGACATATTACCATTGTTGATGATGACACTAGTTGACTGATTGTAGAACAAGCGAACCCAATTAGTCAAGGATTCTCCATGGCGTTGTGTTGGAGATGCTGAACAACAGCTCGAGCACGATGTGGTCTGGCATTATCGTCCATGAAGACTGGACGTGTGGCGAGAGCATGGTTATCGAAATGAGGCACAACAGCACCGTCCAGGATCAAGTTCTGGTACCTCTGTCCATTCAGTGTTCCGGGAACTGTGATGAGGTCAAGTTTACAATCACAGGAACAACACCCCCACACCATGACGGATCCACCCCCAAATGGAACCTCAGCTTGAATGTTCCTCTGATCATATGCTGTGCCTCTCTGCCTCCAAACTCGTGACCTCCCGTCTGTATGATGCAGCAAAAATCTGCTTTCATCGGACCAGTGGATCATTCTCCATGTCCTCAGGTTCCAGCGAGCACGTGCTTGGCACCAGGCTAAACGGGCATGGCGGTGCTGATTTGTGAGGAGTGGACGTCTGATTGGTCGTCTTGCTCTCAATCCTGCAGAATTTAGGCGTCGTCTGATGGTGCTGATGGACACTCTGTTGTATGGATGCCATCCATGTCGCAGCTGTGTACATGTAGACTTTGGGCTTCGTCTGGCTTGGTGTACGAGAGCACGATCTTCCCTGTCATTGGTTTTTCTTGGACGTCCAGACCTCGGCGCATCCTTCACTTCACCGGAAGCAGTATGCTTACGTATTAGCCTACTGATAACAGTGTGATTAATGTTCAGTTGTGCTCCAATAGCACGACATGACATACCAGTCTGGTGCATACCAATAATTTGCCATCTTTGGTTCAGAGGCACTGAACGCCTGGGCATTTCACTGGTTGGTCAAAATAAAGCTTACTGTATGCCTACAAACAAATTTTAGCTGTGTCTGCCAACATAACATACGCCTAAAGAGGCTATGTGCATACTGCATTGTTAGCAAACAGACCCCCCACCCGGATCAAGCATGCTTGACTGAGCATGCAGGTGCAGCTCTGAACAGGGTGTGTTTGTGATATTATGTTCACAGATGGTGTAGTGTATTAAATATATACTTGTAGTTTAAAAAACCGAAACTTATATTTTCCAATTTTAATTTTAAATGTGTGGTGCGATATTTATGATGAGGCTGAAATAGGTTGAATTTATCATACACATTGGGTGCACTTACATATATATAGGGTGAATTTATCATACAAATTGGATGCACTTACATATAAATAGGTTGAATTTATCATACACATTGGATGCACTTACATATAAATAGGGTGAATTGATGCACTATATTTAAAGTGTTTAATCACCTTGTGCATTATACAATATGAATGACACAGACTGTGTGATGCACCGTATTTAAATGTTTAATCACCTTGTGTATTATACAATCTGAATGCCCCATGCTGTGTGATGCACAATATTTAAAATGTGTAATCACCTAGTGTATTTTACAATCTGAATGCACCTGGCTATGTGATGCACCATATTTAAAGTGCTTAATCACCTAGTGTATTATACAATCTGAATGCCCCAGGCTGTGTGATGCACCATATTTAAAGTGTTTAATCACCTAGTGTATTATACAATCTGAATGCCCCAGGCTATGTGATGCACCATATTTAAAGTGTTTAGTTACTTTGTGCATTATACAATCTGAATGACACAGACTGTGTGATGCACCATATTTAAAGTGTTTAATCACCTAGTGTATTATACAATCTGAATGCCCCTGGCTATGTGATGCACCATATTTAAAGTGTTTAATCATCTAGTGTATTATACAATCTGAATGCCCCAGGCTGTGTGATGCACAATATTTAAAATGTGTAATCACCTAGCGTATTTTACAATCTGAATGACACAGGCTGTGTGATGCACCAAATTTAAAGTGTTTAGTTACCTTGTGCATTATACAATCTGAATGACACAGGCTGTGTGATGCACCATATTTAACGTGTTTAATCACCTAGTGTATTATACAATCTGAATGACACAGACTGTGTGATGCACCATATTTAAAGTGTTTAATCACCTAGTGCATTATACAATCTGAATTACACAGGCTGTGTGATGCACCAAATTTAAAGTGTTTAATCACCTAGTGTATTATACAATCTGAATTACACAGACTGTGTGATGCACCATATTTAAAGTGCTTAATCACCTTGTGTATTATACAATGTGAATGACACAGACTGTGTGATGCACCATATTTAAAGTGTTTAATCACCTAGTGTATTATACAATCTGAATGACACAGGTTGTGTGATGCACCATATTTAAAGTGTTTAATCACCTTGTGTATTATACAATCTGAATGACACATACTGTGTGATGCACCATATTTAAAGTGTTTAATCACCTAGTGTATTATACAATCTGAATGACACAGGTTGTGTGATGCACCATATTTAAAGTGTTTAATCACCTAGTGCATTATACAATCTGAATGACACAGGTTGTGTGACTGTGTGATGCACCATATTTAAAGTGTTTAATCACCTAGTGTATTATACAATCTGAATGACACAGACTATGTGATGCACCATATTTAAAGTGCTTACTCAACTTGTGTATTATACAATGTGAATGCCCCTGGCTATGTGATGCACCATATTTAAAGTGTTTAATCACCTAGTGCATTATACAATCTGAATGACACAGGTTGTGTGACTGTGTGATGCACCATATTTAAAGTGTTTAATCACCTAGTGTATTATACAATCTGAATGACACAGACTATGTGATGCACCATATTTAAAGTGCTTAATCAACTTGTGTATTATACAATGTGAATGCCCCTGGCTATGTGATGCACCATATTTAAAGTGTTTAATCACCTAGTGCATTATACAATCTGAATGACACAGGCTGTGTGATGCACCATATTTAACGTGTTTAATCACCTAGTGTATTATACAATCTGAATGACACAGACTGTGTGATGCACCATATTTAAAGTGTTTAATCACCTAGTGCATTATACAATCTGAATTACACAGGCTGTGTGATGCACCATATTTAAAGTGCTTAATCACCTTGTGTATTATACAATGTGAATGCCCCTGGCTATGTGATGCACCATATTTAAAGTGTTTAATCACCTAGTGCATTATACAATCCGAATTACACAGGCTGTGTGATGCACCATATTTAAAGTGTTTAATCACCTAGTGTATTATACAATCTGAATTACACAGACTGTGTGATGCACCATATTTAAAGTGCTTAATCACCTTGTGTATTATACAATCTGAATGACACATACTGTGTGATGCACCATATTTAAAGTGTTTAATCACCTAGTGTATTATACAATCTGAATGACACAGGTTGTGTGATGCACCATATTTAAAGTGTTTAATCACCTAGTGCATTATATAATCTGAATGTCACAGGTTGTGAGATGCACCATATTTAAAGTGTTTAATCACCTTGTGTATTATACAATCTGAATGACACAGGTTGTGTGATGCACCATATTTAAAGTGTTTAATCACCTTGTGTATTATACAATGTGAATGCTCCTGGCTATGTGATGCACCATATTTAAAGTGTTTAATCACCTAGTGTATTATACAATCTGAATGACACAGACTGTGTGATGCACCATATTTAAAGTGTTTAATCACCTAGTGCATTATACAATCTGAATTACACAGGCTGTGTGATGCACCATATTTAAAGTGTTTAATCACCTAGTGTATTATACAATCTGAATTACACAGACTGTGTGATGCACCATATTTAAAGTGCTTAATCACCTTGTGTATTATACAATGTGAATGCCCCTGGCTATGTGATGCACAATATTTAAAGTGTTTAATCACCTAGTGCATTATACAATCTGAATTACACAGGCTGTGTGATGCACCATATTTAAAGTGTTTAATCACCTAGTGTATTATACAATCTGAATTACACAGACTGTGTGATGCACCATATTTAAAGTGCTTAATCACCTTGTGTATTATACAATCTGAATGTTTAATCACCTAGTGCATTATACAATCTGAATTACACAGGCTGTGTGATGCACCATATTTAAAGTGTTTAATCACCTAGTGTATTATACAATCTGAATTACACAGACTGTGTGATGCACCATATTTAAAGTGCTTAATCACCTTGTGTATTATACAATGTGAATGCCCGTGGCTATGTGATGCACTATATTTAAAGTGTTTAATCACCTAGTGTATTATACAATCTGAATGACACAGACTGTGTGATGCACCATATTTAAAGTGTTTAATCACCTAGTGTATTATACAATCTGAATGACACAGGTTGTGTGATGCACCATATTTAAAGTGTTTAATCACCTAGTGCATTATACAATCTGACTTACACAGGCTGTGTGATGCACCATATTTAAAGTGTTTAATCACCTAGTGTATTATACAATCTGAATTACACAGACTGTGTGATGCACCATATTTAAAGTGCTTAATCACCTTGTGTATTATACAATGTGAATGCCCGTGGCTATGTGATGCACTATATTTAAAGTGTTTAATCACCTAGTGTATTATACAATCTGAATGACACAGACTGTGTGATGCACCATATTTAAAGAGTTTAATCACCTAGTGCATTATACAATCTGAATGACACAGGTTGTGTGATGCACCATATTTAAAGTGTTTAATCACCTAGTGCATTATACAATCTGACTTACACAGGCTGTGTGATGCACCATATTTAAAGTGTTTAATCACCTAGTGTATTATACAATCTGAATTACACAGACTGTGTGATGCACCATATTTAAAGTGTTTAATCACCTTGTGTATTATAAAATCTGAATGACACAGGCTGTGTGATGCACCATATTTAAAGTGTTTAATCACCTAGTGTATTATACAATCTGAATGACACAGACTGTGTGATGCACCATATTTAAAGTGTTTAATCACCTAGTGTATTATACAATCTGAATGCCACAGGCTGTGTGATGCACAATATTTAAAATGTGTAATCACCTAGTGTATTTTACAATCTGAATGACACAGGCTGTGTGATGCACCATATTTAAAGTGTTTAATCACCTTGTGTATTATACAATCTGAATGCCCCAGGCTGTGTGATGCACCATATTTAAAGTGTTTAGTTACCTTGTGCATTATACAATCTGAATGACACAGGCTGTGTGATGCACCATATTTAAAGAGTTTAATCACCTAGTGCATTATACAATCTGAATTACACAGGCTGTGTGATGCACCATATTTAAAGTGTTTAATCACCTAGTGTATTATACAATCTGAATTACACAGACTGTGTGATCCACCATATGTAAAGTGTTTAATCACCTAGTGTATTATACAATCTGAATGACACAGACTGTGTGATGCACCATATTTAAAGTGTTTAATCACCTAGTGCATTATACAATCTGAATTACACAGGCTGTGTGATGCACCATATTTAAAGTGTTTAATCACCTAGTGTATTATACAATCTGAATGACACAGACTGTGTGATGCACCATATTTAAAGTGCTTAATCACCTTGTGTATTATACAATGTGAATGCCCCTGGCTATGTGATGCACCATATTTAAAGTGTTTAATCACCTAGTGCATTATACAATCTGAATGACACAGGCTGTGTGATGCACCATATTTAACGTGTTTAATCACCTAGTGTATTATACAATCTGAATGACACAGACTGTGTGATGCACCATATTTAAAGTGTTTAATCACCTAGTGCATTATACAATCTGAATTACACAGGCTGTGTGATGCACCATATTTAAAGTGTTTAATCACCTAGTGTATTATACAATCTGAATTACACAGACTGTGTGATGCACCATATTTAAAGTGCTTAATCACCTTGTGTATTATACAATGTGAATGCCCCTGGCTATGTGATGCACCATATTTAAAGTGTTTAATCACCTAGTGCATTATACAATCTGAATGACACAGGCTGTGTGATGCACCATATTTAAAGTGTTTAATCACCTAGTGTATTATACAATCTGAATTACACAGACTGTGTGATGCACCATATTTAAAGTGCTTAATCACCTTGTGTATTATACAATCTGAATGACACATACTGTGTGATGCACCATATTTAAAGTGTTTAATCACCTAGTGTATTATACAATCTGAATGACACAGGTTGTGTGATGCACCATATTTAAAGTGTTTAATCACCTAGTGCATTATACAATCTGAATGACACAGGTTGTGTGATGCACCATATTTAAAGTGTTTAATCACCTTGTGTATTATACAATCTGAATGACACAGGTTGTGTGATGCACCATATTTAAAGTGTTTAATCACCTTGTGTATTATACAATGTGAATGCTCCTGGCTATGTGATGCACCATATTTAAAGTGTTTAATCACCTAGTGTATTATACAATCTGAATTACACAGACTGTGTGATGCACCATATTTAAAGTGCTTAATCACCTTGTGTATTATACAATCTGAATGCCCCTGGCTATGTGATGCACTATATTTAAAGTGTTTAATCACCTAGTGTATTATACAATCTGAATGACACAGGTTGTGTGATGCACCATATATAAAGTGTTTAATCACCTTGTGTATTATACAATCTGAATTACACAGGCTGTGTGATGCACACAATTTAAAGTGTTTAATCACCTAGTGTATTATACAATCTGAATTACACAGACTGTTTGATGCACCATATTTAAAGTGTTTAATCACCTAGTGTATTATACAATCTGAATGACACAGACTGTGTGATGCACCATATTTAAAGTGTTTAATCACCTAGTGTATTATACAATCTGAATGCCACAGGCTGTGTGATGCACAATATTTAAAATGTGTAATCACCTAGTGTATTTTACAATCTGAATGACACAGGCTGTGTGATGCACCATATTTAAAGTGTTTAATCACCTTGTGTATTATACAATCTGAATGCCCCAGGCTGTGTGATGCACCATATTTAAAGTGTTTAGTTACCTTGTGCATTATACAATCTGAATGACACAGGCTGTGTGATGCACCATATTTAAAGAGTTTAATCACCTAGTGCATTATACAATCTGAATTACACAGGCTGTGTGATGCACCATATTTAAAGTGTTTAATCACCTAGTGTATTATACAATCTGAATTACACAGACTGTGTGATCCACCATATGTAAAGTGTTTAATCACCTAGTGTATTATACAATCTGAATGACACAGACTGTGTGATGCACCATATTTAAAGTGTTTAATCACCTAGTGTATTATACAATCTGAATGACACAGACTGTGTGATGCACCATATTTAAAGTGCTTAATCACCTTGTGTATTATACAATGTGAATGCCCCTGGCTATGTGATGCACCATATTTAAAGTGTTTAATCACCTAGTGCATTATACAATCTGAATGACACAGGCTGTGTGATGCACCATATTTAACGTGTTTAATCACCTAGTGTATTATACAATCTGAATGACACAGACTGTGTGATGCACCATATTTAAAGTGTTTAATCACCTAGTGCATTATACAATCTGAATTACACAGGCTGTGTGATGCACCATATTTAAAGTGTTTAATCACCTAGTGTATTATACAATCTGAATTACACAGACTGTGTGATGCACCATATTTAAAGTGCTTAATCACCTTGTGTATTATACAATGTGAATGCCCCTGGCTATGTGATGCACCATATTTAAAGTGTTTAATCACCTAGTGTATTATACAATCTGAATGACACAGGCTGTGTGATGCACCATATTTAAAGTGTTTAATCACCTAGTGTATTATACAATCTGAATGACACAGACTGTGTGATGCACCATATTTAAAGTGTTTAATCACCTTGTGTATTATACAATCTGAATGACACAGGCTGTGTGATGCACCATATTTAAAGTGTTTAATCACCTTGTGTATTATACAATGTGAATGCTCCTGGCTATGTGATGCACCATATTTAAAGTGTTTAATCACCTAGTGTATTATACAATCTGAATGACACAGACTGTGTGATGCACCATATTTAAAGTGTTTAATCACCTAGTGCATTATACAATCTGAATTACACAGGCTGTGTGATGCACCAATTTAAAGTGTTTAATCACCTAGTGTATTATACAATCTGAATTACACAGACTGTGTGATGCACCATATTTAAGGTGCTTAATCACCTTGTGTATTATACAATGTGAATGCCCCTGGCTATGTGATGCACCATATTTAAAGTGTTTAATCACCTAGTGTATTATACAATCTGAATGACACAGGTTGTGTGATGCACCATATTTAAAGTGTTTAATCACCTAGTGCATTATACAATCTGAATTACACAGGCCGTGTGATGCACCGTATTTAAAGTGTTTAATCACCTAGTGTATTATACAATCTGAATTACACAGACTGTGTGATGCACCATATTAAAAGTGCTTAATCACCTTGTGTATTATACAATGTGAATGCCCCTGGCTATGTGATGCACATTATTTAAAGTGTTTAATCACCTAGTGCATTATACAATCTGAATTACACAGGCTGTGTGATGCACCATATTTAAAGTGTTTAATCACCTAGTGTATTATACAATCTGAATTACACAGACTGTGTGATGCACCATATTTAAAGTGCTTAATCACCTTGTGTATTATACAATCTGAATGACACATACTGTGTGATGCACCATATTTAAAGTGTTTAATCACCTAGTGTATTATACAATCTGAATGACACAGGTTGTGTGATGCACCATATTTAAAGTGTTTAATCACCTAGTGCATTATACAATCTGAATGACACAGGTTGTGTGATGCACCATATTTAAAGTGTTTAATCACCTTGTGTATTATACAATCTGAATGACACAGGTTGTGTGATGCACCATATTTAAAGTGTTTAATCACCTTGTGTATTATACAATGTGAATGCTCCTGGCTATGTGATGCACCATATTTAAAGTGTTTAATCACCTAGTGTATTATACAATCTGAATGACACAGACTGTGTGATGCACCATATTTAAAGTGTTTAATCACCTAGTGCATTATACAATCTGAATTACACAGGCTGTGTGATGCACCACATTTAAAGTGTTTAATCACCTAGTGTATTATACAATCTGAATTACACAGACTGTGTGATGCACCATATTTAAGGTGCTTAATCACCTTGTGTATTATACAATGTGAATGCCCCTGGCTATGTGATGCACCATATTTAAAGTGTTTAATCACCTAGTGTATTATACAATCTGAATGACACAGGTTGTGTGATGCACCATATTTAAAGTGTTTAATCACCTAGTGCATTATACAATCTGAATTACACAGGCTGTGTGATGCACCGTATTTAAAGTGTTTAATCACCTAGTGTATTATACAATCTGAATTACACAGACTGTGTGATGCACCATATTTAAAGTGCTTAATCACCTTGTGTATTATACAATCTGAATGCCCCTGGCTATGTGATGCACTATATTTAAAGTGTTTAATCACCTAGTGTATTATACAATCTGAATGACACAGGTTGTGTGATGCACCATATATAAAGTGTTTAATCACCTTGTGTATTATACAATCTGAATTACACAGACTGTGTGATGCACCATATTTAAAGTGCTTAATCACCTTGTGTATTATACAATCTGAATGACACATACTGTGTGATGCACCATATTTAAAGTGTTTAATCACCTAGTGTATTATACAATCTGAATGACACAGGTTGTGTGATGCACCATATTTAAAGTGTTTAATCACCTAGTGCATTATACAATCTGAATGACACAGGTTGTGTGATGCACCATATTTAAAGTGTTTAATCACCTTGTGTATTATACAATCTGAATGACACAGGTTGTGTGATGCACCATATTTAAAGTGTTTAATCACCTTGTGTATTATACAATGTGAATGCTCCTGGCTATGTGATGCACCATATTTAAAGTGTTTAATCACCTAGTGTATTATACAATCTGAATGACACAGACTGTGTGATGCACCATATTTAAAGTGTTTAATCACCTAGTGCATTATACAATCTGAATTACACAGGCTGTGTGATGCACCAATTTAAAGTGTTTAATCACCTAGTGTATTATACAATCTGAATTACACAGACTGTGTGATGCACCATATTTAAAGTGTTTAATCACCTAGTGTATTATACAATCTGAATGACACAGACTGTGTGATGCACCATATTTAAAGTGTTTAATCACCTAGTGTATTATACAATCTGAATGCCACAGGCTGTGTGATGCACAATATTTAAAATGTGTAATCACCTAGTGTATTTTACAATCTGAATGACACAGGCTGTGTGATGCACCATATTTAAAGTGTTTAATCACCTTGTGTATTATACAATCTGAATGCCCCAGGCTGTGTGATGCACCATATTTAAAGTGTTTAGTTACCTTGTGCATTATACAATCTGAATGACACAGGCTGTGTGATGCACCATATTTAAAGAGTTTAATCACCTAGTGCATTATACAATCTGAATTACACAGGCTGTGTGATGCACCATATTTAAAGTGTTTAATCACCTAGTGTATTATACAATCTGAATTACACAGACTGTGTGATCCACCATATGTAAAGTGTTTAATCACCTAGTGTATTATACAATCTGAATGACACAGACTGTGTGATGCACCATATTTAAAGTGTTTAATCACCTAGTGTATTATACAATCTGAATTACACAGGCTGTGTGATGCACCATATTTAAAGTGTTTAATCACCTAGTGTATTATACAATCTGAATGACACAGACTGTGTGATGCACCATATTTAAAGTGCTTAATCACCTTGTGTATTATACAATGTGAATGCCCCTGGCTATGTGATGCACCATATTTAAAGTGTTTAATCACCTAGTGTATTATACAATCTGAATGACACAGGCTGTGTGATGCACCATATTTAAAGTGTTTAATCACCTAGTGTATTATACAATCTGAATGACACAGACTGTGTGATGCACCATATTTAAAGTGTTTAATCACCTAGTGCATTATACAATCTGAATTACACAGGCTGTGTGATGCACCATATTTAAAGTGTTTAATCACCTAGTGTATTATACAATCTGAATGACACAGACTGTGTGATGCACCATATTTAAAGTGCTTAATCACCTTGTGTATTATACAATGTGAATGCCCCTGGCTATGTGATGCACCATATTTAAAGTGTTTAATCACCTAGTGTATTATACAATCTGAATGACACAGGCTGTGTGATGCACCATATTTAAAGTGTTTAATCACCTAGTGTATTATACAATCTGAATACACAGACTGTGTGATGCACCATATTTAAATGTTAATCACCTGTGTATATACAATCTGAATGACACAGACTGTGTGATGCACCATATTTAAAGTGTTTAATCACCTTGTGTATTATACAATCTGAATGACACAGGTTGTGTGATGCACCATATTTAAAGTGTTTAATCACCTAGTGTATTATACAATCTGAATGACACAGGTTGTGTGATGCACCATATTTAAAGTGTTTAATCACCTTGTGTATTATACAATCTGAATGACACAGACTGTGTGATGCACCATATTTAAAGTGTTTAATCACCTAGTGTATTATACAATCTGAATGACACAGGTTGTGTGATGCACCATATTTAAAGTGTTTAATCACCTAGTGTATTATACAATCTGAATGACACAGGTTGTGTGATGCACCATATTTAAAGTGTTTAATCACCTTGTGTATTATACAATCTGAATGGCACAGGTTG
Organism: Archivesica marissinica; assembly: GCA_014843695.1. Classification (NCBI taxonomy): domain Eukaryota; kingdom Metazoa; phylum Mollusca; class Bivalvia; order Venerida; family Vesicomyidae; genus Archivesica; species Archivesica marissinica. Next base: position 7,585,792 of record CM026401.1, on the reverse strand, counting down.
TGTGATGCACCAACTTTAAAGTGTTTAATCACCTTGTGTATTATACAATCTGAATGACACAGGCTGTGTGATGCACCATATTTAAAGTGTTTAATCACCTAGTGTATTATACAATCTGAATGACACAGACTGTGTGATGCACCATATTTAAAGTGTTTAATCACCTAGTGTATTATACAATCTGAATGCCCCAGGCTGTGTGATGCACAATATTTAAAATGTGTAATCACCTAGTGTATTTTACAATCTGAATGACACAGGCTGTGTGATGCACCATATTTAAAGTGTTTAATCACCTTGTGTATTATACAATCTGAATGCCCCAGGCTGTGTGATGCACCATATTTAAAGTGTTTAATCACCTTGTGTATTATACAATCTGAATGCCCCAGGCTGTGTGATGCACCATATTTAAAGTGTTTAGTTACCTTGTGCATTATACAATATGAATGACACAGGCTGTGTGATGCACCATATTTAACGTGTTTAATCACCTAGTGCATTATACAATCTGAATTACACAGGCTGTGTGATGCACCATATTTAAAGTGTTTAATCACCTAGTGTATTATACAATCTGAATTACACAGACTGTGTGATGCACCATATTTAAAGTGTTTAATCACCTAGTGTATTATACAATCTGAATGACACAGACTGTGTGATGCACCATATTTAAAGTGTTTAATCACCTAGTGTATTATACAATCTGAATTACACAGACTGTGTGATGCACCATATTTAAAGTGCTTAATCACCTTGTGTATTATACAATGTGAATGCCCCTGGCTATGTGATGCACCATATTTAAAGTGTTTAATCACCTAGTGCATTATACAATCTGAATGACACAGGCTGTGTGATGCACCATATTTAAAGTGTTTAATCACCTAGTGTATTATACAATCTGAATGACACAGACTGTGTGATGCACCATATTTAAAGTGTTTAATCACCTAGTGTATTATACAATCTGAATGACACAGGCTGTGTGATGCACCATATTTAAAGTGTTTAATCACCTAGTGTATTATACAATCTGAATGACACAGACTGTGTGATGCACCATATTTAAAGTGTTTAATCACCTTGTGTATTATACAATCTGAATGCCCCTGGCTATGTGATGCACCATATTTAAAGTGTTTAATCACCTAGTGTATTATACAATCTGAATGACACAGGTTGTGTGATGCACCATATTTAAAGTGTTTAATCACCTAGTGTATTATACAATCTGAATGACACAGGCTGTGTGATGCACCATATTTAAAGTGTTTAATCACCTTGTGTATTATACAATCTGAATGCCCCTGGCTATGTGATGCACCATATTTAAAGTGTTTAATCACCTAGTGTATTATACAATCTGAATGACACAGGTTGTGTGATGCACCATACCTAAAGTGTTTAATCACCTAGTGTATTATACAATCTGAATGACACAGGTTGTGTGATGCACCATATTTAAAGTGTTTAATCACCTAGTGTATACAATCTGAATGATACAGGTTGTGTGATGCACCATATTTAAAATGTTTAATCACCTAGTGTATTATACAATCTGAATGACACATACTGTGTGATGCACCATATTTAAAGTGTTTAATCACCTTGTGTATTATACAATGTGAATGCTCCTGGCTATGTGATGCACCATATTTAAAGTGTTTAATCACCTAGTGTATTATACAATCTGAATTACACAGACTGTGTGATGCACCATACTTAGTGTTTAATCACCTTGTGTATTATACAATCTGAATGCCCAGGCTGTGTGATGCATTGTATTCAAATGTTTAATCACTGTGTGTATTATACAATCTGAATGCCCCAGGCTGTGTGATGCACATTATTTAAATGTTTAATCACTGTGTGTATTATACAATCTGAATGCCCCAGGCTGTGTGATGCACATTATTTAAATGGTCAATCACCTTGTGTATTATATAATATGAATGACACAGACTGTGTGATGCACCATATGTAAAGTGTTTAATCACCTTGTGTATTATACAATCTGAATGACACAGACTGTGTGATGCACCATATTTAAAGTGTTTAATCACCTTGTGTATTATACAATCTGAATGACACAGACTGTGTGATGCACTGTATTTAAAGTGTTTAATCACCTTGTGTATTATACAATCTGAATGACACAGGTTGTGTGATGCACCATATTTAAAGTGTTTAATCACCTAGTGTATTATACAATCTGAATGCCCCTGGCTATGTGATGCACCATATTTAAAGTGTTTAATCACCTAGTGTATTATACAATCTGAATGACACAGGTTGTGTGATGCACCATATTTAAAGTGTTTACTCACCTAGTGTATTATACAATCTGAATTACACAGACTGTGTGATGCACCATATTTAAAGTGCTTAATCACCTTGTGTATTATACAATGTGAATGCCCCTGGCTATGTGATGCACCATATTTAAAGTGTTTAATCACCTAGTGCATTATACAATCTGAATGACACAGGCTGTGTGATGCACCATATTTAACGTGTTTAATCACCTAGTGTATTATACAATCTGAATGACACAGACTGTGTGATGCACCATATTTAAAGTGTTTAATCACCTTGTGTATTATACAATCTGAATGCCCCTGGCTATGTGATGCACTATATTTAAAGTGTTTAATCACCTTGTGTATTATACAATCTGAATGACACAGGTTGTGTGATGCACCATACCTAAAGTGTTTAATCACCTAGTGTATTATACAATCTGAATGACACAGGTTGTGTGATGCACCATATTTAAAGTGTTTAATCACCTAGTGTATACAATCTGAATGACACAGGTTGTGTGATGCACCATATTTAAAATGTTTAATCACCTAGTGTATTATACAATCTGAATGACACATACTGTGTGGTGCACCATTTTTAAAGTCTTTAATCACCTTGTGTATTATACAATGTGAATGCTTCTGGCTATGTGATGCACCATATTTAAAGTGTTTAATCACCTAGTGTATTATACAATCTGAATTACACAGACTGTGTGATGCACCATACTTAGTGTTTAATCACCTTGTGTATTATACAATCTGAATGCCCAGGCTGTGTGATGCATTGTATTCAAATGTTTAATCACTGTGTGTATTATACAATCTGAATGCCCCAGGCTGTGTGATGCACATTATTTAAATGTTTAATCACTGTGTGTATTATACAATCTGAATGCCCCAGGCTGTGTGATGCACATTATTTAAATGGTCAATCACCTTGTGTATTATACAATATGAATGACACAGACTGTGTGATGCACCATATGTAAAGTGTTTAATCACCTTGTGTATTATACAATCTGAATGACACAGACTGTGTGATGCACCATATTTAAAGTGTTTAATCACCTTGTGTATTATACAATCTGAATGACACAGACTGTGTGATGCACTGTATTTAAAGTGTTTAATCACCTTGTGTATTATACAATCTGAATGACACAGGTTGTGTGATGCACCATATTTAAAGTGTTTAATCACCTAGTGTATTATACAATCTGAATGCCCCTGGCTATGTGATGCACCATATTTAAAGTGTTTAATCACCTAGTGTATTATACAATCTGAATGACACAGGTTGTGTGATGCACCATATTTAAAGTGTTTAATCACCTTGTGTATTATACAATGTGAATGCCCCTGGCTATGTGATGCACCATATTTAAAGTGTTTAATCACCTAGTGTATTATACAATCTGAATGACACAGGTTGTGTGATGCACCATATTTAAAGTGTTTAATCACCTTGTGTATTATACAATGTGAATGCCCCTGGCTGTGTGATGCACCATATTTAAAGTGTTTAATCACCTAGTGTATTATACAATCTGAATGACACAGGTTGTGTGATGCACCATATTTAAAGTGTTTAATCACCTAGTGTATTATACAATCTGAATGCCCCTGGCTATGTGATGCACCATATTTAAAGTGTTTAATCACCTAGTGTATTATACAATCTGAATGACACAGGTTGTGTGATGCACCATATTTAAAGTGTTTAATCACCTTGTGTATTATACAATGTGAATGCCCCTGGCTATGTGATGCACCATATTTAAAGTGTTTAATCACCTTGTGTATTATACAATCTGAATGACACATACTGTGTGATGCACCATATTTAAAGTGTTTAATCACCTTGTGTATTATATAATCTGAATGACACATACTGTGTGATGCACCATATTAAAAGTGTTTAATCACCTTGTGTATTATACAATGTGAATGCTCCTGGCTATGTGATGCACCATATTTAAAGTGTTTAATCACCTAGTGTATTAAACAATCTGAATTACACAGACTGTGTGATGCACCATATTTAAAGTGTTTAATCACCTATTGTATTATACAATCTGAATGCCCCAGGCTGTGTGATGCACACTATTTAAAATGTGTAATTACCTAGTGTATTTTACAATCTGAATGACACAGGCTGTGTGATGCACCATATTTAAAGTGTTTAATCACCTTGTGTATTATACAATCTGAATGCCCCAGGCTGTGTGATGCACCATATTTAACGTGTTTAATCACCTAGTGCATTATACAATCTGAATTACACAGGCTGTGTGATGCACCATATTTAAAGTGTTTAATCACCTAGTGTATTATACAATCTGAATTACACAGACTGTGTGATCCACCATATTTAAAGTGTTTAATCACCTAGTGTATTATACAATCTGAATGACACAGACTGTGTGATGCACGATATTTAAAGTGTTTAATCACCTAGTGTATTATACAATCTGAATTACACAGACTGTGTGATGCACCATATTTAAAGTGCTTAATCACCTTGTGTATTATACAATGTGAATGCCCCTGGCTATGTGATGCACCATATTTAAAGTGTTTAATCACCTAGTGCATTATACAATCTGAATGACACAGGCTGTGTGATGCACCATATTTAAAGTGTTTAATCACCTAGTGTATTATACAATCTGAATGACACAGACTGTGTGATGCACCATATTTAAAGTGTTTAATCACCTAGTGTATTATACAATGTGAATGCCCCTGGCTATGTGATGCACCATATTTAAAGTGTTTAATCACCTAGTGTATTATACAATCTGAATGACACAGGCTGTGTGATGCACCATATTTAACGTGTTTAATCACCTAGTGTATTATACAATCTGAATGACACAGGCTGTGTGATGCACCATATTTAAAGTGTTTAATCACCTAGTGCATTATACAATCTGAATGACACAGACTGTGTAATGCTCTGTATTTAAATGTTTAATCACCTTGTGTATTATACAATATGAATGACACAGACTGTGTGATGCACCATATTTAAAGTGTAAAATCACCTTGTGTATTATACAATCTGAATGACACAGACTGTGTGATGCACCATATTTAAAGTGTTTAATCACCTAGTGTATTATACAATCTGAATGCCCCTGGCTATGTGACGCACCATATTTAAAGTGTTTAATCACCTAGTGTATTATACAATCTGAATGACACAGGTTGTGTGATGCACCATATTTAAAGTGTTTAATCACCTGGTGTATTATACAATGTGAATGCCCCTGGCTATGTGATGCACCATATTTAAAGTGTTTAATCACCTAGTGTATTATACAATCTGAATGACACATACTGTGTGATGCACCATATTTAAAGTGTTTAATCACCTTGTGTATTATATAATCTGAATGACACATACTGTGTGATGCACCATATTAAAAGTGTTTAATCACCTTGTGTATTATACAATGTGAATGCTCCTGGCTATGTGATGCACCATATTTAAAATGTTTAATCACCTAGTGTATTATACAATCTGAATGCCCCTGGCTATGTGACGCACCATATTTAAAGTGTTTAATCACCTAGTGTATTATACAATCTGAATGACACAGGTTGTGTGATGCACCATATTTAAAGTGTTTAATCACCTTGTGTATTATACAATGTGAATGCCCCTGGCTATGTGATGCACCATATTTAAAGTGTTTAATCACCTAGTGTATTATACAATCTGAATGACACATACTGTGTGATGCACCATATTTAAAGTGTTTAATCACCTTGTGTATTATATAATCTGAATGACACATACTGTGTGATGCACCATATTTAAAGTGTTTAATCACCTTGTGTATTATACAATGTGAATGCTCCTGGCTATGTGATGCACCATATTTAAAGTGTTTAATCACCTAGTGTATTAAACAATCTGAATTACACAGACTGTGTGATGCACCATATTTAAAGTGTTTAATCACCTATTGTATTATACAATCTGAATGCCCCAGGCTGTGTGATGCACAATATTTAAAATGTGTAATTACCTAGTGTATTTTACAATCTGAATGACACAGGCTGTGTGATGCACCATATTTAAAGTGTTTAATCACCTTGTGCATTATACAATCTGAATGACACAGGCTGTGTGATGCACCATATTTAACGTGTTTAATCACCTAGTGCATTATACAATCTGAATTACACAGGCTGTGTGATGCACCATATTTAAAGTGTTTAATCACCTAGTGTATTATACAATCTGAATTACACAGACTGTGTGATCCACCATATTTAAAGTGTTTAATCACCTAGTGTATTATACAATCTGAATGACACAGACTGTGTGATGCACGATATTTAAAGTGTTTAATCACCTAGTGCATTATACAATCTGAATGACACAGGCTGTGTGATGCACCATATTTAACGTGTTTAATCACCTTGTGTATTATACAATCTGAATGACACAGACTGTGTGATGCACCATATTTAAAGTGTTTAATCACCTAGTGTATTATACAATGTGAATGCCCCTGGCTATGTGATGCACCATATTTAAAGTGTTTAATCACCTAGTGTATTATACAATCTGAATGACACAGGCTGTGTGATGCACCATATTTAACGTGTTTAATCACCTAGTGTATTATACAATCTGAATGACACAGGCTGTGTGATGCACCATATTTAAAGTGTTTAATCACCTAGTGTATTATACAATCTGAATGACACAGGCTGTGTGATGCACCATATTTAACGTGTTTAATCACCTAGTGCATTATACAATCTGAATGACACAGACTGTGTAATGCTCTGTATTTAAATGTTTAATCACCTTGTGTATTATACAATATGAATGACACAGACTGTGTGATGCACCATATTTAAAGTGTAAAATCACCTTGTGTATTATACAATCTGAATGACACAGACTGTGTGATGCACCATATTTAAAGTGTTTAATCACCTAGTGTATTATACAATCTGAATGCCCCTGGCTATGTGACGCACCATATTTAAAGTGTTTAATCACCTAGTGTATTATACAATCTGAATGACACAGGTTGTGTGATGCACCATATTTAAAGTGTTTAATCACCTGGTGTATTATACAATGTGAATGACCCTGGCTATGTGATGCACCATATTTAAAGTGTTTAATCACCTAGTGTATTATACAATCTGAATGACACATACTGTGTGATGCACCATATTTAAAGTGTTTAATCACCTTGTGTATTATATAATCTGAATGACACATACTGTGTGATGCACCATATTAAAAGTGTTTAATCACCTTGTGTATTATACAATGTGAATGCTCCTGGCTATGTGATGCACCATATTTAAAGTGTTTAATCACCTAGTGTATTAAACAATCTGAATTACACAGACTGTGTGATGCACCATACTTAGTGTTTAATCACCTAGTGTATTATACAATCTGAATGCCCAGGCTGTGTGATGCACTGTATTCAAATGTTTAATCACTGTGTGTATTATACAATCTGAATGCCCCAGGCTGTGTGATGCACATTATTTAAATGTTTAATCACTGTGTGTATTATACAATCTGAATGCCCCAGGTTGTGTGATGCACCATACCTAAAATGTTTAATCACCTAGTGTATTATACAATCTGAATGACACATACTGTGTGATGCACCATATTTAAAGTGTGTAATCACCTAGTGTATTATACAATCTGAATGACACAGGTTGTGTGATGCACCATATTTAAAGTGTTTAATCATCTTGTGTATTATACAATCTGAATGGCACAGGTTGTGTGATGCACCATATTTAAAGTGTTTAATCACCTTGTGTATTATACAATCTGAATGACACAGGCTGTGTGATGCACCATATTTAAAGTGTTTAATCACCTAGTGTATTATACAATCTGAATGATACAGACTGTGTGATGCACCATATTTAAAGTGTTTAATCACCTAGTGTATTATACAATCTGAATGCCCCAGGCTGTGTGATGCACACTATTTAAAATGTGTAATTACCTAGTGTATTTTACAATCTGAATGACACAGGCTGTGTGATGCACCATATTTAAAGTGTTTAATCACCTAGTGTATTATACAATCTGAATGACACAGACTGTGTGATGCACCATATTTAAAGTGTTTAATCACCTAGTGCATTATACAATCTGAATGACACAGGCTGTGTGATGCACCATATTTAAAGTGTTTAATCACCTAGTGTATTATACAATCTGAATGACACAGACTGTGTGATGCACCATATTTAAAGTGCTTAATCACCTTGTGTATTATACAATGTGAATGCCCCTGGCTATGTGATGCACCATATTTAAAGTGTTTAATCACCTAGTGCATTATACAATCTGAATGACACAGGCTGTGTGATGCACCATATTTAAAGTGTTTAATCACCTAGTGTATTATACAATCTGAATGACACAGACTGTGTGATGCACCATATTTAAAGTGTTTAATCACCTTGTGTATTATACAATCTGAATGACACAGGCTGTGTGATGCACTATATTTAAAGTGTTTAATCACCTAGTGTATTATACAATCTGAATTACACAGGCTGTGTGATGCACCATATTTAAAGTGTTTAATCACCTAGTGTATTATACAATCTGAATTACACAGACTGTGTGATGCACCATATTTAAAGTGTTTAATCACCTAGTGTATTATACAATCTGAATGACACAGACTGTGTGATGCACCATATTTAAAGTGTTTAATCACCTTGTGTATTATACAATGTGAATGACACAGACTGTGTGATGCACTATTTAAAGTGTTTAATCACCTTGTGTATTATACAATCTGAATGACACAGGTTGTGTGATGCACCATATTTAAAGTGTTTAATCACCTTGTGTATTATACAATCTGAATGCCCCTGGCTATGTGATGCACCATATTTAAAGTGTTTAATCACCTAGTGTATTATACAATCTGAATGACACAGGTTGTGTGATGCACCATATTTAAAGTGTTTAATCACCTTGTGTATTATACAATGTGAATGCCCCTGGCTATGTGATGCACCATATTTAAAGTGTTTAATCACCTAGTGTATTATACAATCTGAATGACACAGGTTGTGTGATGCACCATATTTAAAGTGTTTAATCACCTTGTGTATTATACAATGTGAATGCCCCTGGCTATGTGATGCACCATATTTAAAGTGTTTAATCACCTAGTGTATTATACAATCTGAATGACACATACTGTGTGATGCACCATATTTAAAGTGTTTAATCACCTTGTGTATTATATAATCTGAATGACACATACTGTGTGATGCACCATATTTAAAGTGTTTAATCACCTTGTGTATTATACAATGTGAATGCTCCTGGCTATGTGATGCACCATATTTAAAGTGTTTAATCACCTAGTGTATTAAACAATCTGAATTACACAGACTGTGTGATGCACCATACTTAGTGTTTAATCACCTAGTGTATTATACAATCTGAATGCCCAGGCTGTGTGATGCACTGTATTCAAATGTTTAATCACTGTGTGTATTATACAATCTGAATGCCCCAGGCTGTGTGATGCACATTATTTAAATGTTTAATCACTGTGTGTATTATACAATCTGAATGCCCCAGGCTGTGTGATGCACATTATTTAAATGTTCAATCACCTTGTGCATTATACAATCTGAATGCTCCAGGCTGTGTGATGCACCATATTTAAAGTGTTTAATCACCTAGTGCATTATACAATCTGAATGACACAGACTGTGTGATGCACTGTATTTAAAGTGTTTAATCACCTTGTGTATTATACAATCTGAATGCTCCAGGCTGTGTGATGCACCGTATTTAAATGTTTAATCACCTAGTGTATTATACAATCTGAATGACACAGGCTGTGTGATGCACCGTATTTAAATGTTTAATCACCTTGTGCATTATACAATCTGAATGCCCCAGGCTGTGTGATGCACTGTATTTAAAGTGTTTAATCACCTAGTGTATTATACAATCTGAATGACACAGGCTGTGTGATGCACCATATTTAAAGTGTTTAATCACCTTGTGTATTATACAATTTGAATGCCCCTGCCTGTGTGATGCACCATATTTAAAGTGTTTAATCACCTAGTGTATTATACAATCTGAATGACACAGACTGTGTGATGCACCATATTTAAAGTGTTTAATCACCTTGTGTATTATACAATCTGAATGACACAGACTGTGTGATGCACCATATTTAAAGTGTTTAATCACCTTGTGCATTATACAATATGAATGCCCCAGGCTATGTGATGCAAGGATAGTACAGGCCAAGATTGGTAAACATGGAAGATGAATGAAAGGTTGGTACGGGCCAAGATTGGTAAACATGGGAGATGAATGCAAGGATGGTACAGGCCAAGATTGGTAAACATGGAAGATGAATGCAAGGATGGTACAGGCCAAGATTGGTAAACATGGGAGATGAATGCAAGGATGGTACGGGCCAAGATTGGTAAACATGGGAGATGAATGCAAGGATGGTACAGGCCAAGATTGGTAAACATGGAAGATGAATGCAAGGATGGTACGGGCCAAGATTGGTAAACATGGGAGATGAATGCAAGGATGGTACAGGCCAAGATTGGTAAACATGGAAGATGAATGAAAGGATGGTACAGGCCAAGGTTGGTAAACATGGAAGATGAATGAAAGGATGGTACAGGCCAAGGTTGGTAAACATGGGAGATGAATGCAAGGATGGTACAGGCCAAGGTTGGTAAACATGGAAGATGAATGAAAGGATGGTACAGGCCAAGGTTGGTAAACATGGGAGATGAATGCAAGGATGGTACAGGCCAAGATTGGTAAACATGGAAGATGAATGCAAGGATGGTACGGGCCAAGATTGGTAAACATGGGAGATGAATGCAAGGATGGTACGGGCCAAGATTGGTAAACATGGGAGATTAATGCAAGGTTGGTACAGACCAAGATTGGTAAACATGGGAGATTAATGCAAGGTTGGTACAGACCAAGATTGGTAAACATGGGAGATGAATGCAATTTCAGTTGCCAAAATAGCATAAGTGGAGATATACTAGTTGTTGCACCAACAAAATAAAAGTCACTTGATACAATCCCTACTATCTGACAATATCTACATATCACATGATACAATACCTACTATCTGACAATATCTACACATCACATGATACAATCCCTACTATCTGACAACATTTACACATCACATGATACAATCCCTACTATCTGACAATATCTACACATCACATGATACAATACCTACTATCTGACAATATCTACACATCACATGATACAATCCCTACTATCTGACAACATTTACACATCCCATGATACAATCCCTACTATCTGACAACATTTACACATCACATGATACAATCCCTACTATCTGACAACATCTACACGTCCCATGATACAATCCCTACTATCTGACAACATCTACACATCACATGATACAATCCCTACTATCTGACAATATCTACACGTCACATGATATAATCATTACTATCTGACAACATTTACACATCCCATGATACAATCCCTACTATCTGACAACATCTACACATCACATGATACAATCCCTACTATCTGACAACATCTACACATCCCATGATACAATCCCTACTATCTGACAACATCTACACATCACATGATACAATCCCTACTATCTGACAACATCTACACATCACATGATACAATCCCTACTATCTGACAACATCTACATATCACATGATACAATCCCTACTATCTGACAACATTTACACATCACATGATACAATCCCTACTATCTGACAACATCTACACATCACATGATACAATCACCACTATCTGACAACATTTACACATCACATGATACAATCCCTACTATCTGACAACATCTACACATCACATGATACAATCCCTACTATCTGACAACATCTACATATCACATGATACAATCCCTACTATCTGACAACATTTACACATCACATGATACAATCCCTACTATCTGACAACATCTACACATCACATGATACAATCACCACTATCTGACAACATTTACACATCACATGATACAATCCCTACTATCTGACAACATCTACACATCACATGATACAATCCCTACTATCTGACAACATCTACACATCACATGATACAATCCCTACTATCTGACAATATCTACACGTCCCATGATACAATCCCTACTATCTGACAACAGTTACACATCCCATGATACAATCCCTACTATCTGACAACATCTACACATCACATGATACAATCCCTACTATCTGACAACATTTACACATCACATGATACAATCCCTACTATCTGACAACATCTACACATCACATGATACAATCCCTACTATCTGACAACATCTACACATCACATGATACAATCCCTACTATCTGACAACATGTACACATCACATGATACAATCCCTACTATCTGACAACATTTACACATCCCATGATACAATCCCTACTATCTGACAACATTTACACATCACATGATACAATCACTACTATCGGGACAATATCTACATGTCACATGATACAATCCCTACTATCTGACAACATTTACACATCACATGATCATCACATGCATGTCATATGATCCAATCACTACCATCTGACAACATTTACTAGTCACATGATCATCACATGCATGTCACATGATCCAATCACTACCAGCTGACAACATTTACTAGTCACATGATTATCACATGCATGTCACATGATCCAATCATTACCATCTGACAACATTTACAAGTCACATGATCATCACATGATAGAATGGGTATCACTGCTGACAATGCAGCATATGTTTGATTATATTCAAATACTGGACAAAGAAGGTAATGTTCATCAAGTTGTGAAATTATTATTGCATAGAATGATTAGTTTGCAAACATGCTGTCTGTCCCATCTACCCTATGATCTCATTGGTTAACAATGCTGTCTGTCCCATCTATCCAATATCCCAGGATCTCATTGGTTAACAAGCATGGCTTCAGTGTGTGTAAGCAGGGCTCCAGTGTGTGTAAGCAGGGCTCCAGTGTGTGTAAGCAGGGCTCCAGTGTGTGTAAGCAGGGCTCCAGTGTGTGTAAGCAGGGCTCCAGTGTGTGTAAGCAGGGCTCCAGTGTGTGTAAGCAGGGCTCCAGTGTGTGTAAGCAGGGCTCCAGTGTGTAAGCAGGGCTCCAGTGTGTGTAAGCAGGGCTCCAGTGTGTGTAAGCAGGGCTCCAGTGTGTGTAAGCAGGGCTCCAGTGTGTGTAAGCAGGGCTCCAGTGTGTGTAAGCAGTGCTCCAGTGTGTGTAAGCAGTGCTCCAGTGTGTGTAAGCAGGGCTCCAGTGTGTGTAAGCAGTGCTCCAGTGTGTGTAAGCAGTGCTCCAGTGTGTGTAAGCAGGGCTCCAGTGTGTGTAAGCAGGGCTCCAGTGTGTGTAAGCAGGGCTCCAGTGTGTGTAAGCAGTGCTCCAGTGTGTGTAAGCAGTGCTCCAGTGTGTGTAAGCAGGGCTCCAGTGTGTGTAAGCAGTGCTCCAGTGTGTGTAAGCAGTGCTCCAGTGTGTGTAAGCAGTGCTCCAGTGTGTGTAAGCAGGGCTCCAGTGTGTGTAAGCAGTGCTCCAGTGTGTGTAAGCAGGGCTCCAGTGTGTGTAAGCAGGGCTCCATGTAAGCAGGGCTCCAGTGTGTGTAAGCAGGGCTCCAGTGTGTGTAAGCATGGCTTCAGTGTGTGTAAGCAGGGCTCCAGTGTGTGTAAGCAGGGCTCCAGTGTGTGTAAGCAGGGCTCCATGTAAGCAGGGCTCCAGTGTGTGTAAGCAGTGCTCCAGTGTGTGTAAGCAGGGCTCCAGTGTGTGTAAGCAGTGCTCCAGTGTGTGTAAGCAGGGCTCCAGTGTGTGTAAGCAGGGCTCCATGTAAGCAGGGCTCCAGTGTGTGTAAGCAGGGCTCCAGTGTGTGTAAGCATGGCTTCAGTGTGTGTAAGCAGGGCTCCAGTGTGTGTAAGCAGGGCTCCAGTGTGTGTAACAGGCATGTAAGCAGGGCTCCAGTGTGTGTAAGCAGTGCTCCAGTGTGTGTAAGCAGGGCTCCAGTGTGTGTAAGCAGGGCTCCAGTGTGTGTAAGCAGGGCTCCAGTGTGTGTAAGCAGGGCTCCATGAGCAGGGCTCCAGTGTGTGTAAGCATGGCTTCAGTGTGTGTAAGCAGTGCTCCAGTGTGTGTAAGCAGGGCTCCAGTGTGTGTAAGCAGGGCTCCAGTGTGTGTAAGCAGGGCTCCAGTGTGTGTAAGCAGGGCTCCAGTGTGTGTAAGCAGGGCTCCAGTGTGTGTAAGCAGGGCTCCAGTGTGTGTAAGCAGGGCTCCAGTGTGTGTAAGCAGTGCTCCAGTGTGTGTAAGCAGTGCTTCAGTGTGTGTAAGCAGTGCTCCAGTGTGTGTAAGCAGGCTCAGTGTGTGTAAGCATGGCTCCAGTGTGTGTAAGCAGGGCTCCAGTGTGTGTAAGCAGGGCTCCAGTGTGTGTAAGCATGGCTCCAGTGTGTGTAAGCAGGGCTCCAGTGTGTGTAAGCAGGGCTCCAGTGTGTGTAAGCAGGGCTCCAGTGTGTGTAAGCAGGGCTCCAGTGTGTGTAAGCAGGGCTCCAGTGTGTGTAAGCAGGGCTCCAGTGTGTGTAAGCAGGGCTCCAGTGTGTGTAAGCATGGCTTCAGTGTGTGTAAGCAGGGCTCCAGTGTGTGTAAGCAGGGCTCCAGTGTGTGTAAGCAGGGCTCCATGTAAGCAGTGCTCCAGTGTGTGTAAGCAGGGCTCCAGTGTGTGTAAGCAGTGCTCCAGTGTGTGTAAGCAGTGCTCCAGTGTGTGTAAGCAGTGCTCCAGTGTGTGTAAGCAGGGCTCCAGTGTGTGTAAGCAGTGCTCCAGTGTGTGTAAGCAGGGCTCCAGTGTGTGTAAGCAGGGCTCCATGTAGCAGGGCTCCAGTGTGTGTAAGCAGGGCTTCAGTGTGTGTAAGCAGTGCTCCAGTGTGTGTAAGCAGGGCTCCAGTGTGTGTAAGCAGTGCTCCAGTGTGTGTAAGCTGGCTCCGTGTGTGTAACAGGGCTCCTGTGTGTAAAGGCTCCAGTGTGTGTAAGCAGGGCTCCAGTGTGTGTAAGCAGGGCTCCAGTGTGTGTAAGCAGGGCTCCAGTGTGTGTAAGCAGGGCTCCAGTGTGTGTAAGCAGGGCTCCAGTGTGTGTAAGCATGGCTTCAGTGTGTGTAAGCAGTGCTCCAGTGTGTGTAAGCATGGCTTCAGTGTGTGTAAGCAGTGCTCCAGTGTGTGTAAGCATGGCTTCAGTGTGTGTAAGCAGTGCTCCAGTGTGTGTAAGCAGGGCTCCAGTGTGTGTAAGCAGGGCTCCAGTGTGTGTAAGCAGTGCTCCAGTGTGTGTAAGCAGGGCTCCAGTGTGTGTAAGCAGGGCTCCAGTGTGTGTAAGCAGGGCTCCAGTGTGTGTAAGCATGGCTTCAGTGTGTGTAAGCAGGGCTCCAGTGTGTGTAAGCAGGGCTCCAGTGTGTGTAAGCAGGGCTCCAGTGTGTGTAAGCAGGGCTCCAGTGTGTGTAAGCAGGGCTCCAGTGTGTGTAAGCAGTGCTCCAGTGTGTGTAAGCAGGGCTCCAGTGTGTGTAAGCATGGCTTCAGTGTGTGTAAGCAGGGCTCCAGTGTGTGTAAGCAGGGCTCCAGTGTGTGTAAGCAGGGCTCCATGTAAGCAGTGCTCCAGTGTGTGTAAGCAGGGCTCCAGTGTGTGTAAGCAGTGCTCCAGTGTGTGTAAGCAGTGCTCCAGTGTGTGTAAGCAGTGCTCCAGTGTGTGTAAGCAGGGCTCCAGTGTGTGTAAGCAGTGCTCCAGTGTGTGTAAGCAGGGCTCCGGTGTGTGTAAGCAGGGCTCCATGTAGCAGGGCTCCAGTGTGTGTAAGCAGGGCTTCAGTGTGTGTAAGCAGTGCTCCAGTGTGTGTAAGCAGGGCTCCAGTGTGTGTAAGCAGTGCTCCAGTGTGTGTAAGCTGGCTCCAGTGTGTGTAACAGGCTCCTGTGTGTAAAGTGCTCCGTGTGTGTAAGCAGGGCTCCAGTGTGTGTAAGCAGGGCTCCAGTGTGTGTAAGCAGGGCTCCAGTGTGTGTAAGCAGGGCTCCAGTGTGTGTAAGCAGGGCTCCAGTGTGTGTAAGCATGGCTTCAGTGTGTGTAAGCAGTGCTCCAGTGTGTGTAAGCATGGCTTCAGTGTGTGTAAGCAGTGCTCCAGTGTGTGTAAGCATGGCTTCAGTGTGTGTAAGCAGTGCTCCAGTGTGTGTAAGCAGGGCTCCAGTGTGTGTAAGCAGGGCTCCAGTGTGTGTAAGCAGTGCTCCAGTGTGTGTAAGCAGGGCTCCAGTGTGTGTAAGCAGGGCTCCAGTGTGTGTAAGCAGTGCTCCAGTGTGTGTAAGCAGGGCTCCAGTGTGTGTAAGCAGGGCTCCAGTGTGTGTAAGCAGGGCTCCAGTGTGTGTAAGCAGGGCTCCAGTGTGTGTAAGCAGGGCTCCAGTGTGTGTAAGCAGTGCTCCAGTGTGTAAGCAGGCTCAGTTTGTAAGCAGGGTGTGTGTAAGCAGCTCCAGTGTGTGTAAGCAGGGCTCCAGTGTGTGTAAGCAGGGCTCCAGTGTGTGTAAGCAGGGCTCCATGTAGCAGGGCTCCAGTGTGTGTAAGCAGGGCTCCAGTGTGTGTAAGCAGTGCTCCAGTGTGTGTAAGCAGGGCTCCAGTGTGTGTAAGCAGTGCTCCAGTGTGTGTAAGCATGGCTTCAGTGTGTGTAAGCAGTGCTCCAGTGTGTGTAAGCAGGGCTTCAGTGTGTGTAAGCAGTGCTCCAGTGTGTGTAAGCAGTGCTTCAGTGTGTGTAAGCAGTGCTCCAGTGTGTGTAAGCAGTGCTCCAGTGTGTGTAAGCATGGCTTCAGTGTGTGTAAGCATGGCTCCAGTGTGTGTAAGCAGGGCTCCAGTGTGTGTAAGCAGGGCTCCAGTGTGTGTAAGCAGTGCTCCAGTGTGTGTAAGCAGTGCTCCAGTGTGTGTAAGCAGTGCTCCTGTTGTAAAGGCTCCGTGTGTGTAAGCAGGGCTCCAGTGTGTGTAAGCAGGGCTCCAGTGTGTGTAAGCAGGGCTCCAGTGTGTGTAAGCAGGGCTCCAGTGTGTGTAAGCATGGCTCCAGTGTGTGTAAGCAGTGCTCCAGTGTGTGTAAGCAGGGCTCCAGTGTGTGTAAGCAGGGCTCAGTGTGTGAAGCAGGCTCCAGTGTGTGTAAGCAGGGCTCCAGTGTGTGTAAGCAGGGCTCCAGTGTGTGTAAGCATGGCTTCAGTGTGTGTAAGCAGTGCTCCAGTGTGTGTAAGCATGGCTTCAGTGTGTGTAAGCAGTGCTCCAGTGTGTGTAAGCAGGGCTCCAGTGTGTGTAAGCAGTGCTCCAGTGTGTGTAAGCAGGGCTCCAGTGTGTGTAAGCAGGGCTCCAGTGTGTGTAAGCAGTGCTCCAGTGTGTGTAAGCATGGCTCCAGTGTGTGTAAGCAGTGCTCCAGTGTGTGTAAGCAGGGCTCCAGTGTGTGTAAGCATGGCTTCAGTGTGTGTAAGCAGTGCTCCAGTGTGTGTAAGCATGGCTTCAGTGTGTGTAAGCAGTGCTCCAGTGTGTGTAAGCAGGGCTCCAGTGTGTGTAAGCAGGGCTCCAGTGTGTGTAAGCAGGGCTCCAGTGTGTGTAAGCAGGGCTCCAGTGTGTGTAAGCAGGGCTCCAGTGTGTGTAAGCAGGGCTCCAGTGTGTGTAAGCAGGGCTCCAGTGTGTGTAAGCAGGGCTCCAGTGTGTGTAAGCAGGGCTCCAGTGTGTGTAAGCAGGGCTCCAGTGTGTGTAAGCAGGGCTCCAGTGTGTGTAAGCAGGGCTCCAGTGTGTGTAAGCAGGGCTCCAGTGTGTGTAAGCAGCTCCAGTGTGTGTAAGCAGGGCTCCAGTGTGTGTAAGCAGGGCTCCAGTGTGTGTAAGCAGGGCTCCAGTGTGTGTAAGCAGGGCTCCAGTGTGTGTAAGCAGGGCTCCAGTGTGTGTAAGCAGGGCTCCAGTGTGTGTAAGCAGGGCTCCAGTGTGTGTAAGCAGGGCTCCAGTGTGTGTAAGCAGGGCTCCAGTGTGTGTAAGCAGGGCTCCAGTGTGTGTAAGCAGGCTTCAGTGTGTGTAAGCAGTGCTCCAGTGTGTGTAAGCAGGGCTCCAGTGTGTGTAAGCAGTGCTCCAGTGTGTGTAAGCAGGGCTTCAGTGTGTGTAAGCAGTGCTCCAGTGTGTGTAAGCAGGGCTCCAGTGTGTGTAAGCAGGGCTCCAGTGTGTGTAAGCAGTGCTCCAGTGTGTGTAAGCAGTGCTCCAGTGTGTGTAAGCAGTGCTCCAGTGTGTGTAAGCAGTGCTCCAGTGTGTGTAAGCAGGGCTCCAGTGTGTGTAAGCAGGGCTCCAGTGTGTGTAAGCAGGGCTCCAGTGTGTGTAAGCAGGGCTCCAGTGTGTGTAAGCAGGGCTCCAGTGTGTGTAAGCATGGCTCCAGTGTGTGTAAGCAGGCTCCAGTGTGTGTAAGCAGGGCTCCAGTGTGTGTAAGCAGGGCTCCAGTGTGTGTAAGCAGGGCTCCAGTGTGTGTAAGCAGTGCTCCAGTGTGTGTAAGCAGGGCTCCAGTGTGTGTAAGCAGTGCTCCAGTGTGTGTAAGCAGTGCTCCAGTGTGTGTAAGCAGGGCTCCAGTGTGTGTAAGCAGTGCTCCAGTGTGTGTAAGCGGCTCCGTGTGTGTAACAGGGCTCCTGTGTGTAAAGGCTCCGTGTGTGTAAGCAGGGCTCCAGTGTGTGTAAGCAGGGCTCCAGTGTGTGTAAGCAGGGCTCCAGTGTGTGTAAGCAGGGCTCCAGTGTGTGTAAGCAGGGCTCCAGTGTGTGTAAGCATGGCTTCAGTGTGTGTAAGCAGTGCTCCAGTGTGTGTAAGCATGGCTTCAGTGTGTGTAAGCAGTGCTCCAGTGTGTGTAAGCATGGCTTCAGTGTGTGTAAGCAGTGCTCCAGTGTGTGTAAGCAGGGCTCCAGTGTGTGTAAGCAGGGCTCCAGTGTGTGTAAGCAGTGCTCCAGTGTGTGTAAGCAGGGCTCCAGTGTGTGTAAGCAGGGCTCCAGTGTGTGTAAGCAGGGCTCCAGTGTGTGTAAGCAGGGCTCCAGTGTGTGTAAGCAGGGCTCCAGTGTGTGTAAGCAGGGCTCCAGTGTGTGTAAGCAGGGCTCCAGTGTGTGTAAGCATGGCTTCAGTGTGTGTAAGCAGTGCTCCAGTGTGTGTAAGCATGGCTTCAGTGTGTGTAAGCAGTGCTCCAGTGTGTGTAAGCAGGCTCCAGTGTGTGTAAGCAGGGCTCCAGTGTGTGTAAGCAGGGCTCCAGTGTGTGTAAGCAGGGCTCCAGTGTGTGTAAGCAGGGCTCCAGTGTGTGTAAGCAGGGCTCCAGTGTGTGTAAGCAGGGCTCCAGTGTGTGTAAGCAGGGCTCCAGTGTGTAAGCAGTGCTCCAGTGTGTGTAAGCAGGGCTCCAGTGTGTGTAAGCATGGCTCCAGTGTGTGTAAGCATGCTCCAGTGTGTGTAAGCAGGGCTCCAGTGTGTGTAAGCAGGGCTCCAGTGTGTGTAAGCATGGCTTCAGTGTGTGTAAGCAGTGCTCCAGTGTGTGTAAGCATGGCTTCAGTGTGTGTAAGCAGTGCTCCAGTGTGTGTAAGCAGGGCTCCAGTGTGTGTAAGCAGGGCTCCAGTGTGTGTAAGCAGTGCTCCAGTGTGTGTAAGCAGGGCTCCAGTGTGTGTAAGCAGGGCTCCAGTGTGTGTAAGCAGGGCTCCAGTGTGTGTAAGCAGGGCTCCAGTGTGTGTAAGCAGGGCTCCAGTGTGTGTAAGCAGTGCTCCAGTGTGTGTAAGCAGGGCTCCAGTGTGTGTAAGCAGGGCTCCAGTGTGTGTAAGCAGGGCTCCAGTGTGTGTAAGCAGGGCTCCAGTGTGTGTAAGCAGGGCTCCAGTGTGTGTAAGCAGGGCTCCAGTGTGTGTAAGCATGGCTCCAGTGTGTGTAAGCAGGGCTCCAGTGTGTGTAAGCAGGGCTCCAGTGTGTGTAAGCAGGGCTCCATGTAAGCAGTGCTCCAGTGTGTGTAAGCAGTGCTCCAGTGTGTGTAAGCAGGGCTCCAGTGTGTGTAAGCAGGGCTCCAGTGTGTGTAAGCAGTGCTCCAGTGTGTGTAAGCAGGGCTCCAGTGTGTGTAAGCAGGGCTCCATGTAAGCAGGGCTCCAGTGTGTGTAAGCAGGGCTCCAGTGTGTGTAAGCAGTGCTCCAGTGTGTGTAAGCAGGGCTCCAGTGTGTGTAAGCAGTGCTCCAGTGTGTGTAAGCAGGGCTCCAGTGTGTG
>CM026401.1:7537252-7564184 GCA_014843695.1 Archivesica marissinica | reverse complement strand
GGCGGGATCGGAATGCGTGTATCTTGTATGTAGATTCCTCCAATGTCTGGAGAACCGTTCAACGACAGCAAACGTAGTGTCTGGTTTGGCGAGAAAAAGATTTTAGGTTGGTTTAGGGCATTTTCAGAAAATGTATGTGTCATTGACGCTTGGTGTCTGGACACAAAACTACATGTTCACTTTTGTTTTTAAGAACACTATGATACACTATACACTTGCTTGGAATGGGGTAAGTAAATGTGTATGTATCGATATATAGTGTCAAGCCTATCATAGTTTTCTTAAAAACCCAAAAGAAAAAAGTTGTTTAGTGTTGTGGTTTTGAAACATTTATCTAGATCCCAAACGTCTGTGGACCCACCGATGTATAATGAACAGTAGCCGTACCATTTTCTGAAAATAATGAGGCCCAAAGAAGGGATTAAATCCTTATATAATTGAATAAAATAAACTTGTGGCTCAAACAATTATATCTAGACTAGTGCAATTTGCACGGAAAATTTCACCAAAGTTGTTTTTAAATATATAATAAAATAATAGACAATAGTACCCAATAGCACATTTAACTTGGTTATCACGTGTTAGGTTTCAGTTAGTATTGACCCTAATTCGCCTCTAATGAACAAAGCGCAGTACAGTTAAGAGGTTACATTTAGAGTTACACAGGATTTATAATACGACGTTCATATTGTTTAAGCAAAGACTCAACATGAAGGGAGTTGTGATATTTGCTGTATTCGTGGTTGGTCTAATAGGTATTTAAATATTTTCTACAGTTTTTAACGTTGGGTATCTTTGTAAATTGTGTAATATGACTTAATTGTAGATATTCATCTGTTCAGTATTAGCCTGGGAACCACAGGGATTCGGCACGTTTGGGGGTACTAGTATATATATTTAAGTATACTTAAATATATATACTAGTACCCCCAAACGTGCCGAATCCCTATGATAAAAATGGAAGCATATTCGCCATATATTAGTCCAATAAAGGAATACAAAAAAGGATAGAAGGAAAAAGTAGTTAACCCAGCTTCTTTTCACCCGCTAAGACAACTCGTTCTAAAGTATGTTGTAAGTAAAACATATCCGGGTACTAGTACTGTCCGAATACCGTTATTTGCTACTGCATAACGGTTTATAAATTTTAAAGCAGCCCTATATCGTATGAAATAAAAGATATTTGAAAAATTCAAATTTTACGTATGGGTAGCAATGCTGCTACACATTCTTTAATTATAATTTGTATAATTATGTTCAATTAGTAAAAAGTGTGTTTTGCGATAAAACAAACTCGAAACCGAAAGTAGGAGTTTCCGAGTCGGTCGGTCACGCGCACTTATTTACAATCGGAACCTGCTTTACATTCGGAATGCATCATCCTCCTTCGGCAATGATGAAAATAAACATGGCATATCCGCTGTTGTTTCACGCATGCGCACTGCGCGTGTTTACATTTCGTTTGTTGATAAACAAATTCGCGTATACGACGGTTTATATTGATTTGAATTTTATCGTTTCTGAGCGACTATTTCGATTTTTGTAAATACACACATATTAGTATTGATATTTTACCAAAAACATCCTTTATTACGATATAATGCTGCTTTAAGTAAATAGCAAATAACTACCTCTTTTCCGCATATAATCGGATCTGGATTGTCAGCCGTGGGTCCTTTGCCTCCAATGAAATGCAAAGAACAAATATAAGTGTCCTTGTTAACGTTTTTAAAGGCGTGTAGCACAATAATTGATAATCGTCAAAAAAAATTTAAACTTTGCATATATTTAGATTAGACATTTCCATGTATGAAAATATTTTAAAACTAGTGGGTCCCCGTGCTCGTTTTTGAGTTATGAGCAATTGAAGAGTAGTACCGTGTACACATTATTGGTCCAAATTTTGACGTCAAAAATGAGCATACAAATTCCTTTAAACATACATAAAAACACTAGAAAATGAGTTTAGTTCCATTTAATATTGCATATATTTGATGCAAACTAGCAGATGTTCATGTATATCAATAAAACTTTATAATTCTATGTGAAATATTTTTCATTTTGACCATTTTTTATTGTTTACGTCTCGGATATTTTTGCAGTTTGGCTTTGCGAAAAGTAAGAAAATGTGTCATAATTTTTTTTTCAATCGTCAGAATGTTTTTAAATTTTCTGTGTAGTATATCTACAATATACTGATAAATATGAAAGCATAAAAAACATACCACACCGTGCTTATTTTTGAGCTAAATGAGAATAATCGTTACCATTTCAGTGTCAAAATAGGATATTTCCACAATTAGAGACTAATATTGGTGGTATTTCGTATTTATCATTTTATCTCAATTGCATTCTATTGTATTATCATTTTATCTCAATTGCATTCTATTGTATTAAACTTACAACACAAAATGCAGCATTTATCATCGCCGTTTAAAGTGTCCGAAATTACAATGGGATGTGTCCCGTCCGAATTGATGTCAGTTTTATTATCAGGCAGTACGTGTTCAAATGCAATTTGTTTCTTTCTTACAGATGACTTGGCTCCAGATAAAAACTTTCCTGTTCGATTGCGTTTATAAAAGACCATTATGAATATTAAGACGCGTACTAATTTATTGAAATATAAAACTAACACAAAAAGTGATATTATTTTTTTCTGTAGAGGTGAGCCGTGAAATGTACCAACGGTAATAATCGCGATGCGTAGAAAGCTGCGTACGAACAATTGTGATATACGCCTTTAATCGTGAAATGTTTACGTCCACAACTATTCACCCATCGTTTACATCTTGATTCTTCTTTCTTTGGTTTCGGAAAACCGTTTCCAAATCCAATAAAATATACTTCATTCACATTTTCTGTCCCTTCTAAAAATAGTACCAAAATAGTAACGTTAAGTACTCTAATTTCTTTTCTGTACTGAATACATGTATACATATTTCAGACGCAATCTTTTTTGTGACATCACTCACATCTAAAAATAGACGTATTGAAAAACAAATAAATCTAAAACGCGGAAAGATGCACTTGTAAAGACATTCACACCACTTGATTTAGCTATAGTACTTAGCTAAAGTGCTTCCCACATCCCTGAATCTCTGTTCTTTATAGTATGCATTCTGACCAGGTACTCTGGAATATACCTACCATAGATTGTATGCATTCTGACCAGGTACTCTGGAATATACCTACCATAATCTAGATGATCATATGCAAACGAATAGTGTACACAGTTCTCACGTGTAGCTAGATACAGTGTCCAATCACAATCTATGTTGGCTCGTAATGATCGCAGAAGCAGCACCACCTGGTCCATTTACATTCAAGCCCATCTGTACATTGGATTGTTTTGATGGTCAACATCATACTTGGTAAGCTGTGCCTTAACTCTTTCAACACCAAGTAACTGACATGGACTGGTCCATGATATTCTTAGACCAATAAATGAATAAGAAAATTACATTCGGACCAGTTCATTTATCAAGATGGGTAATTTTGTCTAAAATTAGTAATACTACTTGCAAAAGGTGCAGATCCTGATGAGACGGCTCGTCACGAGCCGGCTCATCTGGATCTACACTTTTTGTAAGCATATATAGAGGTCTGTGGTTTTGAAAGGGTTAAGATTTCTGGCCTCATGACTAGGAAGTTCTGCTGTGCCTTCAGAATATATGCGCCACTTCTACAGGCATCACTCGGTGATGTAAAGTGCCCCCAAGAGTTTCCAGGTTGTCCT
Source organism: Archivesica marissinica (assembly GCA_014843695.1). Lineage (NCBI taxonomy): Eukaryota > Metazoa > Mollusca > Bivalvia > Venerida > Vesicomyidae > Archivesica > Archivesica marissinica. Next base: position 7,560,445 of record CM026401.1, on the reverse strand, counting down.
GGAATATTTGTTTGTAGTTGGGGTTAAACGTCACACCAGCAGCTTTAGTTATATGGCGACTTTCTAGCTATTATTGGTCGAGGAAGGCAGCATGTGCTGCTGAGTCAGCTCCGTGCAATATTGATGTGGACGGTCACCCAGGTAGAACCACAGACCAAACCAGATGGATAGCTTCCTCAAATGAAATAATTCGAGATCCCCAGAGGAATTCGAACCAGCAACGGTGAGAGACAAGTCAACGACCTTAGCCACTGGTCCTTGAAAAATACGTCCAAGGATCATAAAAGAGAGTTATCTGATGTTCTTGGAGAGTTATCTGATGTGCTTGTAGAGTGTGCTTGGAGAGTTATCTGATGTGCTTGGAGAGTTATCTGATGTGCTTGGAGAGTTATCTGATGTGCTTGTAGAGTGTGCTTGTAGAGTTATCTGATGTGCTTGGAGAGTTATCTGATGTGTGTGTAGAGTGTGCTTGGAGAGTTATCTGATGTGCTTGGAGAGTTATCTGATGTGCTTGGAGAGTTATCTGATGTGCTTGTAGAGTGTGCTTGTAGAGTTATCTGATGTGCTTGTAGAGTGTGCTTGTAGAGTTATCTGATGTGCTTGGAGAGTTATCTGATGTGCTTGTAGAGTGTGCTTGTAGAGTTATCTGATGTGCTTGGAGAGTTATCTGATGTGCTTGTAGAGTGTACTTGGAGAGTTATCTGATGTGCTTGGAGAGTTATCTGATGTGCTTGAAGAGTTATCGGATGTGCAAGGACAGTCCTACTGTAGTGATTGCCATCGATGATATGATACTCTGTCACAGAGCTGTGTAGCTCCTTTCTTACAATGCTACATGTATTTCAAGTCCACTGCCTTCTATCGAATGACCCAATTATCTACAGGCACACATATGTCATTGTGGAATCCACCTGGACAAGGAATTCATATGTTGCTATATCATGAATCTATGACCTAGCTTCAAAACGTATATATTCCTAACTAATGTTTCTACAGTAGGTGTTCATGGGCACATTGTCTGGTTCATGCTTTGAAGCTGACCAGGCCAGTCAGGGCCAGTTACCAATGTACAGGGCCAGTTACCAATGATGGGGACCAATCTTGTTGTGCAGCATTAATGAATGACATCATAATATGTGCATTGTCAATCGTTTCTGACATCATTTCTCAGCATAGACATGTATATCAAATTGGCACTATTGTTCTCATTCTGAATCCATGACATCAGGAAGCTCAGCGGTATGACTGCCTTGTAGATCACTGTCCAGATTGTTTGCCTAGACTCTATAGTATTCCTGGATGTTGTCAGTGCTGGAACCAACTATGGCCTATGTCTCAGCTGTTCGTGCCATATTCTAGTGTGGTGTCACACCAACCATCTCGGGTCATTGCTATCGTATCACAAACATGTTGGCGTGAATCTGCCTGAACCCCGCTGTCCTTCCACCTCTTATCCACCCTTGACACTCCTTTGCTAAGGAAGTTAATTAAATGTGAGTAAACAAATAAACGGATTCAATAGTAGGATATTGATATTTGAACCTGATATGCATGCAAACATATTTTAAAGTATAGCTTTGACCTTGAGTTTGGGAAAAACTAACTTTAAAATGGTGGCCATCTTGAAATTATAAAGATGGCGGCCATCCAGCTGAAATTTTATTATTACCATTGGCTTCCTTGACCCGAACTATGTGAGTAAGGACACTATTATTGTACTGATATCTTGATTAATAAGGGATATATAATATACGGCAAAATAGGTCCAACATGGCCGCCATGAAGATTTCTTGCAACAGCAATGTTTTTAAATTTTATATGCTATTCAGAGTGATTTAATACTAGGTGCCAAGAATCTAGTAAAACGGTCCGCAAATATACATAAGCTCATGTACTACTGGACGCGTTTATACATTTCACTGAAAGCGAAAAAAGTAGTCTTCGTACAGCCATGATACGGATTCTGAAAACGTTCGTTGGGATATAACTTACAAGATCATGACTGTATGACACTGAAGAATACAACATGTATTTATGGTGGATTTATTATCATATTAGTAATTACATATTCACTGCAACTCGAATCACAGTCACTGCACTCACTGACACATTTGTCCAATTGACTATCATGGTTAGATTGAATTTTAAATTTTTCAAACGGCACATTTATTTCATAGTCATTGTGTCTGTCGCACATATCTACACAATTTCTGCACGTTCTCATCCTGTTTGATGTACTTGCCGACCAAAGTATTCTATTTGTGATCTGCGTCTTTGCGTGCAGATTTCTTCCTCTATTTCGTGATATTTGTTTGTGCTGTTGGCTGATCTATCTCTGACACATGTTTGTCTGGTAATTCAAGACCTTGCTTCCTTCTTTCATTACGACATTTAATTCTATCTCATCTATCAGAACTCGGACCGGGAAGTATGTGAGATGGTACGATGGTCGCCAGATCGGACAGGTGGGTTTTCTCCGGGTTTCCTCCCACACGAGTGACCACATATACGATTTCATCCACGCCAACGAGAGTAATTAATATAAGTTGTTCTAATTTGCTTCACAATCGTTGTAAAATAAATAAAGTTTAAACGTAGTGATACAGACATAGCCTCCTGGTTCTTTTACGTGTACAGTGTAAAGCACTGACACGAGACCTCGGTCTAAAGTCCCATCTGAAGTACATGTGATCCCTGGATTACCAGTCCAACGTGTACCACTTGACTACAGATCCGTCTGTTTGATCGGGTAAATTTGCCGAATGAAAGTCCGCCAATTCGACAACAAACTGCACTTTGACATAATAAGTGTGAAATACTACACATATACACTGAAGGGACCAGAAAAGCCGGAATGACTACTGTTGTGCCTCTCGCCGATGTGGGTTCCCAAGGGGGTTTTGGAATTATTTCATTAGTCTATAATTATATAGCGGAAGCGATCCAGCTGTCTTGCGGAATGTTGGGGGGTGCTACCCCTGCATGTTGCTCGGACGGGCAACCTGGGTCTTCCTCCACCAAGAATAGCAGTAGAGTGGTCAACAAACAAAACAAAAACCGTGTATTACAGAAATCTAGAAAAATCAACAATCTTCTGCAGCTATGTCCTTATTTGACTTATCCTTGCCATATTCAATCACTGGCATGCAGAGTGATGGAATGAATGTGTCGATTCAATCACTGGCATGCAGAGTGATGGAATGAATGTGTCGATTCAATCACTGGCATGCAGAGTGATGGAATGAATGTGTCGATTCAATCATTGGCATGCAGAATGTTGGAATGAATGTGTCGATTCAATCATTGGCATGGAGAGTGATGGAATGAATGTGTCGATTCAATCATTGGCATGCAGAATGATGGAATGAATGTGTCGATTCAATCATTGGCATGCAGAATGATGGAATGAATGTGTCGATTCAATCATTGGTATGCAGAATGTTGGAATGAATGTGTCGATTCAATCACTGGCATGCAGAATGATGAAATGAATGTGTCGATTCAATCATTGGCATGGAGAATAATGGAATGAATGTGTCGATTCAATCATTGGCATGGAGAGTGTTGGAATGAATGTGTCGATTCAATCACTGGCATGTAGAGTGATGGAATGAATGTGTCGATTCAATCACTGGCATGCAGAGTGATGGAATGAATGTGTCGATTCAATCACTGGCATGCAGCATGATGGAATGAATGTGTTGATTCAATCATTGGCATGCAGAATGGTGGAATGAATGTGTCGATTCAATCATTGGCATGCAGAATGATGGAATGAATGTGTCGATTCAATCACTGGCATGGAGAGTGATGGAATGAATGTGTCGATTCAATCACTGGCATGGAGAATGATGGAATGAATGTCGATTCAATCACTGGCATGGAGAATGATGGAATGAATGTGTCGATTCAATCACTGGCATGGAGAATGATGGAATGAATGTGTCGATTCAAACACTGGCATGGAGAGTGATGGAATGAATGTGTCGATTCAATCACTGGCATGCAGAATGATGGAATGAATGTGTCGATTCAATCATTGGCATTGAGAATGTTGGAATGAATGTGTCGATTCAATCACTGGCATGCAGAGTGATGGAATGAATGTGTCGATTCAATCATTGGCATTGAGAATGTTGGAATGAATGTGTCCATTCAATCACTGGCATGCAGAGTGATGGAATGAATGTGTCGATTCAATCATTGGCATGGAGAATGTTGGAATGAATGTGTCTATTCAATCATTGGCATGGAGAGTGATGGACTTAATGTGTCGATTCAATCATTGGCATGCATAATGATTGAATGAATGTGTCGATTCAATCATTGGCATGGAGAATGATGGAATGAATGTGTCGATTCAATCACTGGCATGGAGAATGTTGGAATGAATGTGTCGATTCAATCACTGGCATGGAGAGTGATGAAATGAATGTGTCCATTCAATCATTGGCATGGAGAATATATATGCAGATATGTAAAAGTTGTAAAATATTGGTTAAAAATAGTTACAACGGAAAATATAATTATTAAGTCGATGATACAAACGTGTCTAGATGATTTAGTAACTGGCAAAGGTAATTGGTTGTCCAGAGTTAAGGAATTGCTAAGTAAATTTGGCTTTTTGTATATATGGGAAAACCCACATGTCATCGACCACACTCAGTTTATTTCTGAATTTAAACAAAGGATTATAGATGATTTTCTGCAGATTTCACAAGCTGATCTTCGAATAAATAAGTTACTTACATTATATAAAAATGTAAAGATTAATTTTGGTTACGAATCGTACTTAGATATAATACTAAGCAGAAAATTAACAATTGCATTTACAAAATTGAGACTATCAGCGCACAACTTACGGATTGAAACAGGCAGATATGGTAGAAACCGTATTGATCAAAACGAAAGGTTATGTTTATTGTGTAATACAAACAACGTGGAAGATGAGTTTCATTTCATGTTTAAATGTGAGGTGTATAGTACATTAAGAAAAAAATATATTAAACGTTTATATTCTAATCGACCAAGTATGTTCAAATTATTGCAAATATTTCAATGTGACAATTCCCCAGAGCTGGTTAACTTTAGTAAATATATTCATGAAGCTTTATCCCTTCGTAATTCACTTGTTTAGGATATATGAATTACCAGTTGAATACTCCCTACACTCTTAATACAGTCATGATCATGTTTTGCATAGTCTAAAATCCATCATGACATTGTCATTATTTTTCCATGTATGTCCATAATCATTACATCATTTGTCCATACTCATCAGGATTGCATATATCATAATATTGTACTATATATATTTTAAATAAGTTTAAGTCTTAATAAAGCATTCTTCTTCTTCTTCATGGAGAATGTTGGAATGAATGTGTCGATTCAATCATTGGCATGGATAATGATGGAATGAATGTGTCGATTCAATCACTGGCATGGAGAGAGTTGGAATGAATGTGTCGATTCAATCACTGGCATGGAAAATGATGGAATGAATGTGTCGATTCAATCATTGGCATGGAGAATGTTGGAATGAATGTGTCGATTCAATCATTGGCATGGAGAGTGTTGGAATGATTGTGTCGATTCAATCACTGGCATGCAGAATGTTGGAATGAATGTGTCGATTCAATCATTGGCATGGAGAATGTTGGAATGATTGTGTCGATTCAATCACTGGCATGCAGAATGATGGAATGAATGTGTCGATTCAATCATTGGCATGGAGAATGTTGGAATGAATGTGTCGATTCAATCACTGGCATGGAGAATGATGGAATGAATGTGTCGATTCAATCATTGGCATGGAGAATGTTGGAATGAATGTGTCGATTCAATCACTGGCATGGAAAATGATGGAATGAATGTGTCGATTCAATCATTGGCATGGAAAATGATGGAATGAATGTGTCGATTCAATCATTGGCATGGAGAATGTTGGAATGAATGTGTCGATTCAATCACTGGCATGGAGAATGATGGAATGAATGTGTCGATTCAATCATTGGCATGGAGAATGTTGGAATGAATGTGTCGATTCAATCACTGGCATGGAGAATGATGGAATGAATGTGTCGATTCAATCATTGGCATGGAGAATGTTGGAATGAATGTGTCGATTCAATCACTGGCATGGAGAATGATGGAATGAATGTGTCGATTCAATCATTGGCATGGAGAATGTTGGAATGAATGTGTCGATTCAATCACTGGCATGGAGAATGATGGAATGAATGTGTCGATTCAATCATTGGCATGGAGAATGTTGGAATGAATGTGTCGATTCAATCACTGGCATGGAGAATGTGGAATGAATGTGTCGATTCAATCACTGGTGTGTGGAATGAATGTGTGATTCAATCATGATGGTGTTGGCATGAGATGTTGGAATGAATGTGTCGATTCAATCACTGGCATGGAGAGTGTTGGAATGAATGTGTCGATTCAATCATTGGCATGGAGAATGTTGGAATGAATGTGTCATTCAATCATATTGTGTGATTCAATCACTGGCATGGAGAGTGTTGGAATGAATGTGTCGATTCAATCATTGGCATGGAGAATGATGGAATGAATGTGTCGATTCAATCATTGGCATGGAGAATGTTGGAATGAATGTGTCGATTCAATCACTGGCATGGAAAATGATGGAATGAATGTGTCGATTCAATCATTGGCATGGAGAATGTTGGAATGAATGTGTCGATTCAATCACTGGCATGGAAAATGATGGAATGAATGTGTCGATTCAATCATTGGCATGGAGAATGTTGGAATGAATGTGTCGATTCAATCACTGGCATGGAAAATGATGGAATGAATGTGTCGATTCAATCATTGGCATGGAGAATGTTGGAATGAATGTGTCGATTCAATCACTGGCATGGAAAATGATGGAATGAATGTGTCGATTCAATCATTGGCATGGAGAATGTTGGAATGAATGTGTCGATTCAATCACTGGCATGGAAAATGATCGAATGAATGTGTCGATTCAATCATTGGCATGGAGAATGTTGGAATGAATGTGTCGATTCAATCATTGGCATGAAGAGTGTTGGAATGATTGTGTCGATTCAATCACTGGCATGCAGAATGTTGGAATGAATGTGTCGATTCAATCATTGGCATGGAGAATGTTGGAATGATTGTGTCGATTCAATCACTGGCATGCAGAATGATGGAATGAATGTGTCGATTCAATCATTGGCATGGAGAATGTTGGAATGAATGTGTCGATTCAATCACTGGCATGGAGAATGATGGAATGAATGTGTCGATTCAATCATTGGCATGGAGAATGTTGGAATGAATGTGTCGATTCAATCACTGGCATGGAAAATGATGGAATGAATGTGTCGATTCAATCATTGGCATGGAAAATGATGGAATGAATGTGTCGATTCAATCATTGGCATGGAGAATGTTGGAATGAATGTGTCGATTCAATCACTGGCATGGAAAATGTTGGAATGAATGTGTCGATTCAATCACTGGCATGGAAAATGATGGAATGAATGTGTCGATTCAATCATTGGCATGGAGAGTGTTGGAATGAATGTGTCGATTCAATCACTGGCATGCAGAATGTTGGAATGAATGTGTCGATTCAATCATTGGCATGGAGAATGTTGGAATGAATGTGTTGATTCAATCACTGGCATGGAGAATGTTGGAATTAATGTGTCCATTCAATCACTGTCATGGAGAGTGACGGAATGAATGTGTCGATTCAATCATTGGCATGCAGAATGTTGGAATGAATGTGTCCATTCAATCATTGGCATGCAGAATGTTGGAATGAATGTGTCGATTCAATCATTGGCATGCAGAATGTTGGAATGAATGTATCCATTCAATCATTGGCATGGAGAGTGATGGAATGAATGTGTCGATTCAATCATTGGCATGGAGAGTGATGGAATGAATGTGTCGATTCAATCATTGGCATGCAGAATGTTGGAATGAATGTGTCGATTCAATCACTGGCATGGAGAGTGTTGGAATGAATGTGTCCATTCAATCATTGGCATGGAGAATGTTGGAATGAATGTGTCGATTCAATCATTGGCATGCAGAATGTTGGAATGAATGTGTCGATTTAATCATTGGCATGGAGAATGATGGAATGAATGTGTCCATTCAATCATTGGCATGCAGAATGTTGGAATGAATGTGTCGATTCAATCATTGGCATGGAGAGTGATGGAATGAATGTGTCGATTCAATCATTGGCATGTAGAGTGATGGAATGAATGTGTCGATTCAATCATTGGCATGCAGAATGTTGGAATGAATGTGTCGATTCAATCACTGGCATGGAGAATGTTGGAATGAATGTGTCGATTCAATCACTTGCATGGAGAGTGTTGGAATGAATGTGTCGATTCAATCACTGTCATGGAGAGTGTTGGAATGAATGTGTCGATTCAATCACTGGCATGCAGAATGTTGGAATGAATGTGTCGATTCAATCATTGGCATGGAGAGTGATGGAATGAATGTGTCGATTCAATCATTGGCATGGGGAGTGATGGAATGAATGTGTCGATTCAATCATTGGCATGCAGAATGTTGGAATGAATGTGTCGATTCAATCACTGGCATGGAGAATGTTGGAATGAATGTGTCGATTCAATCACTGGCATGGAGAGTGTTGGAATGAATGTGTCGATTCAATCACTGTCATGGAGAGTGTTGGAATGAATGTGTCGATTCAATCACTGGCATGGAGAGTGTTGGAATGAATGTGTCGATTCAATCACTGGCATGGAGAGTGTTGGAATGAATGTGTCGATTCAATCACTGGCATGGAGAATGTTGGAATGAATGTGTCGATTCAATCACTGTCATGGAGAGTGTTGGAATGAATATATCCATTCAATCACTGTCATGGAGAGTGTTGGAATGAATGTGTCGATTCAATCACTGGCATGGAGAATGTTGGAATGAATGTGTCGATTCAATCACTGGAATGAATGTGTTGATTCAATCACTGGCATGGAGAGTGTTGGAATGAATGTGTAGATTCAATCACTGGAATGAATGTGTTGATTCAATCACTGGCATGGAGAATGTTGGAATGAATGTGTCCATTCAATCACTGGAATGAATGTGTTGATTCAATCACTGGCATGGAGAGTGTTGGAATGAATGTGTAGATTCAATCATTGGCATGCAGAATGTTGGAATGAATGTGTCCATTCAATCACTGGAATGAATGTGTTGATTCAATCACTGGCATGGAGAGTGTTGGAATGAATGTGTCGATTCAATCATTGGCATGGAGAATGTTGGAATGAATGTGTCGATTCAATCATTGGCATGGAGAGTGATGGAATGAATGTGTCGATTCAATCACTGGCATGGAGAATGTTGGAATGAATGTGTCGATTCAATCATTGGCATGGAGAATGATGGAATGAATGTGTCGATTCAATCACTGGCATGGAGAGTGTTGGAATGAATGTGTCGATTCAATCATTGGCATGGAGAATGTTGGAATGAATGTGTCGATTCAATCACTGGCATGGAGAATGTTGGAATGAATGTGTCGATTCAATCATTGGCATGGATAGTGTTGGAATGAATGTGTCGATTCAATCATTGGTATGCAGAATGTTGGAATGATTGTGTCGATTCAATCATTGGCATGGAGAGTGTTGGAATGAATGTGTCGATTCAATCACTGGCATGGAGAGTGTTGGAATGAATGTGTTGATTCAATCATTGGCATGGAGAGTGTTGGAATGAATGTGTCCATTCAATCATTGGCATGGAGAGTGTTGGAATGAAAGTGTCGATTCAATCACTGGCATGGAGAGTGTTGGAATGAATGTGTCGATTCAATCATTGGCATGGAGAGTGTTGGAATGAATGTGTCCATTCAATCATTGGCATGGATAGTGTTGGAATGAATGTGTCGATTCAATCACTGGCATGGAGAGAGTTGGAATGAATGTGTCGATTCAATCACTGGCATGGAAAATGATGGAATGAATGTGTCGATTCAATCATTGGCATGGAGAATGTTGGAATGAATGTGTCGATTCAATCATTGGCATGGAGAGTGTTGGAATGATTGTGTCGATTCAATCACTGGCATGCAGAATGTTGGAATGAATGTGTCGATTCAATCATTGGCATGGAGAATGTTGGAATGATTGTGTCGATTCAATCACTGGCATGCAGAATGATGGAATGAATGTGTCGATTCAATCATTGGCATGGAGAATGTTGGAATGAATGTGTCGATTCAATCACTGGCATGGAGAATGTTGGAATGAATGTGTCGATTCAATCACTGGCATGGAGAATGTTGGAATGAATGTGTCGATTCAATCATTGGCATGGAGAATGATGGAATGAATGTGTCGATTCAATCATTGGCATGGAGAATGATGGAATGAATGTGTCGATTCAATCATTGGCATGGAGAATGTTGGAATGAATGTGTCGATTCAATCATTGGCATGGAGAATGATGGAATGAATGTGTCGATTCAATCATTGGCATGGAGAGTGATGGAATGAATGTGTCGATTCAATCATTGGCATGCAGAATGTTGGAATGAATGTGTCGATTCAATCACTGGCATGGAGAATGTTGGAATGAATGTGTCGATTCAATCACTGGCATGGAGAATGTTGGAATGAATGTGTCGATTCAATCACTGTCATGGAGAGTGTTGGAATGAATGTGTCGATTCAATCACTGGCATGCAGAATGTTGGAATGAATGTGTCGATTCAATCATTGGCATGGAGAATGTTGGAATGAATGTGTCGATTCAATCATTGGCATGGAGAGTGTTGGAATGAATGTGTCGATTCAATCATTGGCATGCAGAATGTTGGAATGAATGTGTCGATTCAATCACTGGCATGGAGAATGTTGGAATGAATGTGTCGATTCAATCACTGGCATGGAGAGTGTTGGAATGAATGTGTCGATTCAATCACTGGCATGGAGAGTGTTGGAATGAATGTGTCGATTCAATCATTGGCATGGAGAATGTTGGAATGAATGTGTCGATTCAATCATTGGCATGGAGAGTGTTGGAATGAATGTGTCGATTCAATCATTGGCATGGAGAATGTTGGAATGAATGTGTCGATTCAATCATTGGCATGGAGAATGTTGGAATGAATGTGTCGATTCAATCATTGGCATGGAGAGTGTTGGAATGAATGTGTCGATTCAATCATTGGCATGGAGAGTGATGGAATGAATGTGTCGATTCAATCATTGGCATGGAGAATGTTGGAATGAATGTGTCGATTCAATCACTGGCATGGAGAATGTTGGAATGAATGTGTCGATTCAATCACTGGAATGAATGTGTCGATTCAATCACTGGCATGGAGAGTGTTGGAATGAATGTGTCGATTCAATCACTGGCATGCAGAATGTTGGAATGAATGTGTCGATTCAATCACTGGAATGAATGTGTCGATTCAATCATTGGCATGGAGAGTGTTGGAATGAATGTGTCGATTCAATCATTGGCATGCAGAATGTTGGAATGAATGTGTCGATTCAATCACTGGCATGGAGAATGTTGGAATGAATGTGTCGATTCAATCACTGGCATGGAGAGTGTTGGAATGAATGTGTCGATTCAATCATTGGCATGGAGAGTGTTGGAATGAATGTGTCGATTCAATCACTGGCATGGAGAGTGTTGGAATGAATGTGTCGATTCAATCACTGGCATGGAGAGTGTTGGAATGAATGTGTCGATTCAATCACTGGCATGGAGAGTGTTGGAATGAATGTGTCGATTCAATCACTGGCATGGAGAATGTTGGAATGAATGTGTCGATTCAATCACTGTCATGGAGAGTGTTGGAATGAATATATCCATTCAATCACTGTCATGGAGAGTGTTGGAATGAATGTGTCGATTCAATCACTGGCATGGAGAATGTTGGAATGAATGTGTCGATTCAATCATTGGCATGGAGAATGTTGGAATGAATGTGTCCATTCAATCACTGGAATGAATGTGTTGATTCAATCACTGGCATGGAGAGTGTTGGAATGAATGTGTAGATTCAATCATTGGCATGCAGAATGTTGGAATGAATGTGTCCATTCAATCACTGGAATGAATGTGTTGATTCAATCACTGGCATGGAGAGTTTTGGAATGAATGTGTCGATTCAATCATTGGCATGGAGAATGTTGGAATGAATGTGTCGATTCAATCATTGGCATGGAGAGTGATGGAATGAATGTGTCGATTCAATCACTGGCATGGAGAATGTTGGAATGAATGTGTCGATTCAATCATTGGCATGGAGAATGATGGAATGAATGTGTCGATTCAATCACTGGCATGGAGAGTGTTGGAATGAATGTGTCGATTCAATCATTGGCATGGATAGTGTTGGAATGAATGTGTCGATTCAATCATTGGTATGCAGAATGTTGGAATGATTGTGTCGATTCAATCATTGGCATGGAGAGTGTTGGAATGAATGTGTCGATTCAATCACTGGCATGGAGAGTGTTGGAATGAATGTGTTGATTCAATCATTGGCATGGAGAGTGTTGGAATGAATGTGTCCATTCAATCATTGGCATGGAGAGTGTTGGAATGAAAGTGTCGATTCAATCACTGGCATGGAGAGTGTTGGAATGAATGTGTCGATTCAATCATTGGCATGGAGAGTGTTGGAATGAATGTGTCCATTCAATCATTGGCATGGATAGTGTTGGAATGAATGTGTCGATTCAATCACTGGCATGGAGAGAGTTGGAATGAATGTGTCGATTCAATCACTGGCATGGAAAATGATGGAATGAATGTGTCGATTCAATCATTGGCATGGAGAATGTTGGAATGAATGTGTCGATTCAATCATTGGCATGGAGAGTGTTGGAATGATTGTGTCGATTCAATCACTGGCATGCAGAATGTTGGAATGAATGTGTCGATTCAATCATTGGCATGGAGAATGTTGGAATGATTGTGTCGATTCAATCACTGGCATGCAGAATGATGGAATGAATGTGTCGATTCAATCATTGGCATGGAGAATGTTGGAATGAATGTGTCGATTCAATCACTGGCATGGAGAATGATGGAATGAATGTGTCGATTCAATCATTGGCATGGAGAATGTTGGAATGAATGTGTCGATTCAATCACTGGCATGGAAAATGATGGAATGAATGTGTCGATTCAATCATTGGCATGGAGAGTGTTGGAATGAATGTGTCGATTCAATCTCTGGCATGCAGAATGTTGGAATGAATGTGTCGATTCAATCATTGGCATGGAGAATGTTGGAATGAATGTGTTGATTCAATCACTGGCATGGAGAATGTTGGAATTAATGTGTCCATTCAATCACTGTCATGGAGAGTGACGGAATGAATGTGTCGATTCAATCATTGGCATGCAGAATGTTGGAATGAATGTGTCCATTCAATCATTGGCATGCAGAATGTTGGAATGAATGTGTCGATTCAATCATTGGCATGCAGAATGTTGGAATGAATGTATCCATTCAATCATTGGCATGGAGAGTGATGGAATGAATGTGTCGATTCAATCATTGGCATGGAGAGTGATGGAATGAATGTGTCGATTCAATCATTGGCATGCAGAATGTTGGAATGAATGTGTCGATTCAATCACTGGCATGGAGAGTGTTGGAATGAATGTGTCCATTCAATCATTGGCATGGAGAATGTTGGAATGAATGTGTCGATTCAATCATTGGCATGCAGAATGTTGGAATGAATGTGTCGATTTAATCATTGGCATGGAGAATGATGGAATGAATGTGTCCATTCAATCATTGGCATGCAGAATGTTGGAATGAATGTGTCGATTCAATCATTGGCATGGAGAGTGATGGAATGAATGTGTCGATTCAATCATTGGCATGTAGAGTGATGGAATGAATGTGTCGATTCAATCATTGGCATGCAGAATGTTGGAATGAATGTGTCGATTCAATCACTGGCATGGAGAATGTTGGAATGAATGTGTCGATTCAATCACTGGCATGGAGAGTGTTGGAATGAATGTGTCGATTCAATCACTGTCATGGAGAGTGTTGGAATGAATGTGTCGATTCAATCACTGGCATGCAGAATGTTGGAATGAATGTGTCGATTCAATCATTGGCATGGAGAGTGATGGAATGAATGTGTCGATTCAATCATTGGCATGGGGAGTGATGGAATGAATGTGTCGATTCAATCATTGGCATGCAGAATGTTGGAATGAATGTGTCGATTCAATCACTGGCATGGAGAATGTTGGAATGAATGTGTCGATTCAATCACTGGCATGGAGAGTGTTGGAATGAATGTGTCGATTCAATCACTGTCATGGAGAGTGTTGGAATGAATGTGTCGATTCAATCACTGGCATGGGGAGTGTTGGAATGAATGTGTCGATTCAATCACTGGCATGGAGAGTGTTGGAATGAATGTGTCGATTCAATCACTGGCATGGAGAGTGTTGGAATGAATGTGTCGATTCAATCACTGGCATGGAGAATGTTGGAATGAATGTGTCGATTCAATCACTGTCATGGAGAGTGTTGGAATGAATATATCCATTCAATCACTGTCATGGAGAGTGTTGGAATGAATGTGTCGATTCAATCACTGGCATGGAGAATGTTGGAATGAATGTGTCGATTCAATCATTGGCATGGAGAATGTTGGAATGAATGTGTCCATTCAATCACTGGAATGAATGTGTTGATTCAATCACTGGCATGGAGAGTGTTGGAATGAATGTGTAGATTCAATCATTGGCATGCAGAATGTTGGAATGAATGTGTCCATTCAATCACTGGAATGAATGTGTTGATTCAATCACTGGCATGGAGAGTGTTGGAATGAATGTGTCGATTCAATCATTGGCATGGAGAATGTTGGAATGAATGTGTCGATTCAATCATTGGCATGGAGAGTGATGGAATGAATGTGTCGATTCAATCACTGGCATGGAGAATGTTGGAATGAATGTGTCGATTCAATCATTGGCATGGAGAATGTTGGAATGAATGTGTCGATTCAATCACTGGCATGGAGAGTGTTGGAATGAATGTGTCGATTCAATCATTGGCATGGAGAGTGTTGGAATGAATGTGTCGATTCAATCATTGGCATGGAGAATGTTGGAATGAATGTGTCGATTCAATCATTGGCATGGAGAGTGTTGGAATGAATGTGTCGATTCAATCACTGGCATGGAGAGTGTTGGAATGAATGTGTCGATTCAATCATTGGCATGGAGAGTGTTGGAATGAATGTGTCGATTCAATCATTGGCATGGAGAGTGTTGGAATGAATGTGTCCATTCAATCATTGGCATGGAGAGTGTTGGAATGAATGTGTCGATTCAATCACTGGCATGGAGAGTGTTGGAATGAATGTGTCGATTCAATCATTGGCATGGAGAGTGTTGGAATGAATGTGTCGATTCAATCATTGGCATGGAGAGTGTTGGAATGAATGTGTCGATTCAATCATTGGCATGGAGAGTGTTGGAATGAATGTGTCGATTCAATCATTGGCATGGAGAGTGTTGGAATGAATGTGTCCATTCAATCATTGGCATGGATAGTGTTGGAATGAATGTGTCGATTCAATCACTGGCATGGAGAGAGTTGGAATGAATGTGTCGATTCAATCATTGGCATAGAGAATGTTGGAATGAATGTGTCGATTCAATCATTGGCATGCAGAATGTTGGAATGAATGTGTCGATTCAATCATTGGCATAGAGAATGATGGAATGAATGTGTCGATTCAATCATTGGCCTCGATAGTGTTGGAAAGAATGTGTCGATTCAATCATTGGCATAGAGAATGTTGGAATGAATGTGTCGATTCAATCATTGGCATGGAAAATGTTGGAATGAATGTGTCGATTCAATCATTGGCATAGAGAATGATAGAATGAATGTGTCGATTCAATCATTGGCATGGATATTGTTGGAATGAATGTGTCGATTCAATCATTGGCATGCAGAATGTTGGAATGAATGTGTCGATTCAATCATTGGCATGGATAGTGTTGGAATGAATGTGTCCATTCAATAATTGGCATGGAGAGTGTTGGAATGAATGTGTCCATTCAATCACTGGCATGGAGAATGTTAGAATGAATGTGTCCATTTAATCACTGGCATGGAGAGTGTTGGAATGAATGTATCGATTCAATCATTGGCATGGATAGTGTTGGAATGAATGTGTCCATTCAATCATTGGCATGGAGAGTGTTGGAATGAATGTGTCCATTCAATCACTGGCATGGAGAATGTTGGAATGAATGTGTCGATTCAATCATTGGCATGGATAGTGTTGGAATGAATGTGTCCATTCAATCATTGGCATGGAGAGTGTTGGAATGAATGTGTCCATTCAATCATTGGCATGGAGAGTGTTGGAATGAATGTGTCGATTCAATCACTGGCATGGAGAATGTTGGAATGAATGTGTCCATTTAATCACTGGCATGGAGAGTGTTGGAATGAATGTGTTGATTCAATTACTGGCATGGAGAGTGTTGGAATGAATGTGTCGATTCAATCACTGGCATGGAGAATGTTGGAATGAATGTGTCCATTTAATCACTGTCATGGAGAGTGTTGGAATGAATGTGTTGATTCAATCACTGGCATGGAGAATGTTGGAATGAATGTGTCGATTCAATCACTGGCATGGAGAGTGTTGGAATGAATGTGTCCATTCAATCATTGGCATGGAGAGTGTTGGAATGAATGTGTCGATTCAATCACTGGCATGGAGAGTGTTGGAATGAATGTGTCGATTCAATCATTGGCATGGAGAGTGTTGGAATGAATGTGTCCATTCAATCATTGGCATGGAGAGTGTTGGAATGAATGTGTCCATTCAATCATTGGCATGGAGAGTGTTGGAATGAATGTGTCGATTCAATCATTGGCATGGAGAGTGTTGGAATGAATGTGTCCATTCAATCATTGGCATGGAGAGTGTTGGAATGAATGTGTCGATTCAATCACTGGCATGGAGAGTGTTGGAATGAATGTGTCCATTCAATCATTGGCATGGAGAGTGTTGGAATGAATGTGTCGATTCAATCACTGGCATGGAGAGTGTTGGAATGAATGTGTCCATTCAATCATTGGCATGGAGAGTGTTGGAATGAATGTGTCGATTCAATCACTGGCATGCAGAATGTTGGAATTAATGTGTCGATTCAATCATTGGCATGGAGAGTGTTGGAATGAATGTGTCGATTCAATCATTGGCATGGAGAATGATGGAATTAATGTGTCGATTCAATCACTGGCATGCAGAATGTTGGAATGATTGTGTCGATTCAATCATTGGCATGGAGAATGTTGGAATGAATGTGTCGATTCAATCATTGGCATGGAGAATGATGGAATTAATGTGTCGATTCAATCACTGGCATGCAGAATGATGGAATTAATGTGTCGATTCAATCACTGGCATGGAGAATGTTGGAATGAATGTGTCGATTCAATCATTGGCATGGAGAATGATGGAATTAATGTGTCGATTCAATCATTGGCATGCAGAATGTTGGAATGAATGTGTCGATTCAATCATTGGCATAGAGAATGATGGAATGAATGTGTCGATTCAATCATTGGCATGGATAGTGTTGGAATGAATGTGTCGATTCAATCATTGGCATAGAGCATGTTGGAATGAATGTGTCGATTCAATCATTGGCATGGAGAATGTTGGAATGAATGTGTCGATTCAATCATTGGCATAGAGAATGATGGAATGAATGTGTCGATTCAATCATTGGCATGGATAGTGTTGGAATGAATGTGTCGATTCAATCATTGGCATGGAGAGTGTTGGAATGAATGTGTCGATTCAATCATTGGCATGCAGAATGTTGGAATGAATGTGTCGATTCAATCATTGGCATGGAGAGTGTTGGAATGAATGTGTCCATTCAATCATTGGCATGGAGAGTGTTGGAATGAATGTGTCGATTCAATCACTGGCATGGAGAGTGTTGGAATGAATGTGTCGATTCAATCATTGGCATGGAGAATGTTGGAATGAATGTGTCGATTCAATCATTGGCATGCAGAATGTTGGAATGAATGTGTCGATTCAATCATTGGCATAGAGAATGATGGAATGAATGTGTCGATTCAATCATTGGCCTCGATAGTGTTGGAAAGAATGTGTCGATTCAATCATTGGCATAGAGAATGTTGGAATGAATGTGTCGATTCAATCATTGGCATGGAAAATGTTGGAATGAATGTGTCGATTCAATCATTGGCATAGAGAATGATAGAATGAATGTGTCGATTCAATCATTGGCATGGATATTGTTGGAATGAATGTGTCGATTCAATCATTGGCATGGATAGTGTTGGAATGAATGTGTCCATTCAATAATTGGCATGGAGAGTGTTGGAATGAATGTGTCCATTCAATCACTGGCATGGAGAATGTTGGAATGAATGTGTCCATTCAATCACTGGCATGGAGAGTGTTGGAATGAATGTGTCGATTCAATCATTGGCATGGAAGTGTTGGAATGAATGTGTCGATTCAATCATTGGCATGGAGAGTGTTGGAATGAATGTGTCCATTCAATCATTGGCATGGAGAATGTTGGAATGAATGTGTCGATTCAATCATTGGCATGGAGAGTGTTGGAATGAATGTGTCCATTCAATCATTGGCATGGAGATGTTGGAATGAATGTGTCGATTCAATCACTGGCATGGAGAGTGTTGGAATGAATGTGTCCATTCAATCATTGGCATGGAGAGTGTTGGAATGAATGTGTCGATTCAATCACTGGCATGGAGAGTGTTGGAATGAATGTGTCGATTTAATCACTGGCATGGAGAGTGTTGGAATGAATGTGTCGATTCAATCATTGGCATGGAGAGTGTTGGAATGAATGTGTCGATTCAATCATTGGCATGGAGAGTGTTGGAATGAATGTGTCCATTCAATCATTGGCATGGAGAATGTTGGAATGAATGTGTCGATTCAATCATTGGCATGGAGAGTGTTGGAATGAATGTGTCCATTCAATCATTGGCATGGAGAGTGTTGGAATGAATGTGTCGATTCAATCACTGGCATGGAGAATGTTGGAATGAATGTGTCCATTCAATCATTGGCATGGAGAATGTTGGAATGAATGTGTCCATTCAATCATTGGCATGGAGATGTGGAATGAATGTGTCATTCAATCATGGCATGAGATGTTGGAATGAATGTGTCATTCAATCATTGGCATGGAGAATGTTGGAATGAATGTGTCGATTCAATCATGCATGGAGATGTGGAATAATGTGTGATTCAATCACTGGCATGGAGAATGTGGAATGAATGTGTCGATTCAATCATTGGCATGGAGATGTGGAATAATGTGTCATTAATCATGGCATGCAGAATGTTGGAATGAATGTGTCGATTCAATCATTGGCATGGATAGTGTTGGAATGAATGTGTCGATTCAATCATTGGCATGGAGAGTGTTGGAATGAATGTGTCCATTTAATCACTGTCATGGAGAGTGTTGGAATGAATGTGTTGATTCAATCACTGGCATGGAGAGTGTTGGAATGAATGTGTTGATTCAATCACTGGCATGGAGAGTGTTGGAATGAATGTGTTGATTCAATCATTGGCATGCAGAATGATGGAATGAATGTGTCGATTCAATCATTGGCATGCATAATGATGGAATGAATGTGTCGATTCAATCATTGGCATGAAATGTGGAATGAATGTGTCGATTCAATGGTGAGAATGATGGAATGAATGTGTCGATTCAATCATGGCATGGGATGTGGAATGAATGTGTCGATTCAATCATTGGCATGAGAATGTTGGAATGAATGTGTCGATTCAATCATTGGCATGGATAGTGTTGGAATGAATGTGTCGATTCAATCATTGGCATGGAGAGTGTTGGAATGAATGTGTCCATTCAATCACTGGCATGGAGAATGTTGAATGAATGTGTCATTAATCATGGCATGGAGAGTGTTGGAATGAATGTGTCGATTCAATCATTGGCATGGATAGTGTTGGAATGAATGTGTCCATTCAATCATTGGCATGGAGAGTGTTGGAATGAATGTGTCCATTCAATCACTGGCATGGAGAATGTTGGAATGAATGTGTCGATTCAATCATTGGCATGGAGAGTGTTGGAATGAATGTGTCGATTCAATCATTGGCATGGAGAGTGTTGGAATGAATGTGTCCATTCAATCATTGGCATGGAGAGTGTTGGAATGAATGTGTCGATTCAATCACTGGCATGGAGAATGTTGGAATGAATGTGTCCATTTAATCACTGGCATGGAGAGTGTTGGAATGAATGTGTTGATTCAATATGGCATGGAGAGTGTTGGAATGAATGTGTCGATTCAATCACTGGCATGGAGAATGTTGGAATGAATGTGTCATTAATCATGATGGAGAGTGTTGGAATGAATGTGTCATGGATGGGAATGTGGAATGAATTGCGATTCAATCACTGGCATGGAGAGTGTTGGAATGAATGTGTCCATTCAATCATTGGCATGGAGAGTGTTGGAATGAATGTGTCGATTCAATCACTGGCATGGAGAGTGTTGGAATGAATGTGTCGATTCAATCATTGGCATGGAGAGTGTTGGAATGAATGTGTCCATTCAATCATTGGCATGGAGAGTGTTGGAATGAATGTGTCCATTCAATCATTGGCATGGAGAGTGTTGGAATGAATGTGTCGATTCAATCATGGCATGGGAGTGTTGGAATGAATGTGTCCATTCAATCATTGGCATGGAGAGTGTTGGAATGAATGTGTCGATTCAATCACTGGCATGGAGAGTGTTGGAATGAATGTGTCCATTCAATCATTGGCATGGAGGTGTTGGAATGAATGTGTCGATTCAATCACTGGCATGGAGAGTGTTGGAATGAATGTGTCCTTCATCATTGGCGTGGAGAGTGTTGGAATGAATGTGTCGATTCAATCACTGGATGCAGAATGTTGGAATAATGTGTCGATTCAATCATTGGCATGGAGAGTGTTGGAATGAATGTGTCGATTCAATCATTGGCATGGAGAATGATGGAATTAATGTGTCGATTCAATCACTGGCATGCAGAATGTTGGAATGATTGTGTCGATTCAATCATTGGCATGGAGAATGTTGGAATGAATGTGTCGATTCAATCATTGGCATGGAGAATGATGGAATTAATGTGTCGATTCAATCACTGGCATGCAGAATGATGGAATTAATGTGTCGATTCAATCACTGGCATGGAGAATGTTGGAATGAATGTGTCGATTCAATCATTGGCATGGAAATGATGGAATTAATGTGTCGATTCAATCATTGGCATGGAGAATGATGGAATGAATGTGTCGATTCAATCATTGGCATAGAGAATGATGGAATGAATGTGTCGATTCAATCATTGGCATGGATAGTGTTGGAATGAATGTGTCGATTCAATCATTGGCATAGAGCATGTTGGAATGAATGTGTCGATTCAATCATTGGCATGGAGAATGTTGGAATGAATGTGTCGATTCAATCATTGGCATAGAGAATGATGGAATGAATGTGTCGATTCAATCATTGGCATGGATAGTGTTGGAATGAATGTGTCGATTCAATCATTGGCATGGAGAGTGTTGGAATGAATGTGTCGATTCAATCATTGGCATGCAGAATGTTGGAATGAATGTGTCGATTCAATCATTGGCATGGATAGTGTTGGAATGAATGTGTCCATTCAATCATTGGCATGGAGAGTGTTGGAATGAATGTGTCCATTCAATCACTGGCATTGAGAATGTTGGAATGAATGTGTCCATTTAATCACTGGCATAGAGAGTGTTGGAATGAATGTGTCGATTCAATCATTGGCATGGATAGTGTTGGAATGAATGTGTCCATTCAATCATTGGCATGGAGAGTGTTGGAATGAATGTGTCCATTCAATCACTGGCATGGAGAATGTTGGAATGAATGTGTCGATTCAATCATTGGCATGGATAGTGTTGGAATGAATGTGTCCATTCAATCATTGGCATGGAGAGTGTTGGAATGAATGTGTCCATTCAATCATTGGCATGGAGAGTGTTGGAATGAATGTGTCGATTCAATCACTGGCATGGAGAATGTTGGAATGAATGTGTCCATTTAATCACTGGCATGGAGAGTGTTGGAATGAATGTGTTGATTCAATCATTGGCATGCAGAATGTTGGAATGAATGTGTCGATTCAATCATTGGCATGGATAGTGTTGGAATGAATGTGTCCATTCAATCATTGGCATGGAGAGTGTTGGAATGAATGTGTCCATTCAATCACTGGCATTGAGAATGTTGGAATGAATGTGTCCATTTAATCACTGGCATGGAGAGTGTTGGAATGAATGTGTCGATTCAATCATTGGCATGGATAGTGTTGGAATGAATGTGTCGATTCAATCACTGGCATGGAGAATGTTGGAATGAATGTGTCCATTTAATCACTGTCATGGAGAGTGTTGGAATGAATGTGTTGATTCAATCACTGGCATGGAGAATGTTGGAATGAATGTGTCGATTCAATCACTGGCATGGAGAGTGTTGGAATGAATGTGTCCATTCAATCATTGGCATGGAGAGTGTTGGAATGAATGTGTCGATTCAATCACTGGCATGGAGAGTGTTGGAATGAATGTGTCGATTCAATCATTGGCATGGAGAGTGTTGGAATGAATGTGTCGATTCAATCATTGGCATGGAGAGTGTTGGAATGAATGTGTCCATTCAATCATTGGCATGGAGAGTGTTGGAATGAATGTGTCGATTCAATCATTGGCATGGAGAGTGTTGGAATGAATGTGTCGATTCAATCATTGGCATGGAGAGTGTTGGAATGAATGTGTCGATTCAATCACTGGCATGGAGATGTTGGAATGAATGTGTCGATTCAATCACTGGCATGGAGTGTTGGAATGAATGTGTCGATTCAATCATTGGCATGGAGAGTGTTGGAATGAATGTGTCCATTCAATCATTGGCATGGAGAGTGTTGGAATGAATGTGTCGATTCAATCATTGGCATGGAGAGTGTTGGAATGAATGTGTCGATTCAATCATTGGCATGGAGAGTGTTGGAATGAATGTGTCCATTCAATCATTGGCATGGA
>CM026401.1:7464051-7536252 GCA_014843695.1 Archivesica marissinica | reverse complement strand
TGGCTTGTCCAATTGGATTACTGGTTTAAGGGAATATGGCTTGTCCAATTGGATTACTGGTTTAAGGGAATATGGCTTGTCCAATTGGATTACTGGTTTACGGGAATATGGCTTGTCCAATTGGATTACTGGTTTAAGGGAATATGGCTTGTCCAATTGGATTACTGGTTTACGGGAATATGGCTTGTCCAATTGGATTACTGGTTTAAGGGAATATGGCTTGTCCAATTGGATTACTGGTTTACGGGAATATGGCTTGTCCAATTGGATTACTGGTTTAAGGGAATATGGCTTGTCCAATTGGATTACTGGTTTACGGGAATATGGCTTGTCCAATTGGATTACTGGTTTAAGGGAATATGGCTTGTCCAATTGGATTACTGGTTTACGGGAATATGGCTTGTCCAATTGGATTACTGGTTTACGGGAATATGGCTTGTCCAATTGGATTACTGGTTTACGGGAATATGGCTTGTCCAATTGGATTACTGGTTTAAGGGAATATGGCTTGTCCAATTGGATTACTGGTTTAAGGGAATATGGCTTGTCCAATTGGATTACTGGTTTAAGGGAATATGGCTTGTCCAATTGGATTACTGGTTTACGGGAATATGGCTTGTCCAATTGGATTACTGGTTTACGGGAATATGGCTTGTCCAATTGGATTACTGGTTTACGGGAATATGGCTTGTCCAATTGGATTACTGGTTTACGGGAATATGGCTTGTCCAATTGGATTACTGGTTTAAGGGAATATGGCTTGTCCAATTGGATTACTGGTTTAAGGGAATATGGCTTGTCCAATTGGATTACTGGTTTAAGGGAATATGGCTTGTCCAATTGGATTACTGGTTTAAGGGAATATGGCTTGTCCAATTGGATTACTGGTTTAAGGGAATATGGCTTGTCCAATTGGATTACTGGTTTATGGGAATATGGCTTGTCCAATTGGATTACTGGTTTAAGGGAATATGGCTTGTCCAATTGGATTACTGGTTTACGGGAATATGGCTTGTCCAATTGGATTACTGGTTTACGGGAATATGGCTTGTCCAATTGGATTACTGGTTTAAGGGAATATGGCTTGTCCAATTGGATTACTGGTTTACGGGAATATGGCTTGTCCAATTGGATTACTGGTTTAAGGGAATATGGCTTGTCCAATTGGATTACTGGTTTACGGGAATATGGCTTGTCCAATTGGATTACTGGTTTAAGGGAATATGGCTTGTCCAATTGGATTACTGGTTTACGGGAATATGGCTTGTCCAATTGGATTACTGGTTTAAGGGAATATGGCTTGTCCAATTGGATTACTGGTTTAAGGGAATATGGCTTGTCCAATTGGATTACTGGTTTAAGGGAATATGGCTTGTCCAATTGGATTACTGGTTTATGGGAATATGGCTTGTCCAATTGGATTACTGGTTTAAGGGAATATGGCTTGTCCAATTGGATTACTGGTTTAAGGGAATATGGCTTGTCCCATTGAGCTACCAAGATGATCATAATTGAGATTTTCTGCCTAATAAATGCCCGGTCAGACTAGTGTGTTGTGTGAAAGGTGTAGGAAGGTTTGATGCAGCGTCACAGGGTTTGATATCCCCCTAAGGCTGTCTGCTCCCTATATTGAAACTGAAGTTTTTGCTCCCTATATTGAAACTGAAGTTTTTTAATAATAGAATATATAGGGCATTGGCTGATTCACCAAGCTTCTCCCTTGTATACCTTAAACTTCTCCCTTGTATACCTTAAACTTCTCCCTTGTATACCTTAAACTTCTCCCTTGTATACCTTAAACGTCTTCATTTTATACCTTAACATCTCCCATGTATACCTTAATCTTCTCCCTTATATACCTTAAACTTCTCCCTTGTATACCTTAAACTTCTCCCTTGTATACCTTAAACTTCTCCCTTGTATACCTTAAACGTCTTCATTTTATACCTTAACATCTCCCATGTATACCTTAATCTTCTCCCTTATATACCTTAAACTTCTCCCTTGTATACCTTAAACTTCTCCCTTGTATACCTTAAACTTCTCCCTTGTATACCTTAAACGTCTTCATTTTATACCTTAACATCTCCCATGTATACCTTAATCTTCTCCCTTATATACCTTAAACTTCTCCCTTGTATACCTTAAACTTCTCCCTTGTATACCTTAAACTTCTCCCTTGTATACCTTAAACGTCTTCATTTTATACCTTAACATCTCCCATGTATACCTTAATCTTCTCCCTTATATACCTTAAACTTCTCCCTTGTATACCTTAAACTTCTCCCTTGTATACCTTAAACTTCTCCCTTGTATACCTTAAACTTCTCCCTTGTATACCTTAACATCTCCCATGTATACCTGAAGCTTCTCCCTTATATACCTTAAACTTCTCCCTTGTATACCTTAAGCTTCTCCCTTGTATACCTTAAACTTCTCCCATGTATACCTTAAGCTTCTCCCTTATATACCTTAATCTTCTCCCATGTATACCTAAGCTTCTCCCTTATATACCTTAAACTTCTCCCATGTATTCCTTAAGCTTCTCCCTTATATACCTTAAACTTCTCCCATGTATACCTTAAGCTTCTCCCATGTATACATTAAGCTTCCCCCTTATATACCTTAGACTTCTCCCATGTATACCTTAAGCTTCTCCATTGTGTACCTTAAACTTCCATTCTCAATTGACTACCTGGACCTGTCCCTTGTATGCATGGACTTACAATCTGTAATACAGCGTTGCTCGGTGGCAAACCAATTTTCTCCTTGGTAAGGTTACGGGAAAAAAATCAACCATTGTTTCTTTCAGCCCAGAAATAGCAAACAACGATGCAGATGTTGCTATGGATACGGAGGATGGGAAGAAGAAACCATTGCCAAACCATGTACGAGCCGTGAAGGAGGTGATGGTGAGGTGTAAGCACATTGTGGCCTCGAGGAATCCACGCCTACGCCTGCTAGTCATAGATACAATTGGTCATACGTGTACAGCGCTAAAATCATATCAAGGTTTGAATATATATAGAAATTGATTTATGCGCCGGCTAGTAGAAATATGCTGTGGTCATGCGTATGTCGGATTGTGATCTTTGATATATACCCTTTTTGTAGAGTGAACAGGTGCGAAAAGCCCCTAGTTCGAGCCCCGTTGGAACTGTTAAGATTGGCACATAAAGTCCTTACAAGGCATTTAAATTCCACGTTGCCTCTTCTCTCCCTCGTTGCGATGTATTCCACCAGGAAGGAGGTCTCGAGAGTGATTAATATAAGTTGTAAGAACTTGTTCCGCAATCGAGCTAAAATAAATTTGTATAAAAGTGAAGAGAAACCTTCAACGGTTTTATGTGTACAAACGCTAGAAACACACCACGGTCAGGATATATACTGTTCTGAAAGTTAATATATCTGTTAATATTTGCTAAGATGACTAAATATGTATGCGTGGGTTTAATTCTTATAATATTAAAAGTAGAAATCTACCATTGTCATAGGCATACAGCGCTAAAATCACACCACGGTCAGGATATATAATGTTGTAAAAGTTGATATACATGTATATTAATTTTTCCGAAGGTGACGGAAGTATGAATGCAGAGGTATAATTATCATGTAGTGGATATGGTGCCATTCTGTAACCGATGGGTAGCAAGCCTGAGCCTTGCCAGAACCACGGTGGTGGGATCCTTTGGCAAACAAGTAAATCCACAGTGCTTCTTCTCTCGCCTCGACATGGCAATCATTTCTAGAGCCCATGGACACGTATGGAAGCCCATGGACACGTCGGGAGTCCCGCCTGTCATTCGGGAGAGGAACAGCTAAAAAATCCTTCCCGGTGTTATTACACGTGTGTACATATAAGAAATTATGAGTTTTGTGATATATTATTATAGCTATGTATTGCATTTTGTTATTTCAGAAGAGTTATTGCCCCTGATCCATCAGATCTGGCCAGCATTTAGTCTGTGCTTTGCTGATGAAGAAAAACTGGTGACAATTAAGGTAAGGTCCACCTCTGTGGTCGGGTGGTTACGGTCGCTGACTTGTATACCACTGTAACCTATCATCACTCATGGTCACGTGTTCGAGCCCCGCTCAGGCCGTGTCTCATTTATATGAAAAAGTTGGCAGTTTGTTACGGAGGTGTTGCATCAAGTACTGGTTAACCACTGGAGCCTGCCCAGGATAGGTAAACTGCCTATCGGCGATATAGCCCAAAATGATGCTGATGAAGGCGTAAAACCTAAACAAACAAACTAAAGTAAGAAAGGATATTGATTCATATATGGGAAGATGCTGTCAACTTGGTGAAATCACATTATTTGTTTACTTGAATGTGCTGCATAGCAACAGGTTCTAAGGAGATGATCAGGAATGATCAGTGTGTGTTTTTCGTGTATTTATGTGATGCGAGATAGCGTACAGTCCTGTACTGACCCTATATATTTTGGTGCTTGTAGCCTAATCTATGGCCGGACTGAGCATTCAAATAATATTGTTCATCTGACGTATTCACACATCAACGAATATGGGATGCGGGATAGCGTAGAGTCCTGTACTAACCCTATATATTTTGGTGCTTGTAGCCTAGTCTATGGCCGGACTGAGCATTCAAATAATATTGTTTTTCTGACGTATTCAGAAATCTTAATGACAATGAGATGCGGGATAGCGTAGAGTGACTCGTGTATATATT
The DNA here is from genome assembly GCA_014843695.1 of Archivesica marissinica. Lineage (NCBI taxonomy): Eukaryota > Metazoa > Mollusca > Bivalvia > Venerida > Vesicomyidae > Archivesica > Archivesica marissinica. Next base: position 7,531,556 of record CM026401.1, on the reverse strand, counting down.
TTGGTACGTGTAGCCTAATCTATGTGTGTGTATTTTACGTTTATTTATCGTCGCTACCGGTTGCCCATATGAGCGATGCCTCCTGAAGAGATTAGTCATTTTAGATTTTTGGCGGATAGTGCAATGATACCCATTCCAGAGTCTCCTCTGGTTCTTTTACGTGCACGATGTAAAGCACCGACACGAGACCTTGGTTTAAAGTCCCATCTGAAAGACTGTTAACTTTTTTAGGGTCAGGCGGGGGATAGAACCTGCGATCCTTGGATTACCAGTCCAGCGTGTTACCACTGGACTACAGATCCATCTGTGGTATGATCAGTACCATGCCAGTTGTGCATATCATCTTCGTGTTCCGCTTGGTTAATTATTCACACAGTTATGACCATTTCCCATGATTTCATTACTCCACTGATGCAACACTGCTGGCGAAACTGCATTTTTTTTTCAAATTTCAAAAACAATTTCTTGTTTATTTGGATGTTAAAGCAGCATTAACATCGTATGACATAAAATATATTCGAAAAATTCAAATTTTACGTATGGGTAGCAATGCTGCAACACATTCTTATATTATAAATTGTATAATTATGTTCAATTAGTAAACAGTGTTTTTTGCAATAAAACAAACTCGAAACCGAAAGTAGGACTTTCCAAGTCGAACAGGTCACGCGCATTTATTTACAATCGGAACCGGATGTACATTCGGGATGAATCGTTCGCCTTCGGCAATGATGAAAAAACGTGGTATTTTGTCGTCCATTTTCCAGCCAGAACTATTACAGTAAGTTGAAACGGCCTCAATTAGTATTACAATGTATCTCAAATGATGTAAATGTGATTGGGTTTTAATTGGATATCGTGCAAAATGTTTCATATGCCGAATAAATATTAAATTAATGTGAAACCACCTCGGAAGTCATTGGGGGCGCATGTGGGGTATTTTAACAAATCATTATAAAGATGCAGAATTTATGCATCAAGTATCTGGATCATATTTATTAATTAATAGATTCGTGTGGGGCGGGGAGGGCTTACATATCCTGTTTTTATTGTGGTTAAAGTGCATTTCAAGTATTTATTTTATAAAAAATATTTTAGCTCGATTGCGAAACATGTTAATTGTTATTAATCTTATATTAATCACTCTCGAGACCTCATTCCTGATGGAATCCATCGCCACGAAGGAGAGAGAAGAGGCAACCTGGAATTAAAAATGCCTAGCCTAAGGGCATAATCGTAACGGCTCCAGCGTGGCTCGAACTCCGCATCTTTCTTCCGTGGGCCAGCATCGCATTTGGAATTGAACGGTCCCAGGTGTCATTGAGCAAGGCACCTTACACACATGGCTTAGTACTGTTTAACCGCTTAAGTCGGCTAAACCTGCCCAGGACAACATAATAGGGGTTTGACATTAATGGAACATACATACAAAGTGGTTTGTTTCGGAAAATGTCGCACTTGCCCGGGATTCATACATGGTTTACCACTATAATGTGTGGCGTGCGTGGTCCAGTGGTAGAGCATCGGATTTGGAATCGAACGGTCCCGGGTTCGATACTCGGTCAGGCCACGTATGTAGTGTCATTGAGCAAGGCACCTCACACACATTGCTTAGTACTGGTTAATCGCTTAGGTCGGCTAAGCCTGCCCAGGAAAACATGTCTAAGTCCCAGAGAGGGGTTTGACATTAAAGGAACATACATACATAATATTACTGAGGCGACCACAGGCGAGAACTGTTTATTTCCCGGTACCGAACCTAGTTGACCACAGCTGGCACAAGCTACATTGAATATATACGACATAGTCTATAAATGTGTACACATTTGAATGCTTAAATTTTAAAGGAAGAAAAGAACAGAATTGCAATAAATGTAATTCAGTGGCAATCGATGATGATTTTCTGCCACTCATTCTAAATGCAACTACATGCAAATTGTACAAGACTTAGTATATACATATATTATATGTCGTCTATTGTTGCAACCATATATAATAATGAACATGTATTATTTACTTTTCACAGCTATTATAGTGAAAAGACGGAGAAGAACTTGGCAGGGAGGTAAACGTGCAGAGGGGTTGTGGTAGAGGTGGCAAAGAGGAAGTTCTATGAGTAGAAGTATATGAAGAGGTATTTATGAATGTTCCATTTTTGTCGACACAAGCTAATACCAATACTAAGCACTTTGTATGAGGAGCCTTGCTCAATGACACTACATTTGTTCCGTGACCGAGTATCGAACCTGGAACCCTTCAGGCTTTCTATTCCAAATCTGGCACTCTACCATGGGTGTCACACAATTAAATACACATTCCAGCTTTATGTCTTATAACTAACATATCTAAAGGTTTTTGCAATACCTTTGATGATGTTTGCTGTGCAGACATACATGGCCATTATAATACAGTATTGTGCGCAAGATGAAGTCCTTTTAGACAGTACATTTGCTCATTCGGATGCGTATCAATGATATAAAAAGTGTTCTTCACTGAATCATGGATGTCACACAGGGCCATGTCACACATACAGTGAGTGACGCACCATCACCGTGAAGTCACATTGTTTGTTTAAAATGTTTTAATAAGATACTGTATTTTTTTCTTAATGGGATTCTGGCTGTTTATTTATGTACCTCATAGAAAATTCATTGCATTTACAGGTTGTCATTGAGCACATGGGTGTTGAGAAGATGCAGAATCTGGTACTCAATGATCAATCTCCACCACCATAACCAGACCTCTACAGCCAGCTGTTAGTACACAATATTGGTACAGGTGTGGACATTGCAATGAGATGGGGGCAGACTTGAACAAATAGTGTGGATGTCTGCCCAGCAACTGCATTTCAATGCGCAACGTAAGAATATATTCCAGTCATATATAGAGTATCAGTCAAATATGACTGTGCCAGTGCAAGTCATAAATGTTTGGATGATATTTGCATCACTTAAAGTGTTACAAATGGAAGTTGATTGTGTGTGTATTTTACTGATATTTAACATCGCTACCTGTTGCCCATATGAGCTACACCTCTTGAAGAGATTAGTGATTTTAGTGGATTGTGCAATGATACATACAGATTCTCCTCTGCCTCGTTTACGTGAACGGTTTTGAGTCTTATCCGAAAGACTATGATGTGAGTCATTTTAGTATGGTATAGTGGTGAGTTTAACCTGCGTGTTTAACCACTGGACCGCTACATAATTGAAGTTGATTCTGATCACAAATTATTATTCACTTGTTTATAAGTAACCTCACATATATAGTTGTGGCTGTCCGATTAGCGCTCGCTTCTCACAAATGCAACCCGTGTTCGATCCTCACATTTGGAAGTATGTGAGATGGTACGGTGGTCACCAGATCAGACAGGTGACCAGATCAGACAGGTGGGTTTTCTCCGGGTACTCTGGTTTCCTCCGACACGAATGACCACAAATACTCAGTCATCCGCTCCAACAAGAGTGATTAATACAAGATGTTACAGCTTGTTTCCCAGTCATTGTTATATAAATAAAGTTTAAACTTACCTCATACAGTTGTCACAGGTGAGCTTCCATTGGACATCATTGATATACCTCATCCCCCCTCCCTTATGTCATAATGTTAATTGACGAAACTTCCAACATTTTAAAAATCATCTTTAATATCAGAAACCATAATTCTCTTCTCAGATAATGTGGCTAGTGGATATGTATACTAGCTGTGTTGCAACTATAAGCATTCATTGGGCGACCTGTTATGTTAAACTAGCATTAAATAGAATACAAATAGTGTAAAGCATTGTTTATTTTAATGTCACCCTTATTGAAATGGCCAGTCATTTCTTGCGAGGTTCAAACTTTCAACCTCCTGCTACATATATGTGGACGCCTTAACCACTATGCCACGGAGAATATGCGAACGTTCCAGATACTGTGTTTGTATAACCCGATACAAGATACAAAATTTATTTTGAGTCGGCATGATTAAACAATGAACATTAGCTATGCATAGCTATTAACCGACATTAACCCTTTGAACTCTGGTGAGCACACTGAGGCCTTCAAAAGTTCATGGTGCTCTTGTTTAAATTAACTTGCATCCTAGAAATTACTAACTAATACGAAATGTCAATAATACATTCAGGCTTTTGATGATAATTTACTATTGTTTCAGATTGAACGGTTGATCCTAGACGGACAGGTTCTGACATTGTCTTCGGTGCTACATGGAAAGGTTGGGACGCAATGGAATATACGTATGGAAATGTTGAGACGCAATGGAACAAACTAATAACCAATCTTAATGAAATGAATTGCTGTATAATCATCTGGAATAAAAGTGCATTAAATGACAATTGTTCTCTTATTTCCTTGTTTCAAATAAAGTTTTAGTTTGAGGGGGAGATAAGTTAGTCAGTAATCCTTAAATCATGTTGGCTCATCACAGTTTGTTCTGTCCGTTTTTCTTCACACTGCATAGTGTCTGGATATGATTGGCATTATCGCATATATATCCATACTACTTCGGTTCTTTCACAGCATAATGTGTCCAGTTGTTGCTATATTCTACATAGCCTGTAAATAAAATATATCAATAATACTGGTACTAAACCTAACTAGAGACAGTTTACCCTGACAAACCAGACAATGGTGAAAATTATCGTCAAACTACTGATCTGGTTTTGTACGAAGCAACTGTTGTGTAAATGAGTTATCACACAAGTTAGTATTGTAAGCTGGCCTAGTTTTACACAATGATCCCATTTTAACTCGGAAGTTTATATGAAGCTATTGACAGAGTGCTACATCCACTATCTGTCTGCAACACCCACTATATCTCCATAGATGAGTATCTAAGGTAGTCGGTTACCTGCTTCTCAACTATATAGGTTCAAATTCCACTGGTGGTGTCCAATTATATCCGGTTGGTGGTTTTACAAGGTGCATGAAATACTGCTCAGAGGGCACCTGGATATATAAGCTGTTCTGCTATCGGTAATATACAAATTTCAGAATGACCATAAAGTCTAGATAGGCCTGTAAACAGTGTTTTACAAAATGTCACAAATACATCTATAAAACATGAAAAAGTTGGCAGTTTCTTACGGAGGTCGTGCACCCAAGTACTGGTTAACTGCTGGAGCCTGCCCAGGAAAGGTGTTGTTAGATAAACTGCCCGCCAGCGATATAGCCCAAAATGGTGCTGATGCAGGTGTACCACCCGAAATATAACATCTATAAAACTAGAGAATAGCACTTGGATTGCTGGTATTTGACAAAAGATTAGCATGACCCCGATTCAACATTGAAAGGTCAAACACATAGTATTGTTTATTTGACAGTTCATACGAGGTTTCCTACTATAGAAATCAATTGGAGTGGACTCGTCGCTGATCACACAGACATTTGACCGAATTCACACACAATCGTACACCAGCAAACATCCACAAAGTCTATCAACATATTTTTGAGATACCCTGTCCTCAGACGTAGCTATAAACATTAGCACCCATTCCTATCGCAAGGTTAATTATTTATTGATGGAAACAACAAATTACATTCTCCAAGTAATATGAACATTTCTTTAGGTGGTGGCATATTCACGACCCTTTGAGGAGGGTTATATAGTGTGTATATATATATATCGATATATAGTCGATAGAATAAACTATTACATGGTCATTCAGGCATTATAAATTTATACCTGTTTATATAATAAATTAAATAAGGTGTGAGAATCTGGTCTATTAAAATAAAATAATTAATATGCGACACAACTGCTTTAGTGTAGATTCAATGTATTAATTGTTTTCGAATAGCCTTTAATGCATGAGAATCAGTAATAGAAATGTATGCAATGATTTGTAATAATTATGTATCAATCTTTCTTATGGCACAGTCTTTGATATTGCTAAACACCATTTTCCACTTGTCTCCTGCATGTATATATTACATTTAGAATTAATAGCGTATTAACTGTAAAAACAAATACATTCATTGTTACTTTGAATATCAAAAGTATTATAAGCACAACCAATTTGGTATTTACGAACATAATAAAGTAACTGTCTTCCTTCTCAAATATGTCTTGGTTTTATACCCCGTGGGGAGCCCCATAAATTATAACGATTGTTTGTAAACAAGTATGTCCAGTTTGTCCACTGACATATACCATAGTATGTTGATTTTAACCGCTACAATGATTAAACAACTACTGGTAGTTATAAGATACATCGTTAGTGTTCAAAACTAAATAATTCTTACAAAATAAAACGTAGCAACAAACCTTGCGTTTAGTAGATAATATGCGATGGAATTGGTGAATTTCAATGTCTTTGTCTTTCTAAATCCTCCACATTTGCCCCACGTTGTCTGTTTTAATTGAATTACTTGATATGTCGATTCATAACCACTGTTGTATAGGTTCATGCAAGGGGTTTGACATTAATGGGACATACGTACACTTCTGTCATGTTCAACGTGCTTTTCTACATCCGCTATTTCACGCATGCGTGTTGTGCGTGTTTACATTTTGGTTTGTTGATAAACATTGCGTGTTGATGTAAACAAATTCGCGTATACGACGGTTTAAATTTATTGGAATTTTATCGTTTCTGAGCGACTATTTCGATTTTTGTAAACACACACCCATTAGTATTTATATTTTACACAAAACATCCTTTATTACATGTAATGCTGCTTTAAGTAGAACTTTGAAGATCTGCTCACAAATGAACTGTCTTGTGAAATTGTTGGTTCATAGCTTCATAGTTTTCAGTTAAACCTCAATTCAAAGTCTTCATTCAGTTGCAACTGTTTTAGGCTCTTGAAGTTCTACAAATTGTTGCGAGATCTTCAGGAGACTTTGTCAAACACAGAATCACCAAGGATGTACTCCCCAAGCTGTCAACGTTTCTTAGCAACCAGGCTGAAATCAGGTATGTTTATACAGTCAAACCTATGTTAGTGGTCATCTCTATTAAGCAGCCAACCTGTATTAAGCAGCCGATTTCCAATACATTATTGTATTATACTTTTGACCCATATTAAGCAGCCACATTCTCTGATTCCATTTGATGGCTGCTTAAGATAGGTTTGCCTGTATGTTAGTTACTATTGACTTTTGCCCCTACACATTTTGATTTCAGCTGGCTTGTTTGCTGAAGGTTGGTGATCTACCTGTGTTTCTGTCCGTTCTCGAACTAATGTTGGTGATCTACCTGTGTTTCTGTCCGTACTCGAACTAATGTTGGTGATCTACCTGTGTTTCTGTCCGTACTCGAACTAATGTTGGTGATCTACCTGTGTTTCTGTCCGTACCTGAACTAATTGTCCAAGAGAACATCTGGGATGTTCCTTCACCGCTTAATGTTTGGAAGTTGCTATATAACTTTGCAAGCGACTATCTCGCAGGAGTTACCAGCTATCCCTAAACATGGAAATGGTCAATGTTTTTTTTTTTAACTTTTTTACGATTGCGAAGCAAATTTTAACAACTTATATTAATCACTCTCGTTGGCGCGGATGAAAGAGTAAATATGGTCATTCCCACCCAGAGAAAACCCACCTGTCCGATCTGGCGACCATCATACCATCTCACATACTTCCTGGTCCGAGGATCAAACCCGGGTTGCATTGGTGGGAAGCGAGCGCGCTAACCACTGCACTAATCGGACAGCCGAAAAATGGAAATGATCAATGTTGTGTCCCATCCGCCATACAATTTGGCTCCATGTGATTTGTTTTCCTGTTAACAAAGTTAAATTGGTACTTTTGTGTAAGATATGGTACCAGGTCTGCTGCCTTAGGGACTGCACTATATCATTGCTTGTAATGTAGACTCAAGAAGCGTATGAAAAACTCATTCAGAAACTGATTGAAATGATTGAACATTTTGTGTACTGGAACTAGATTACTTTATTTCGCGATTTTCACGAACATTTTCAATTGATTAGCATAGAGTTTTGCATTTCTGCACAGGGTTTGGTTTTTGTCGGCCAGTTTGGTTTTTGCCGACAGGTTTGGTTTTTGCCGGCAGGTTTGGTTTTTGTGGTTTTTGCCGGCAGGTTTGGTTTTTGCCGGCAGGTTTGGTATTTGCCGGCAGGTTTGGTTTTTGCCGGCAGGTTTGGTTTTTGCCGGGACAGGGATTTCATTCATACATTTACTAACAATTGGGAGATTTTGCCGAATTTGTCACATTTTACCGCAGTTTTTACTGCTTTCGGCAAAAACATGCCAACCCTGTTTCTGCATCAGTATCGCGAAAAATGAAGGTGACTGTTTATGTAGATTTTTATAAAATGTACATATTTATGGATATATCTCTAAATTCGGACACAGTACTATCATGAATCATGAATTGGCGACGATGAAATCAACATCGATTGAGGAAAATTAGCATAATATAATACCAGTTCCACATTATGAACATTTCTCCAGAAGATTACCAGTTCCACGTTATGAACATTTCTCCAGAAGATTACCAGTTCCACGTTATGAACATTTCTCCAGAAGATTACCAGTTCCACGTTATGAACATTTCTCCAGAAGATTACCAGTTCCACGTTATGAACATTTCTCCAGAAGATTTCCAGTTCCACGTTATGAACATTTCTCAAGAAGATTTCCAAGAAATGCCACTGATTTCAGAAATTCTGAAACTACCCTCGTTTATATTAATTTAATTAGTGGACATCGTGATAGCTCAGTGGTTGCACGTTCGCTTCATGTGCGAAAAGCCAGGAGTTCGAGCCCCGCTGGAGCCGTTACAATTGTGCCCTTAGGCAAGGATTTTAAATTCCATACGCCTCTTCTCTCTCCCTCGTGGCGATGGATTCTATCAGGAATGAGGTCTCGAGAGTGACTAATATAAGTTATAAGAACTTGTTTCACAATCGAGCTATAATAAATGTGTATAAACTATTAATTTAATATTACATGTTGTATATTTTTTCAGCATACATGCAGGTTCTGCCTATCAGTTTACAGTCAACTACAAGCTACAACTTGCCATATTAAACAGTGTCAGCTCCATAGCAGAACTGGTAAGATGTTAGAAAGAGGAAATTATCTATTTGTATTGAAAATGGTGCTTGCTTTTACCAAGTTCTAAAAACTTCTTAAATACAGTCAAACCTGTGTTAGTTGTCACCTCTAAGCAACCAACCTGTTTTAAGCGGCCAGTGGAGTGCATAGATTCCCAATAGTGTGTTTGTTTATTGTAGTGTCACCCCTATTTAAAGGACCAGCCATTTCTGACTTATGAGACACCTCTTTTTATGAACATCAGTACTTGAATCCTATGCTTGTATGCCTGGCGCTAGGCTGGTAAGCAATCGGTAACCATTATTTAACTAGCTGGCGGCTCACCAACCGGCCATAACAGAACAAACCCCTGACGAGATTCGAACCGTCGACCTCCCGTTCCGTAGGCGGACAGACACCTTAACCACTGGGCCACGGAGAATGATGGACTGTGATTTACATTATGTACATATTGTGGTGTAATGGTGAGCTGTGATTTACATTATGTACATATTGTGGTGCAATGATGTGCTGTGATTTACATTATGTACATATTGTGGTGTAATGGTGGACTGTGATTTACATTATGTACATATTGTGGTGCAATGGTGGGCTGTGATTTACATTATGTACATAGTGTCATGCAATGGTGGGCTGTGATTTACATTATGTACCTATTGTGGTGGACTGTGATTTACATTATGTACATATTGTGGTGCAATGGTGGACTGTGATTTACATTATGTACATATTGTGGTGCAATGGTGGGCTGTGATTTACATTATGTACATATTGTGGTGGGCTGTGATTTACATTATGTACATATTGTGGTGCAATGGTGGACTGTGATTTACATTATGTACATATTGTGGTGTAATGGTGGACTGTGATTTACATTATGTACATATTGTGGTGTAATGGTGGACTGTGATTTACATTATGTACATATTGTGGTGCAATGGTGGGCTGTGATTTACATTATGTATATAGTGTCATGCAATGGTGGACTGTGATTTACATTATGTACATATTGTGGTGGACTGTGATTTACATTATGTACATATTGTGGTGCAATGGTGGACTGTGATTTACATTTACAGACGTGCATTCAGGGCACTGACCTGGACCTTATCACCAGCAGCTGTGTACCATATCTACATGCCAAGCAGCCAGTCACTCTTCAACATGTAAGCTTCTTCTACCGGTGCTCTTATTGTGCTGCTTCTTTGCTTTGACGGGGGCGAGGTATAAAGCTTTGCCCCTGTATGAACAACCTTAAATTACAGGCGGGCAGTAGTCACGTTGGACTGTGAATTCCAGGATCGATCCCCCGTCTGACCCTAATAATATTAACAGTCTTTCAGATGGTACTGAAAACCGAGGTCTCGTGTCGGTGCTTTACACAGTGCACGTAAAAGAACCAGAGGAGATTCTGGAATGGGTCTCTGTCTGTATCATTGCACTATCCTCCAAAAATCTAAAATGACTAATCTCTTCAGGAGGCATCACTCATATGGGCAACCGGTAGTGACCATAAATAAACGTAAAAAAACAACGATACAACCTGAAATTATTGTGTATCGAGCGCTTCATGTTATTATATGATGCAAAGTTACTTTAGATCGGTTGCGAAACAATTTCTTACAGTTGTATGCTCTCTGCCGAGACTTCAATCAAGATAGAATCCACTACGACGGGAAAGAGAGACGATGTGGATTTAATGAGATCACCACTGTTGTTCTACCACGATGCAGCCATAGTTACAAGGCGAACAATGCATCCATTACATCACAGGGGTTCATTTTGTTGGGGTGAATTTTGATATTACCGGTACTCGTATGTATGATCAGGTATTACTGTTGGGACTATTTTGCCAGAGTTATAGCCCTTACTTGTTCACAGTTTACGTCATAGGCTGCCGAAAGTGTGGGATCCCATGTCCTATACGCACAGAGCTTCTCAATGTCAACTGATGCAATGTACATGTATTATGGTATACAGTAAACCCTGTGTTAGTGGTCACCTCCATTAAGCAGCCAACCTGTGTTAGTGGTCACCTCCATTAAGCAGCAAACCTGTGTTAGTGGTCACCTCCATTAAGCAGCCAACCTGTGTTAGTGGTCAACTTCATTAAGCAGCCAACCTGTATTAAGCAGCCAGTTTCCAGATTCACAATATGCTGTTTTATTATACATTTGACCTCTATTAGCAGCCACCTGTGCTAAGCAGCCATTTTCTGTGATTCCCTTAGCTGGCTGCTTAAGACAGGCTTGACTATATATTTGTTTCAGACATGTATTATAGTATATATTTGTTTCAGACATGTATTATGGTATATATTTGTTTCAGACATGTAGTATGGTATATATTTGTTTCAGACATGTAGTATGGTATATATTTGTTTCAGACATGTAGTATGGTATATATTTGTTTCAGACATGTATTATGGTATATATTTGTTTTAGACATGTATTATGGTATATATTTGTTTTAGACATGTAGTATGGTATATATTTGTTTTAGACATGTAGTATGGTATATATTTGTTTTAGACATGTAGTATGGTATATATTTGTTTTAGACATGTATTATGGTATATATTTGTTTTAGACATGTATTATGGTATATATTTGTTTCAGGTATATATTTGTTTCAGACATGTATTATGGTATATATTTGTTCAGACATGTATTATGGTATATATTTGTTTTAGACATGTAGTATGGTATATATTTGCAAAATTCAGACATGTAGTATGGTATATATTTGTTTCAGACATGTATTATGGTATATATTTGTTCAGACATGTAGTATGGTATATATTTGTTTCAGACATGTAGTATGGTATATATTTGTTTCAGACATGTATTATGGTATATATTTGTTTCAGACATGTAGTATGGTATATATTTGTTTCAGACATGTATTATGGTATATATTTGTTTCAGACATGTATTATGGTATATATTTGTTTTAGACATGTAGTATGGGATAATTTGTTTCAGACATGTATTATGGTATAATATTTGTTTTAGACATGTAGTAGGGTATATATTTAGTTTTAGACATTATTATGGTATTATTTGGTTATAGACATGTATTATGGTATTATTTGTTTCAGGTATCTATTTTTGTTTCAGACTGTATAGTATATATTTGTTTCAGGTATATATTTGTTTCAGACATGTAGTATGGTATATATTTGTTTCAGGTATATATTTGTTTCAGACATGTAGTATGGTATATATTTGTTTTAGACATGTAGTATGGTATATATTTGTTTCAGACATGTAGTATGGTATATATTTGTTTTAGACATGTAGTATGGTATATATTTGTTTCAGACATGTAGTATGGTATATATTTGTTTTAGACATGTAGTATGGTATATATTTGTTTTAGACATGTATTATGGTATATATTTGTTTCAGACATGTAGTATGGTATATATTTGTTTCAGACATGTAGTATGGTATATATTTGTTTCAGACATGTTTGGGGTGTTGTGAGAGGTTGATCAAGATAGATGCTGATATGATGTGGTTAAGATTATGTGGTTTGTATTGGCCTAATGCATTCACTCCACCCAGTGATGAATACAGAGAAATAGAGGTAAATTGTGTGTGTGTGGGGGGGGGTCAGGGAGACAGGGTTATATACAGTCAAACCGGAGTTAGCAGTCACCTCTATTAAGCAGCCAACCTGTATTAGCAGCCAGTTTCAAGAATCCCAATATGGTGTTTTGTTATACATTTGACCTCTATTAAGCAGCCACCTGTGCTAAGCAGCCAATTTCTGTGATTCCCTCGGCTGGCTGTTTAAGACAGGTTTGACTGTATGTCTATTGTCCTAAAGCATTCACTCCACCCAGTGTGTGCAATACCATAAATTAATGGTAGATTATGTGGGTGTCTGTGGCAGTGGTTAATGTGATTGCCTGGCGATCGTTGCACCCTCTCTGCTATGGGTTCAAGTCCTACTGGAGATGAATTCTTTCAAGCCAGAAGCCAATCAGATTAGTTTATACAAATTTATTTTAGCTCGATTACGAAACAAGTTCTTACAACTTATATTAATCACTCTCGAGACCTCATTCCTGATGGAATCCATCGCCACGAGGGAGAGAGAAGAGGCAATGTGGAATTTAAATGCCTTGCCTAAGGGGCACAATCGTAACGGCTCCAGCGGGGCTCGAACTCCGGACCTTTCGCACCTGAAGTGAACGCTCATCCACTGCGCTACCACGACTTCCATTGCTTGTGGAAGGTCGCTGATTCTACTTGGGTAGCCTCCCCTTCCTTGGACTGCCGTGTGTTCTTGGAGAATCGGCTTAGGGGTTTTTTTCCTTCACTTTGTCACTGTGTGATAGATATCCACAGATAGCATATCGCTATATCCGCATGTAGATTACAATTTATATCGTCAGCTCATGTGCAAACAAACTATAATATGCACTTCTCCATCCATTAGTTTATACAAATTTGTTTTAGCTCAATTGCGAAACAAGTTCGTAAAACTTATATTAATCACTCTCGAGACCTCATTCCTGATCGAATCCATCGCTACGAGGGAGCGAGAAGAGGCTTGTGGAATTTAAATGCCTTGCCTAAGGGCACAATTGTAACGGCTCCAGCGAGATTCGGACTTTTGCACTTTTGGATCGTGATTCCTGCAATAGAATGTTATGAACTGGGTTAGATGGATCTTGATTCCTGTAATAGAATGTTATGAACTGGGTTAGATGGATCGTGATTGTGTAATAGAATGTTATGAACTGGGTTAGATGGATCTTGTTTCCTGTAATAGAATGTTATATATGAACTGTCTGGGTTAGATGGATCTTGATTCCTGCAATAGAATGTTATGAACTGGGTTAGATGGATCTTGATTCCTGCAATAGAATGTTATGAACTGGGTTAGATTGATCGTGATTCCTGCAATAGAATGTTATGAACTGGGTTAGATGGATCTTGATTCCTGCAATAGAATGTTATGAACTGGGTTAGATGGATCTTGATTCCTGCAATAGAATGTTATATATGAACTGTATGGGTTAGATGGATCTTGATTCCTGCCATAGAATGTTATATATGAACTGTCTGGGTTAGATGGATCTTGATTCCTGCCATAGAATGTTATGAACTGGGTTAGATGGATCTTGATTCCTGCAATAGAATGTTATGAACTGGGTTAGATGGATCTTGATTCCTGCAATAGAATGTTATATATGAACTGTATGGGTTAGATGGATCTTGATTCCTGCCATAGAATGTTATGAACTGGGTTAGATGGATCTTGATTCCTGCAATAGAATGTTATGAACTGGGTTAGATGGATCTTGATTCCTGCAATAGAATGTTATGAACTGGGTTAGATGGATCTTGATTCCTGTAATAGAATGTTATGAACTGGGTTAGATGGATCTTGATTCCTGTAATAGAATGTTATGAACTGGGTTAGATGGATCTTGATACCTGTATAGAATGTTATGAACTGGGTTAGATGGATCTTGATACCTGTAATAGAATGTTATGAACTGGGTTAGATGGATCTTGATACCTGTAATAGAATGTTATGAACTGGGTTAGATGGATCGTGATTCCTGCAATAGAATGTTATGAACTGGGTTAGATGGATCTTGATACCTGTAATAGAATGTTATGAACTGGGTTAGATGGATCTTGTTTCCTGTAATAGAATGTTATGAACTGGGTTAGATGGATCTTGATTCCTGTAATAGAATGTTATGAACTGGGTTAGATGGATCTTGATACCTGTAATAGAATGTTATGAACTGGGTTAGATGGATCTTGATACCTGTAATAGAATGTTATGAACTGGGTTAGATGGATCTTGATACCTGTAATAGAATGTTATGAACTGGGTTAGATGGATCGTGATTCCTGCAATAGAATGTTATGAACTGGGTTAGATGGATCTTGATACCTGTAATAGAATGTTATGAACTGGGTTAGATGGATCTTGTTTCCTGTAATAGAATGTTATGAACTGGGTTAGATGGATCTTGATTCCTGTAATAGAATGTTATGAACTGGGTTAGATGGATCTTGATACCTGTAATAGAATGTTATGAACTGGGTTAGATGGATCTTGATACCTGTAATAGAATGTTATGAACTGGGTTAGATGGATCTTAGATAGATTTCTTTATTTATAGAGGGTGACCTAATTAGTTTTGAACTAATCCTCCTTAGGGCCCTCTTCAATTTGTTAACACTATAGAATAAATGTACATACACAATAATTATAACATAGTTATGCCGTACAATATACATGCATAATGTTGTACAATGTAACTTAAACAACAGCCTAAGTAAATCAGGTACTTTGATAGAAATACAAAACGACATAAGCATATTGATTTACAATCATTATATATATATAACTGTCTAGTGTCTACCAATTAAAACGTTATATCCATACTTTACATTTTGTCTTGAATATATTTAAAGATCTGGATGTCTTAATTTCAAATGGTAGACAATTCCATATCTTTGGACCAGAGTATTCTAATGATTTCTTATACATTTCACATCTAGGTCTTGGAATATAGAGATCCATATTTGAAACATTTCTCAATGTTATATCTGAAGTAACTGAATTGCAATGTCTTAATTGAAAATGTTCATTCAAATAATTCGGTACAAGATTGTTCATAATTTTGTACATTGTTACTGCTTTTTGAAAAATAATCCGTTGGTCAAAAGTCATTATATTAATTTCTGACATTGATTCACGCAAAGAAATATAATCTTGGCCCAGAATGAATTTACAAGCTCGTCTCTGCAATCTTAATAATGTGTTGATATTTTGTTGTGTGGTGTTTCCCCATATGATACAACAATAATCAAAATGTCGTTGGATATATGCCTTGTAATAAAGTATTCTGTAGTTCAGATTCACAATATACCGTATTTTACCTAATAGCCAAATGTTAGTTGAAATCTTTTTCACAATATATTTGATATGTGAGTCCCATTTTAATGAATCCTGAATGTGTACTCCAAGCAACTTCTCTGATTTGCTGGTTTTCAATAATATATTTTCATATTTAAGAGAGAGTGTAGGGTTAGGGAAAGCACATTTTCGCTGGGCTGTCATCATAAATAGAACTTTCGTTTTGTCTGTATTAATCTTCATTCCATTTTGGAAACTTATAATGTTATGAACTGGGTTAGATGGATCTTGAATTCTGTAATAGAATGTTATGAACTGGGTTAGATGGATCTTGATACCTGTAATAGAATGTAATGAACTGGGTTAGATGGATCGTGATTCCTTTAATAGAATGTTATGAACTGGGTTAGATGGATCTTGATACCTGTAATATAATGTAATGAACTGGGTTAGATGGATCGTGATTCCTTTAATAGAATGTTATGAACTGGGTTAGATGGATCTTGATACCTGTAATAGAATGTTATGAACTGGGTTAGATGGATCGTGATTCCTGCAATAAAATGTTATGAACTGGGTTAGATGGATCTTGATTCCTGCAATAGAATGTTATGAACTGGGTTAGATGGATCTTGATTCCTGCAATAGAATGTTATGAACTGGGTTAGATGGATCTTGATTCTTGTAATAAAATGTTATGAACTGGGTTAGATGGATCTGGATTCTTGTAATAGAATGTTATGAACTGGGTTAGATGGATCTTGATACCTGTAATAGAATGTTATGAACTGGGTTAGATGGATCGTGATTCCTTTAATAGAATGTTATGAACTGGGTTAGATGGATCGTGATTCCTTTAATAGAATGTTATGAACTGGGTTAGATGGATCGTGATTCCTTTAATAGAATGTTATGAACTGGGTTAGATGGATCGTGATTCCTGTAATATATGAACTGTCTGAGTGTTTAAATTATAATTATTTATATTTCAGAGTCTGAAACAACCATGTGCTAACAATCCTTACACAGTCAACGTAACCAAGCTCATGGCACAGTCTGGTCTGTTGTGATACAGTCTATGTAACCAAGCTAATGACACAGTCTGGTCTGTTGTGACACAGTCTATGTAACCAAGCTAATGACACAGTCTGGTCTGTTGTGATACAGTCTACGTAACCAAGCTCATGGCACAGTCTGGTCTGTTGTGATACAGTCAACGTAACCAAGCTAATGACACAGTCTGGTCTGTTGTGACACAGTCAACGTAACCAAGCTCATGACACAGTCTGGTCTGTTGTGACACAGTCTATGTAACCAAGCTCATGACACAGTCTGGTCTGTTGTGACACAGTCTATGTAACCAAGCTAATGACACAGTCTGGTCTGTTGTGATACAGTCTATGTAACCAAGCTCATGACACAGTCTGGTCTGTTGTGACACAGTCTATGTAACCAAGCTAATGACACAGTCTGGTCTGTTGTGACACAGTCTATGTAACCAAGCACATGACACAGTCTGGTCTGTTGTGACACAGTCAACGTAACCAAGCTAATGACACAGTCTGGTCTGTTGTGATACAGTCTATGTAACCAAGCTCATGACACAGTCTGGTCTGTTGTGACACAGTCTATGTAACCAAGCTAATGACACAGTCTGGTCTGTTGTGACACAGTCTATGTAACCAAGCACATGACACAGTCTGGTCTGTTGTGACACAGTCAACGTAACCAAACTCATGACACAGTCTGGTCTGTTGTGACACAGTCTATGTAACCAAGCTCATGACACAGTCTGGTCTGTTGTGACACAGTCTATGTAACCAAGCTCATGACACAGTCTGGTCTGTTGTGACACAGTCAACGTAACCAAGCTAATGACACAGTCTGGTCTGTTGTGACACAGTCTATGTAACCAAGCTCATGACACAGTCTGGTCTGTTGTGACACGGTCAACGTAACCAAGCTAATGACACAGTCTGGTCTGTTGTGACACAGTCAACGTAACCAAGCTCATGACACAGTCTGGTCTGTTGTGACACAGTCTATGTAACCAAGCTCATGACACAGTCTGGTCTGTTGTGACACAGTCAACGTAACCAAGCTCATGGCACAGTCTGGTCTGTTGTGACACAGTCTATGTAACCAAGCTCATGACACAGTCTGGTCTGTTGTGACAAAGTCTATGTAACCAAGCTCATGACACAGTCTGGTCTGTTGTGACACAGCCAACGTAACCAAGCTAATGACACAGTCTGGTCTGTTGTGACACAGTCAACGTAACCAAGCTAATGACACAGTCTGGTCTGTTGTGACACAGTCTATGTAACCAAGCTCATGACACAGTCTGGTCTGTTGTGATACAGTCTATGTAACCAAGCTAATGACACAGTCTGGTCTGTTGTGACACAGTCAACGTAACCAAGCTCATGACACAGTCTGGTCTGTTGTGACACAGTCTATGTAACCAAGCTCATGACACAGTCTGGTCTGTTGTGACACAGTCAACGTACCCAAGCTCATGGCACAGTCTGGTCTGTTGTGACACAGTCTATGTAACCAAGCTCATGACACAGTCTGGTCTGTTGTGACAAAGTCTATGTAACCAAGCTCATGACACAGTCTGGTCTGTTGTGACACAGCCAACGTAACCAAGCTAATGACACAGTCTGGTCTGTTGTGACACAGTCAACGTAACCAAGCTAATGACACAGTCTGGTCTGTTGTGACACAGTCAACGTAACCAAGCTAATGACACAGTCTGGTCTGTTGTGATACAGTCTATGTAACCAAGCTCATGACACACTCTGGTCTGTTGTGATACAGTCAACGTAACCAAGCTAATGACACAGTCTGGTCTGTTGTGACACAGTCAACGTAACCAAGCTAATGACACAGTCTGGTCTGTTGTGACACAGTCAACGTAACCAAGCTCATGACACAGTCTGGTCTGTTGTGATACAGTCTATGTAACCAAGCTAATGACACACTCTGGTCTGTTGTGACACAGTCTATGTAACCAAGCTCATGACACAGTCTGGTCTGTTGTGATACAGTCTATGTAACCAAGCTAATGACACACTCTGGTCTGTTGTGACACAGTCTATGTAACCAAGCTAATGACACAGTCTGGTCTGTTGTGACACAGTCTATGTAACCAAGCTAATGACACAGTCTGGTCTGTTGTGACACAGTCAACGTAACCAAGCTCATGACACACTCTGGTCTGTTGTGACACGGTCAACGTAACCAAGCTCATGACACAGTCTGGTCTGTTGTGACACAGTCTATGTAACCAAGCTAATGACACAGTCTGGTCTGTTGTGACACAGTCTATGTAACCAAGCTCATGACACACTGGTCTGTTGTGACACAGTCTATGTAACCAAGCTAATGACACAGTCTGGCCCTTACATACACACTGTATGTAACCTGATACAACAATATGACATTTTTGTGATAAGTTGATAGATTGAAGCTCGCCTTTAATTATTTCAATCGATTTCTGTGTTTGTTGTGAAGAGTTGGTGTATCGGGTTGCATAGGGTGATACAAGGGATAGGAAAACCATCTTTTATACATTTAATTGACAATATAATTGGCAAGGGCAGTCTCTTTTGTTGTAAGAACTTGACTCAAACTGGCTCGGGATAGGTCTGTGGTTGTACCCAGTTGCCCACACCGCTCCTGAAGTGATACTCGTAGGGTCTTCATCTGTCATATAAACTTGTTAAAAGTTGCTATACAACCTTAGCTGTTATCCCGACTGTGAAATAAAACAAATGTCACATTGTGAGAAAACTGTGCAGCCAACACTGGGCCCGATCCGGGTATCTTTCGCTTACAGGGCTAATTCTCTAGCGACTGAGCTAGACAAGCCGCATAAACATAATCTCCCGAATGGTGACTAAGTCTGTACCTTGACACGAACATGAACTTGTTTGTTAGTAAAAAAAACCTGTGTTTACGGTTTCTCGACTGACCCGTTTTAGCTCCCACCCCCACCTTGAATATTTTTTATAATTTAATATTTCAAAATTTCGTTTTTTCACATTGAGTATAGTAAAAAAAATATTCCCTACCGACCAACCATTTTTTTGGGCATGAACCAGTAACCACAGGTGGGTTTTTTTGGCCTTATCTGTGAGATGGTAAACCATTATCTCGTACAACAGATTGAGAATGTATATTTCAACATGTTACTTTTATTTATATGCGAGACATTGTAATCTTTCATCCACATTTCCATTAGATTCGACAATTTGCTCATTCTGTTAATTTGAAAAATATTTTTAATATACCCCATATTTTGTAACATAGTGAGATATTTAAGAATCGTATGTTGTACCTGTGTGTTTGTCTTGTCTTGCCGTAGCCTGGGAACAGTTGATATATTTTTGCTTGTCAGTTGTATAAATATATTTTAACACCGAGACCATTAATTGGGCCATATTGAGTTTCTGATAATATCAACACATGGGGTGTATTCCGTGTAATTATTGATTATCATTAATCCTATTTATAGGCCTATTAGCGTGTGACTTAATTAATGACGTACTTGAATCGAAAACGAGGCACTGCAATGTTGATAAAACTGTATAATTGGCCGCCATTTTTTACGGGTCAACGGAACTGTAAAAATAATTTTAAAAAGTAGTGTGCGTCTGTTTTGACATATTTACTCAAGAATTAAGTCATCCTTACTTCAATTACGCCGAATCGATCTTTTACTACATAAACGTAATAGTTAAAATCCGCCATCTCAGCGATATAACGCAGAAACGTGACATCATATGTTTACACAATTATGCAATGTAAAATAGGCTACGGAAGCATTCGTGTATTTTCGGAAATGATCGTGTATATCCCTGTTCGGTGATTTCCGAAACAATCTGTTTCTAATTTTAGCGATCGTATCTTGCAGATAAGAGTTGTCGTTCTTCAATCAACACCCTAGAAAACACTGGTGTAATGTAGGTGGCGCTACGTTCGGAAATCAAGTTTCCCCAGGCTGTCATTATGCCAAAAGTAAATTAGTGAAAAAATGACAAGACTGGAACCCAGGCTATGTTTGTCTGTCTGTACGTCCTCTATCCAGTTCTGGAATATACTGGAACCCAGGCTATGTTTGTCTGTCTGTACGTCCTCTATCCAGTTCTGGAATATACTGGAACCCAGGCTATGTTTGTCTGTCTGTACGTCCTCTATACAGTTCTGGAATATAGTGGAACCCAGGCTATGTTTGTCTGTCTGTATGTCCTCTATCCAGTTCTGGAATATATTGGAACCCAGGCTATGTTTGTCTGTCTGTACGTCCTCTATCCAGTTCTGGAGTATACTGGAACCCAGGCTATACTTGTCTGTCTGTACGTCCTCTATACAGTTCTGGAATACACTGGAACCCAGGCTATGTTTGTCTGTCTGTACGTCCTCTATACAGTTCTGGAGTATACCTAGTTTTGTGCATAATGGGAATTAATAATTATTGTGTTACGCACTTCATCCAGAATTGTACAAAATTTCAAAAATACTTGCCTCAAAGACTGTCTCCGTGGCCGAGTGGTTATTGTCACTGACGTGTATACTACTGTAAGTTAACCTATCATCACTGATGGTTACGGGTTCAAGCCCCGCTCAGGCCGTGTCTCGTCTATATGAAAAAGTTGGTAGTTTCTTATGGAGGTTGGTGCACCAAGTACTGGTTAACCACTGGAGCCTGCCCAGGAAAGGTAAACTGCATGCCGGCGATATAGGCCAAAATGGTGCTGATGCAGGCAATAAACACAAACAAACTAAACGCAAAGGTGTATAAATGTGCTACCCCTGTATATTGGTATCTGGAAGTCGTGATAGCGCAGTGGATGTGCGTTCGCTTCAGGTACGAAAGGTCCAGAGTTCGAGCCATGCTGGAGCCGTTACGATTGTGCCCTCGGGCAAGGCATTTAAATTCCACGTTGCGTCTTCTCTCTCCCCTCATGGAAATGGATTCCATCAGGAATGAAGTCTCGAGAGTGATTAATATAAGTTCTAATAACTTGTTTTGCAATCGAGCTAAAATAAATTATCTGGTGATTAAAATGGAGATACTTTCTTTATATGCATGATGTTTCTACATCATATTGTTTTGTCCTTACGTCTGGACACGGTGTCCTGCTGTGCCATACAGTGTTATATAGTGGGTGGGGTAATGGATCTATAACGGTGATCATTCTATTTGACTATTGTTGAAAAATCTATTTCTATTTACCATTTAGTGCTGATACAGTGTTACATAGTGGGTGGGGTAATGGATCTATAACGTTGATCATTCTATTTGAGTTTATTGTTGGAAAATCTATTTCTATTTACCATTTCCTTTTTGTATGTTACACGTTTGAATTATTGCATAGTGTTTAAATTTAATACATAATTATTTTACATAATGTAGTTTTCAACGAGACAAAGGATTTTTCTACATGTATTTCTACGTGTTTCTATGCAGTATTATGTTCGATGTTTGTAATTATCACATGCATGTATTATCACAATATGTCACAGTACCATTACATAGTTTCAAGAAAATACAAAATTATACATCCTGATCAATTTTGTCTCGCTCACTTTCGTGGACTAAACGGTCACATCCACGGTGGCGTCATCACCAATTGCATATAGCTAACGAAACATCAAATATAATGCTTTGATAATTAGATATTGTTTCTCTGGGGTTGTTCCCTGTCCCCCTTAACAAGTCTCACCCCACACAAGAGTGACCTAGAATTTTGGAAAATATGTTCGATCTCCCGTCTAATAAAATTTAAAATTAAGTCTTTCAGATGGGACTTTAAACCGAGGTCTATACAAATTTATTTTAGTTCTATTGCGAAACAAGTTCTTACACCTTATATTAATCACTCTCGAGACCTCATTCCTGATGGAATCCATCGCCACGAGGGAGAGAGAAGAGGCAACATTGAATTTAAAAGCCTTGCCTAAGGGCACAATCGTAACAGCTCCAGCGGGGCTCGAACTCCAGACCTTTGTGCTACCATGGCGCTATCACAACTTCCACAACATTGGATATTTATTTTATTGTATGAAATATCAGTTAGTAAGAAATAAATCATAACTGAATCAATAACAAAGTGAAAGCAACAACACTGTCCTCCATCTTTTATTTGAGCGGTGATACCAATGATCGGCGACGATGTAAATTTCGCCTCACAAGTTCATACCAGTAGCAATACATGCGTATATGGCAATTATGTGACGTCACATGAGTAGCTGGCACCTTACAAATGTCAAAATACAGCCGATTCATTGAAATTCACCTAACTATTGACTACATGAATGAAAACTTACGAGTGTAATGAAAAAATGAAGAAGAAGTAAACCGGAGTACCTGGGGAGAAAAACCCACCTGTCCGATCTGGTGACCACCGTACCATCTCACATACTTCCCGGTCCGAGGATCGAACCTGGGTTGCATTGGTGAGAAGCGAGCGCGCTAACCCCGGCGCTAATCGGACAGCCATCATTTTATCATTCTGATACAACGTCATTGGCATCAAATGACGTTAAAATGTTTGGCGGACATGTCAATAGGATCCATTTATTGAAAGACTGGAAGTCGTGATAGCACAGTGGTAGCTCGTTCGCTTCAGCTGCGAAAGATCCCGAATTTGCACCCATCTATTGCCGTTACGATTGTGTCTTTAGGCAAGGCATTTAAATTCCACGTTGCCTCTTCTCACTCCCTCATGGCGATGGATTCCATCAGGAATGAGGTCTCGAGAGTGATTAATATAGTTGTAAGAACTTGTTTCGCAATCAAGCTAAAATGAATTTGTATAAACTAACTAAACTGAAAGACTTTGGGTAAAACTGGTTTTGTGACGAGTAAAATTACATGGTAACATTTTTGAGAATTTTCGAACGTCATTTTGAACATTTTGTATATAACATTAAGATCATTGAATGAAATGTATTTGATTTTATAAATGGAAATAAAATGTAAAACAAGACAGCATTTTGTTATTTTTATCTGATAAAATGTGGCCAAATGATGTACACTAAATGTTGAGATACATGACTGTGACTGTACAATAAATGTGGAGATATATGACTGTGACTACACTAAATGTGGAGATACATGAACGTGACTGTACAATAAATGTGGAGATACATTAACGTGACTGTACACTAAATGTGGAGATATGAACGTGACTGTACACTAAATGTGGAGATATATGAACGTGACTGTACACTAAATGTGGAGATATTAACGTGACTGTACACTAAATGTGGAGATATATGAATGTGACTGTACACTAAATGTGGAGATACATGAACGTGACTGTACACTAAATGTGGAGATACTAACGTGACTGTACACTAAATGTGGAGATATGTGACTGTACACTAAATGTGGAGATATGTGACTGTACACTAAATGTGGAGATACATGAACGTGACTACACTAAATGTGGAGATACATTAACATGACTGTACACTAAATGTGGAGATACATGTACGTGACTGTACACTAAATGTGGAGATACGTGAACGTGACTGTACACTAAATGTGGAGATACAACGTGACTGTACACTAAATGTGGAGTACATGAACATGACTGTACACTAAATGTGGAGGTACGTGAACGTGACTGTACACTAAATGTGGAGATACATGACTGTACACTAAATGTGGAGATACATGACTGTGACTGTACACTAAATGTGGAGATACATGAACGTGACTGTACACTAAATGTGGAGATACATGTACGTGACTGTACACTAAATGTGGAGATACGTGACTGTACACTAAATGTGGAGATACTGAACGTGACTGTACACTAAATGTGGAGATACGTGAACGTGACTGTACACTAAATGTGGAGATATGTGACTGTACACTAAATGTGGAGATATATGACTGTACACTAAATGTGGAGATACGTGAACATGACTGTACACTAAATGTGGAGATACATGACTGTACACTAAATGTGGAGATACGTGACTGTGACTGTACACTAAATGTGAAGGTACATGACTGACTGTACACTAAATGTGGAGTACATGACTGACTGTACACTAAATGTGGAGTACATGAATGTGACTGTACACTAAATGTGGAGATCTGTGACTGTACACTAAATGTGGAGATATATGACTGTACACTAAATGTGGAGATACGTGACTGTGACTGTACACTAAATGTGAAGGTACATGACTGACTGTACACTAAATGTGGAGTACATGACTGACTGTACACTAAATGTGGAGATACATGACCGTGACTGTACACTAAATGTGGAGATACATGACTGTGACTGTACACTAAATGTGGAGATACATGACTGTGACTGTACACTAAATGTGAAGGTACATGACTGACTGTACACTAAATGTGGAGTACATGACTGACTGTACACTAAATGTGGAGTACATGAATGTGACTGTACACTAAATGTGGAGATACATGAACGTGACTGTACACTAAATGTGGAGATACATGAATGTGACTGTACACTAAATGTGAAGGTACATGACTGACTGTACACTAAATGTGGAGTACATGAATGTGACTGTACACTAAATGTGGAGATACATGAACGTGACTGTACACTAAATGTGGAGATACATGACGTGACTGTACACTAAATGTGAAGGTACATGACTGACTGTACACTAAATGTGGAGTACATGACTGACTGTACACTAAATGTGGAGTACATGAATGTGACTGTACACTAAATGTGGAGATACATGAATGACTGTACACTAAATGTGGAGATACATGACTGTGACTGTACACTAAATGTGAAGGTACATGACTGACTGTACACTAAATGTGGAGTACATGACTGACTGTACACTAAATGTGGAGTACATGAATGTGACTGTACACTAAATGTGGAGTACATGAATGTGACTGTACACTAAATGTGGAGATACATGACTGTGACTGTACACTAAATGTGAAGGTACATGACTGACTGTACACTAAATGTGGAGTACATGACTGACTGTACACTAAATGTGGAGATACATGAATGTGACTGTACACTAAATGTGGAGATACATGAACGTGACTGTACACTAAATGTGGAGATATATGAACGTGACTGTACACTAAATGTGGAGATACATGAACATGACTGTACACTAAATGTGGAGATACGTGAACGTGACTGTACACTAAATGTGGAGATACATGAACGTGACTGTACACTAAATGTGGAGATACGTGACCGTACACTAAATGTGGAGATACATGAACGTGACTGTACACTAAATGTGGAGATACGTGACTGTACACTAAATGTGGAGATACATGAACGTGACTGTACACTAAATGTGGAGATACGTGACTACACTAAATGTGGAGATACGTGACTGTACACTAAATGTGGAGATATGAACGTGAATGTACACTAAATGTGGAGATATGTGACTGTACACTAAATGTGGAGATATGAACGTGACTGTACACTAAATGTGGAGTTTATGAACGTGACTGTACACTAAATGTGGAGACACATGAAGGTGACTGTACACTAAATGTGGAGATACATTAACGTGACTGTACACTAAATGTGGAGATCTGTGACTGTACTCTAAATGTGGAGATATATGAATGTGACTGTACACTAAATGTGGAGATACATGAACATGACTGTACACTAAATGTGGAGATACGTGAACGTGACTGTACACTAAATGTGGAGATACATGAACGTGACTGTACACTAAATGTGGAGATACATGAACATGACTGTACACTAAATGTGGAGATACGTGAACGTGACTGTACACTAAATGTGGAGATACATGAACGTGACTGTACACTAAATGTGGAGATACGTGACCGTACACTAAATGTGGAGATACATGAACGTGACTGTACACTAAATGTGGAGATACGTGACTGTACACTAAATGTGGAGATACATGAACGTGACTGTACACTAAATGTGGAGATACGTGACTACACTAAATGTGGAGATACGTGACTGTACACTAAATGTGGAGATATGAACGTGAATGTACACTAAATGTGGAGATATGTGACTGTACACTAAATGTGGAGATATGAACGTGACTGTACACTAAATGTGGAGTTTATGAACGTGACTGTACACTAAATGTGGAGACACATGAAGGTGACTGTACACTAAATGTGGAGATACATTAACGTGACTGTACACTAAATGTGGAGATCTGTGACTGTACACTAAATGTGGAGATATATGAATGTGACTGTACACTAAATGTGGAGATACATGAACATGACTGTACACTAAATGTGGAGATACGTGAACGTGACTGTACACTAAATGTGGAGATACATGAATGTGACTGTACACTAAATGTGGAGATACATGAACGTGACTGTACACTAAATGTGGAGATACGTGACTGTACACTAAATGTGGAGATACATGAACGTGACTGTACACTAAATGTGGAGATACGTGAACGTGACTGTACACTAAATGTGGAGATACATGAACGTGACTGTACACTAAATGTGGAGCTACATGTACGTGACTGTACACTAAATGTGGAGATACATGACTGTACACTAAATGTGGAGATATATGAACATGACTGTACACTAAATGTGGAGTTATATGAACATGACTGTACACTAAATGTGGAGGTACATGACCGTGACTATACACTAAATGTGGAGATACATGAACGTGACTGTACACTAAATGTGGAGATACATGACTGTCCACTAAATGTGGAGATATATGAACATGACTGTACACTAAATGTGGAGTTATATGAACATGACTGTACACTAAATGTGGAGGTACATGACCGTGACTGTACACTAAATGTGGAGATACATGAACGTGACTGTACACTAAATGTGAAGGTACATGAAAGTGACTGTACACTAAATGTGGAGATACATGACTGACTGTACACTAAATGTGGAGTTATATGAACATGACTGTACACTAAATGTGGAGTACATGAACATGACTGTACACTAAATGTGGAGATATATGAACGTGACTGTACACTAAATGTGGAGTTACATGAACGTGACTGTACAATCGAACTAAAATAAATTTGTATAAACTAAAAAAATATAATGAAGGTGTGCGTTTTCTATGTCCTCTAGTATAGAAGGTTGAATCGGGTTTTGATTCAAATAGGAGACGTTTGGAATGTTACAGCGTCAGTTTAAAAACTTGTGTAACACATTTTTATTGAACTTCATAAATATAATGTGTCATAGAAATGAAAATAAAATATGTTACCATAGCAACCAGTATTATTCATCCATTCATTCATTAAAACGTATAATTATAACATAGTTCTCATGGAATAGCTATAAAAATGGCTGCTTAATAGAGGTTGAAAAATTGCCACATTGGTAATGTTGTCACAATCAGTGCTAAATTCCGATGTGCAATACTTTGATCTTATCTGGCTATTATAAAGTCGGCGGTCTCTGTGATGTACCGGATAAGTTGTTCGCTTCAGGTGCGAAAGGTCCGGAGTTCGAGCCCCACTGGAACCGTTACGATTGTGCCCTTAGGCAAGGCATTTAAATTCCACATTGCCTCTTCTCTCTCCCTCGTGGCGATGGATTCCATCAGGAATGAGGTCTCGAGAGTGATTTATATAAGTTGAAATAACTTGTTTCGCAATCGAGCTAAAATAAATTTGTATAAACTAAATAAGTTGTTGATTACTCACAATAAACAGTGTGACACGCTTAAATTTGATTGCTGTGTTTGCTAGAAAAGAATTACTATATGGGGTCAGTCGGTGTTTTTATAGATGCATTGTTTTTAAAGCAGCAGCTGTCTGGTATTTTGTGGTTGATATACACACTTTAAGATTTGTCCAAGGATTTTGAAATGGGTTGAATTTAACGCCGATCACCAGGATATCGACTAATTTTGTACTATAACTAACCCACACACCAAAGCTACACATTGTCAACATCATTAAAACAATTTTAAACCCGTATTTTCGATCAAATTCACGCCTTTTCAAATTTTTGTCTACTCGTTACTAGTTTGTCTAATATGCATTGTTTGTCTAACAAGATGGCGGCGATAAGCCGTTGTCGGGGGTGTGCGCGAATGGTGCGATGCGATTGGCTAACGCCAGCTGTCAATCAAAATCGGCAGAAAGATCAATTAGTTGCTTAATACAGGTTGGATGTTTAATAGAGATGAGCACACACATAGGATTGACTGTACTGGTAATTTTGTCTGTTTTCTTCAATTTATGTTGCCCCCATTTTATCAGACACAGTCCCGCACTTCGCAAAAACCTAAGATAAAATATACACACGTACGAGGGCCCTTAACCTGGGTTCCAGTCTGTCGAATTTCCACTAATTTACGTCTGGCAAAATGACCAGAAACTCAATAAGGCCCAATTAATGATCTCGGTATTGAAATATATTTATATGACTAACCAGACAAAATATATCAATGCCTGTTCCCAGATTAGAGGGCCCTGTAAATGTAGTTGTTGTGATCCTTATCACATTTTTATTGAAATTCGTAAATATCTAAATTCCATGCAAAGGGAAGTTAAATGTATTACCATAGCAACAAGTATTATCTACGAGGTAAAAACGTAAAATTTGAAAGTTTTATAAAGGAATAGTTATATAAAGGTATAAATGATACATATGTACTAAAATACTGACGGATCTGTAGTCCAGTGGTAACACGTTGGACTGGTAATCCAGGGATCGCAGGTTCGATCCCCCATCTGGGTCTAATACAACTAACAGTCTTTCAGATGGGACTTTAAACGGAGGTCTCGTGTCGGTGTTGTACGTAAAAGAACTGGTGTGTGTTTTTACGTTTATTTATCGTCGCTACCGGTTGCCCATATGAGCGACGCCTCCTGAAGAGATTAGTTATTTTAGATTTTGGAGGAAAGTGCATGATACAGAGAGAAACCCATTCCAGAGTATCATCTGGTTCTTTTACGTGCACGGTGTAAAGCACCGACACGAGACCTCGGTTTAACGTCCCATCTGAAAGACTGTTAATTTTATTAGGGTCAGACGGGGGATCGAACCTGCGATCCCTGGATTACCAGTCCAGCGTGTTACCACTGGACTACATATCCGTCTGGAACTGGAGGATACTCTGGAATGGGTCTCTGTCTGTATCATTGCACTATCCTCCAAATGACTAATCTCTTCAGGAGGCGTCGCTCATATGGACAACCGGTAGCGACGATAAATAAAAGTAATACACACACAGTACTAAAAATTCACAGACGGTCAGTAGTCCAATGGTTAACATGTTGGACTGGTAATCCAGGGATGGCTGGTGTACGACCCCCCCCCCCCATCTGACCCTAATAATTCTAACAGTATTTCAGACATTAAACCGATGTGATTCTGGAATGGGTCTCTGTCTGTATCACTGCACTATCCTCTAAAATCTAAATGACTAATCTCTTCATATGCGCAACCGGAAGTGACGTAAATAATGTATGCCTAACGCATACACACACATACAAATTCTACAACAACAAAATGTACCGCCTCCGTGGTCGAGTTGTTAAGGTCGTTGTAACCTATCATCATTGATGGTCACGGGTTCGAGCCCAGCTCAGGCCATATCTCATTTATATGAAAACGTCGGCAGTGTATTACGGAGGTTGGAGTACCAAGTACTGGTTAGGATCAATGTTGTTCGGTACACTGCCCGTCGCTCAAATGGGCAAACGGTAGCGACGTTAAATAAACTTGAATTAAAAAAGTACATCTCGGCAGGCCCGTAGCCATACTGAGTTAAAATTTCCAAAGCAAAAAAATAAATAAATGAAAAATAAAATGAAAATATTATCCCTTTACCTGTGTTGACTGAGAGAGACTTCAGAGAGCTGAAATATAATGAGAGACATCTCTAATTTTCTATTACCTTCCAATATGCGAATATGTCCTATTAGTGAGAATCCTTTGTTTTTACTGTTGTTCCCTAACCAGATGTTGCGGTATGATAAATGTGATTTTATCAAAATACTGTTAATTAACTGATAACATTCTTTTACAAATAAGTACACATTGCATATACTGTAGGAGATCTGTCAAGATATAGTAATTTAATAATCATAAGAAACGATAGTGGAATAGATTTGCTATGTGCAAAGAAAGCAACGATAAAAACAGAGGAAACACTTAATAGGACCTATCTACTTTTAGGGAGTATTCAGGGGCAGTAACTGACCGATGTCCCTCATATGTCTAAGCTCATTAAATAAGAAAACGCAGGAACTCGCTTCTATACCCCAACAAGTTTAAGGAAGTGGAAGTCGTGATAGCGCAGTGGATGCGCGTTCGCTTCAGGTGCGAAAGGTCCGGAGTTCGAGCCCCGCTGGAGCCGTTACGAGTGTGTCCTTAGGCAATGCATTTAAATTCCACGTTGCCTCTTCTCTCTCCCTCGTGGCGATGGATTCCATCAGGAATGTGGTCTCGAGAGTGATTAATATAAGTTGTAAGAACTTGTTTCCCAATCGAGCTCAAATCAATTTGAATACATTTTAAGGGAGAACATGCCCCCGGACCCCCCGCTAGATTGTCTCAGTTGAAATTTGCATCTGGCTACGCTACTGCTTGTGAATTTAATGTGTGACTGTCGCTTAACTAACGTAGCACTTTCATCTAAATTTCTCAAATATTGATTTATTGAAAATTTCCTGGATCGAAGTAATGTGAGAAAGAGAAATAGCTATTAGCCGTTTTAATGAAGGAAACATTGACGCATCAATGTGGTCGATAACTATACGAGGAAATCTCTCGTGAATCGTGAATAAAACAGTACATTTGAAGTAAACCCTGTGTCGGTGGGAGAATATAGTGCCACGTGGTGAAATCTATTTGGAATACGTGTATGAATAAGACAGTTTGTTCCCACTGCTGGAAATTGCGATATACCATAAGATTGCTAATCGTTCAATCTTATTGTAACAAGACGAGGTAGTCGTGGGATAAGGTACACACTGTGTTTGTGTAACAATGGTATACGGATAACTGTATTTGTGGCAGGTATAGCTCGCTTGCATTTCACGTGCATACCTTCATTAGAATTGTAGTGTGCGTTGTGTGCATTGGAATGATGTTTTGACATGATAATATTTCATATAGACGAGACTGGATATATTACAGATAGGATATATCGCCAGGTTTAGTGGATTTTGCTTTGTATGGTGTGTGGGGGGGGGGTCACAGATGCTTGTGGTCTGGACAAGTTGCATTTACATAAAGTGCTAGTCTGGGTTATGGACAAGTGGTTTCGGGTAGCCTGGGTGCCAGTCTGTCGATTTTTCACTTTTTAATTGCTGGCAATATGATTAGAAACTCAATACGGCCAAATTAATAAGTCTCGGTGTTAAAATATATTTATTTGACTGACCAGGCAAAATATATCGACGCCTGTTCCCAGGCTAGGTTTCTGATTCAATACCCAATATTTTTGAATATTTTAAGAACATTTTGATAAACCATAGGCTATATACATACCAATGTGCAGTTCTCACTTATAGTGCTATCTTTTGATTGCATTTGATTGTATATATGTTGAGGGCCTCATGGTAGATTAACTTTTGTTAAATGAGTACTCTCGTTAAATAAAGTCTTTATTATTATTATTATTATTATTAAAGGTTTAGGCCATATCCAAGCATATTTAAAAATGGTACTCCGTCATTATCAGAGCACTTCTGTAGTCCTCTGAGAGTGGCGGGGTAGGCTACTATTAAATATGCTTGGATATGGCCTACTTATTTGTATGTATATTACCAAACCTATGTTTTATCAAAATGTTCTTAAACACATATTTGGCGTTGAATCCGAAACCACTTGTCCAGACCCCAAGCGTCTGTGGGGGAAATGATACGGTTGTGCAAACTGGATTATATATCAATTAGATGGACACATATATACATGTATAGGGTATAAACCGAAAACGATCCAATATGTAAAATATTGGACTGTGTGAGGCGCGTAGCGCCGAAGACAGTACCAATATTGTACATATTGGATCCGTTTGAGGCTTATATCTTACTTAAGACACACACTTATACAACAAGATTCTACTAATTAAAATTGTTAATTTCGTACATTTACGCTTAGTATTTAATATAATACTCTGGCCTTTTGACACCAGTCCAATATTAATAATAATGAACTGCAAGTACAATGGTATGACGTCACAACAGTGTTTTAAATGTAATTATATATCGATTGCATACATACATATTACTTATATTTATTTTATTTTTTACGTTTATTTATCGTCGCTACCGGTTGCCCATATGAGCGACGCCTCCTGAAGAGATTAGTTATTTTAGATGTCGGAGGATAGTGCATGATACAGACAGAGACCCATTCCAGAATCTCCTCTGGTTCTTTTACGTGCACGGTGTAAAGCACCGACACGAGCCTCGGTTTAACGTCCCATCTGAAAGACTTAATTTTATTATGGTCAGACGGGGGATCGAACCTGCGATCCCTGGATTACCAGTCCAGCGTGTTACCACTGGACTACATATCCGTCTGTATATTACTTATAGATGCGCCGTGCCTTTAAATAATACGCTACTTATCGGCACTTGATCGTTTTAATGAGGGTGTAGTGTGCCTTTTCAAAATGTAAATTGTTTATAACGGAAGTTTAAATACAACGAATACAGTGTTGAATAGCAACCATATCAGTATTAATTGCTGGATACCAACAACCTTTATTGTGTGAAACACGGGAGATATATCAAACCACAAGGAATACAATAGGATAACCAGCGACCTGATATTACACGGAAACTAAAAACTCACCTGTCGTAATTTGGAATGTTTTTAATGACATGTTACCAATATTGTATTCTATGTTATTCGACATAATGGTTGTGGATTCGTGCGTGTTTTACGTTTATTTATCGTCGCTACCGGTTGCCCATATGAGCGACACCTCCTGAAGAGATTAGTCATTTTAGATTTTTGGAGGATAGTGCAATGATACAGACAAAGACCCAGTCCAGAGTCTCCTCTGGTTCTTTTACGTGCACGGTGTAAAACACCGCCACGAGACCTAGGTTTAATGTCCCATCTGAAAGACTGTTATATAAGGGTCAGACGGGGGGGTCGAACCTACGATCCCTGGTTTACCAGTCCAGCGTGTTACCGTCTGTTACAGATCCGTCTGTAATGACATTTTACCAATATTGTAGTATAGGCTAATCGACTTAATGGCTGTGGATTCGGTTATGACACATCGTATAATGTGTCTGGTACCGGTATTTGTTTCTATGTAACACCCATGGGTGATTATACACCAGGAAGAGAATATCTGTAACGTGTGATAGCGATCCATTGACAAGATAGAGCAACCAGTGTCATGTTGAATCCTATTCTTTCTTCAGTTAATTTCAATCGATATAGAAAAAGTATATTTCAAATTGATACATTATTTGTATATTTTAGTTTGCATGGATATTTGAACTGCCAGCTTGGTCGAGATTATTAAATAGCATAAT
Source organism: Archivesica marissinica (assembly GCA_014843695.1). Lineage (NCBI taxonomy): Eukaryota > Metazoa > Mollusca > Bivalvia > Venerida > Vesicomyidae > Archivesica > Archivesica marissinica. The sequence continues at coordinate 7,497,114 of CM026401.1, read as the reverse complement.
AGTAACATATATATGGAATTTAGGAAGTTACGGTGTGAAGTGAAATGTGTGAAGTGAAATTGACATTTAATTTATTCGTATAACGTGTGGAACCATTCGAAATGTTGGAATACTTGATATAGTAGCTATATTTCGAGCATCAACGAACGTTTGGACACAGAAATCAGTGCCCGTGTTACATGACCTATTCCAACTATGGGTCAGTTTTGGACGAAGATCTTCAAACATAGAGATGTTAGGGTCCTGCTGCTAGGTACGTACATGTAGTTAAATAACTGTTAATAGTGAAACAAGAGCTTAGTCATACCTTTGTATGCATATAAATATTACATGTGTGTATAAATATTGCATATATATATACAGTCTACAACCGTTATGTCAAAGTCGGTTATGTCGAATTCTCTGGTTATCTGGAAGTCGGATCAAAGTCCCGTTTCAGACACTATCAGTGTACATATACTAGTAACTTGCTCAGTTTATATCGAATTTCGTTAAGTCAAACTTCAGTTATGTCGAAGTATTTTGTTCGGTTCGACGAATTCGACATAACGGATGTATACTGTAAATATTGAATCTGTTTATCCTCCACCATTTGTCAGCTCACAGAAGCAATAATGGTTCGGGTTGTTTCGCTGTCCTCTTCACCGCTACCGTATCCATGGTAGACGCCGCCCCACGCCGTCCCCATAAAGGACCAGGATAAATAATCGCCAACTATCTGACGTTTTTACAGCACCGAGCATTATTGTTCTTTGATGTTGTGCATATTGAGTCGATGTGGCTTCTTTGGTGCCGGTAGCGAGGTTGACATCAGTGAAGTCCTTGGCCCAGGTTCCTGCTGTGCCGAAGTGCACGGTGTTGAGGTTAGACATTGTCCGATCGGATGTGTTTTACGTTTATCTATCGTCGCTACCGGTTGCCCATATTGGAGGATAGTGCAATGATATAGTCAGAGACCCATTCCAGAGTCTCCTCTGTTCTTCAAGTGTACGTGTACTGTGTAAAGAACCGACACGAGAGCTCGGTTTAAAGTCCCATCTGAAAGACTGTTAATTTTATGAAGGTCAGACGGGGGATGGAACCTGCGATCCCTGGATTACCAGTCCAATGTGTTAACCACTGGACTACAGATCCGTCTGTTCCGGTCGGATATTCTTGCTATATATATACGTGTGTACAGATGCTGTGGTAGTAGCGAATCAGTGGTACAATGATTAACACGCTGGACTCATAAACCGGGTGTAGTAGGTTGGAACCCCCGCTATACCGCACTTACTAAAATGATTAACCCATTCAACATCAAGTAACTCACATGGACTGGTCCATGATATTCATAAACCAATAAATGAATCAGAAAATCACATTTGGACAAGTTCATTTATCAAAATGGGTAATTATGTCTAAAAATAGTCATATCACTGGCAAAAAGTGCAGATCCTGATGAGACGGCTCGTCACGAGCCGGCTTATCTGGATCTACACTTTTTGTAAGCCTATTTAGAGGTATGTGGTGTTGAAAGGGTTAATAGCAATAGTATACCCGGTACACTCCTTCAGACGAGGCTTAAAAACCGAGGTCTCGTATCGTAGACGAACCAACGGAGTCTCTAGTAGTTTAGTTTATACAGCGTTGGATATTCGTGTCAATATGTTCCGGCCAACTTGGCCTGTACTTGAGAAAAGGTACCGGAATTAGTTCCGGCCGCAAATAAATGGTACAGGTCATTGAATGTGGTTCTGTCCGGTGGCAAAGCAACCGGATGCAAGTGCCACAGGCAATTGCCATGCTAGGGCACACAAAATGGTGCATTCTGGTGGACTTTGGGGTAAAATCAACCTCTTTTTTTATCTTAAATTTTGTCACTTTTTTAGATAATTTTTCTTCAAAATTGCTATGTAAGTAACTGTTTAACTAAGGGGGTTTGATTTTGAATCATTTTTAGGACTGTCCCCATTCAACTTATCTTTTTTTATTAAAAACCTTTATAACCACATATACGCTTATATCCGAGCCAACGAGAGTGATTAATATAAGTTGTTCAAACTTGCTTCGCAATCGTTGTAAAATAAATAAATTATAAAAAAATTTAAAAAAAAATTTAAAAAAATAAAATAAGACATCTCGCCACGATGTCGAGTGCGTAGTAAACGTTTCTCGCCAGTCTAAAAACGTTATCGCCATGGCGAGTTGGCGAGTGCGAATATCCAACGCTGTTATACAAATGTATTTTAGCTCGATTGCGAAACAAGTTCCTACAACTCCTATTAATCACTCTCGAGACCTCATTCCTGATGGAATCCATCGCCACGAGGGAGGGAGAAGCGTCAATGTGGAATTTAAATGCCTTGCTTAATGGCAATTCTTCGAAATCTGCAAAATCTTAACAGCTACAGCTGGCGCGAATTCCGGGAATAAAACGAGTGCGCTACCACTGCGTTATCATGACTTTCACACAGAGGAGTCTCTGCGACGGATCTCTGTCGGAATCATAGCACCATCCTCCAAACTGACACATATCTTTAGGTGAACACTCGTGTGGGAAACCGGTAGGGACGTTAACACACAAAATGTTGTGGTCCGTTTATCCGTGAGATAAACAGAACGAACTCTGTATATTGACAATTTAGGGGGTTCGTGGTTGTGTTTTTACGGCGTACCAACATAATTCAGGCTAGGTGGTACCAAACAGGATATACCAATTTCATTTTTCATCATATTTCCACATGAAGGAAATTACACGACATGCCATAAAACCCGTACACAACCGCTAGATAATGTACATATGTCAAGTCTCAACAACTACCAGACTCACAGATGCAACAAAAACCACGTTTTCAGACTTTGTTATGCATCGTTTACGATCATGCAGATATAAGGTGGTGGTTCCAATTCACCTGCATTTCCCAGAAGCACGATACTGTGAAGTGCATTAGCTTGCAATATCGTGTATGTTTATCCACGAGGCACAACCCAGGGGTTGGGGAGGGGTGCCCAGCCATCATGGATAAATCGGCCCGATAACGGATACAAGGCGGAATATCGGATATCGGTCCTGTGGCGGAAGTATGTTGGTCCGTAAATCGTGTTGATAACGAATTCAAAACTTGATATCCTATATAGGTCCTGTGGTGGAATGTTGTTGATCCGTAAATAGTGTTGATAACGAATTCAAAACGTGATATCCTATATAGGTCCTGTGGTGGAATGTTTTTGGTCCGTAAATCATGTTGATAACGAATTCAAAACGTGATATCCTATATAGGTCCTGTGGTGGAATGTTGTTGGTCCGTAAATCGTGTTGATAACGAATTCAAAGCGGGATATTCTATATAGGTCCTGTGGTGGAATGTTTTTGGTCCGTAAATCGTGTTGATAACGAATTCAAAGCGGGATATTCTATATAGGTCCTGTGGTGGAATGTTTTTGGTCCGTAAATCATGTTGATAACGAATTCAAAGCGGGATATTCTATATAGGTCCTGTGGTGGAATGTTTTTGGTCCGTAAATCATGTTGATAACGAATTCAAAGCGGGATATTCTATATAGGTCCTGTGGTGGAATGTTGTTGGTCCGTAAATCGTGTTGATAATGAATTCAAAGCGGGGTGTCCTATATAGGTCCTGTGGTGGAATGATGTTGGTCCGTCAATCTTGTTGATAACGAGTTCAAAGCCGACTATCAGATATCGGTCCTGTGGCGGACTGGTGTCGGTTCGTCTTGACCTTCTCCGTGGTTGAGTGGTTATGGTCGCTGATTTGTAACATTGCTGGTCATGTGTTCTTGCCCCGCTAAATGAACAATTTGGCAATTTCTTACAGTCATTGCTGCACCAAGTACTGGTTAACCGTTGGAGCCTGTCCATGAAAGGTGTTGTTAGGTAAACGGCCCGTCGCTGAAATGGGCAACCAGTAGAGTCGTTAAATAAACTTAAATGAAATTAAAGTATTTGCAGAATATTATAGCTCCATATTTTAATGTGAATGAGATTTCACTATCTCAACACGTCTTGTATGTCCAGCTTTAGACTCTGTATAGTATAGTTACAGTCACACTTCTGCTAAAGACCACCTCCGAATGAAGGTTACCTAATATTAAAGACCACAGTTACTTTCTCCCGTCAAACCATTAGTAATGCATTTTAATCTGTACACAAAGATTACATGCCGACATAGACCACATTCTGCGATACCCGTGAGTTGTATGTTGTATGTCCAGCTTTAGATTCTGTATAGTATAGTTACAGTCACACTTCTGCTAAAGACCACCTCCGAATGAAGGTTACCTAATATTAAAGACCACAGTTACTTTCTCCCGTCAAACCATTAGTAATGCATTTTAATCTGTACACAAAGATTACATGCCGACATAGACCACATTCTGCGATACCCGTGAGTTGTATGTTGTATGTCCAGCTTTAGATTCTGTATAGTATAGTTACAGTCACACTTCTGCTAAAGACCACCTCCGAATGAAGGTTACCTAATATTAAAGACCACAGTTACTTTCTCCCGTCAAACCATTAGTAATGCATTTTAATCTGTACACAAAGATATAGACCACATTCTGCGATACCCGTGAGTTGTATGTTGTATGTCCAGCTTTAGATTATGTATAGTATAGTTACAGTCAAACTTCTGCTAAAGACCACCTCCGAATGAAGGTTACCTAATATTAAAGACCATAGTTACTTTCTCCCGTCAAACCATCAGTAGGGCATTTTAATCTGTACACACATACCACATGTCAACATAGACCACAGCCTGCGATACCGAGTTGTCTTTAACGACGGGGTTTACTGCTGATGCATTAACACGCTGGACTGCGAAACCACAGGCGCTTGGGGTCTGGACAAGGTGTTTCGGGTTCAAAACCAATTTTTTTTAAGAACATCTTCATAAGCCATAACTAATTCCAGGGATCTCAGGTTCGATCATGTCTTGTATTAATAGTATTAACAGTCTTTCAGATGGGATTATAAACCGAGGTCTCGTGTGTTGGTAATATACCGGGCATATAAAATTACGATTGTGCCCTTAGGCAAGGCATTTAATTTCCACGTTGCCTCTTCTCTCTCCCTCGTGGCGATGGATTCCATCAGGAATGAGGTATCGAGAGTGATTAATATAAGTTATAAGAACTTGTTTCGCAATCGAGCTAAAATAAATTTGTATAACTAAATATAAAACAATCAGATGTGCTTCTGGAATAGGAGCGTCTTCTGTATCACTATCCTACTGTGTGTGTGTTTTACATTTATTTATCGTCGCTACCGGATGCCCATATGAGCGACGCCTCCTGAAGAGATTAATCATTTTAGATGTGTGTAGGATAGTGCAATGATAGAGACAGAGTCCTATTCCAGAATATCCTCTGGTTCTTTTACGTGCACGGTGTACAGCACCGAAACGAGACCTCGGTTTAAAGTCCCAACTGAACGACTGTTTATTATGGTCAGACGGGGGATCGAACCTGCGATCCCTGGATTACCAGTCCACTATCCAACATATAGTAAAATGACTAATATACTTCAGCTATGAACAAATGCGTCTATGATAAATACACTTAAAGAGAAACGACTTCGTATTAACCGAATATTCACAGCATGAGAAACGCATGACGGCTTCCCACGTCACTATGAATCAATGTATTGTAGTGATGTGTAATTTACCAGCGTGCCAAAATAGAATTATATATCCCTGTAATCACCATGGGAAACCGATTGTAAACATAGAAATGTAGTATACTGTTTGACAGGTATGACAGGTAAAGCAGGTAGCAGATTACTAGGTTGTTGATTGCATTAGCAAACCAATGTATGTGATTACCAGATTGACTAGCGTATAGCCATAGGGATTCTGCGCTTGTGTCCTTACAAGTGTTTCCGTCAGACTTGCCAAATTGCCACGTGTTTATATATTGATAGGCCTACCGGTGGGGTGTACATTCAAGAATACCGTTTCCGTGGTCGAGTGGTTAAGGTCGCTGACAGTAACATCATCATTGATTGTCACGGGTTCGAGCTGCACTCAGACCGTGTCTATTTATTTTATAGTTCTTCAAGAAGGCTTATATTTAAATCCCACCAGAAGGCTTATTTTACAGTCCCTTGGACATTCTTATTTTACAGTCCCTTGGACATTCTTATTTTACAGTCCCTTGGACATGCTTATTTTACAGTCCCTTGGACATTCTTATTTTACAGTCCCTTGGACATTCTTATTTTACAGTCCCTTGGACATGCTTATTTTACAGTCCCTTGGACATTCTTATTTTACAGTCCCTTGGACATCTTATTTTACAGTCCCTTGGACATTCTTATTTTACAGTCCCTTGGACATGCTTATTTTACAGTCCCTTGGACATGCTTATTTTACAGTCCCTTGGACATGCTTATTTTACAGTCCCTTGGACATTCTTATTTTACAGTCCCTTGGACATTCTTATTTTACAGTCCCTTGGACATGCTTATTTTACAGCCCTTCGAGCAAGCTTATTGTATAGTGTGTGTTGTACGTCTATTTATCGTCGCTACCGGTTGCCCATATGAGCGACGCCTCCTGAAGAAATTAGTAAATTTAGATTTTTGGAGGATAGTGCAATGATACAGACAGATACCCATTCCAGTCTCCTCTGGTTCTTTTACGCGCACGGTGTAAATCACCGACACGAGACATCGGTTTAATGTCCCATCTGAGAGACTGTTAATTTTATTAGGGTCAGACGGGGGGTCGACCCCTGGATTACGAGTCCAGCGTGTTAACCACTGGACTATAGATCCGTCGTGAAAGCTTACTTTATAGTCGCTCCAGAAAGCTTATTTTACAGTCACTCGAGAAAGCATTATTTTACAGTTTATATAAATTAAAATCGTGTGCAGGTATCCTGGTAATAGTCTACTATATATATATAAAATACTGTATATTGGTTCATTTCCTAGCAGGTCAATCGAGTGAATTTTGAAAAATTTACAGGTACGCGTTGCATAAAAATTCTAGTAAAGTACAACCGAATAGTTCATAAGAATGTCTATGCAGGCGAGATCTGGACCACAATTTCGTGGCGTTTAAATAAAAATAGCGAATAATGTATAACAGTGGATAATACAAAATTAAACCACTCGTGCTTAAAGCTCCTTGTACATTATTCAATACCAAAGTCATAACATATTCAGATTTCTTTGTTACCGAGCTGTGATGATTAATGCAATAGAAAAACCATGTGTTGAAACAATTGCGAGCTATTTTATGTATCGATGGTGTATTTATATGTATGTTTCTGTTGGAGGCTTCAGAAAACGTAAACGTGTATAATTAAACATAAGCCAGTGTAGCACAGATATATACGAATACGAATAGTTTATTCAGCATTAAACATTTCATAACAATGTTAATAGCCTACACAATTAGCATCCATAATTATATACAATGTGAACACGTGTTTTTTCCAGATGAGCATGGGTTTTTAACAGTGAGTTAGCAATCACTATAATTTGTAAATACTGTAGTAAATGTATTTAAACAATGCGTGTTTCATTTACGGAATGAATCGCGGGTTAATAATTTCCATCGGGGTCTGAACTACATTGGGCGTGCTTAAAGTTAGCGTGGAGGCCGGGCATCCACGCTAACCTTAAGCACGCCCAATGTAGTTCATACTCCGATGGAACCTATTAACCCGCGATTCATTATTTATATTTACATTAATTATGTTTTCAATGTGGCAACGGCAAAAATAAGATCACACTTACCAATTAAAAGGTATTTAGTCAAATTTGCGACTTACAGTGTGGCGGGGACCTGGTAATTAGATTATCCTTGGAACAGCGTAAACTGTAAGACACGCCTTTTCACGCGACGAACGTTGCCTAACACTGCGAATGCCCGTAACATCGAGTGCGCATGTCTGCTGCATATCATTAGTTGGAAACTCTCATACGAAATTGTATGCAATCAGGGCACATACGTTCATAGAAGGAAATGCAATAGCAATATAAATATTTGCAAAGAATACAAATTTTGATAAGTTACAAATAGTTTTCTTAGACGTGGCATATATTAAGTCGTTACTGACATACTTACAGACTGACAGACTTACAGACTGACGATTTAGAGACTGACAGATTGACAGACTTACAGACTGACATACGTACAGACTGACAGACTTACAGCCTGACAGACTTACAGACTGACAGACTTACAGACTGACGATTTAGAGACTGACGATTGACAGACTTACAGACTGACATACTTACAGACTGACAGACTTACATACTGACAGACTGACGATTGACATACTTACAGATAAGGCTGTGTAGGCTTTATTTACTGACACACGAGTTGAATGATTAAGTTTATAAATGTATGTCAACATTTGGTGAAAGTTTAAAGTGTTTGGTATTTGTCAGAAGGTTATTTGAACGCTTTGGAAGTTGTTCCATATGACAGGTGGTTTTTTTAACATTTAACAGAATTTTTATGATTTGACACATGACAGAAGTTTTATAATCTTTGTCTTTGGTGGAGATTTTTAACATTTGAAGGTGTTACATGGAATCGTCTGTACAAACCAGACAACGACGACAACAACAGAGGCACCAATGTGGGGAATCCTCAGCGGTAGGGGGGGGGGGGTCACCGTGGCAGAGTGGTTATGGTCGTTGAGTTCAAATCACATGTCGCTCACCGCATGCGAGGAAGCTATTCAGCTGATTTGCGTACGGTCTGTGATTTCTACCCAGATCCTATCCTGGGTTCCAGCCTGTCGATATTTCACTTTTTAGCTTCTGGCAAAATTACATTTATATTATCAGAAACTCAATATGGCCCAATTAATGGTATCGGTGTTGAAATATATTTATATGACTGACAAGGCAACTTATATCAACGCCTGTTCCCAGGCTACCCAGGTCCGCAAAAAATGTCTATAATATTGCTTGGAGGGCCCCTTGAGTCGTTCTCCAATGATAACAACTGGAGAGTCACAATAGACTAGGCTTTAAACCCAAAGAACAAACAAACAAACAAACACACAAAGGCATATAGATAGTTATTGATTTATATACATTACTAACCGAGTTCTTCGAACTTACAAGAAATGCATTCCACTACGCGTCTAGTGAACACTGTTGCAAGCTCTTGCATATCAAGAATAATTACTCCCTCAGGAAAATACTATTTACGTGCACTTTCTGAGAAAACACTCGTAAATGATAATTACTCAAGCAGGCAAATGCGTCTTACGCGTGCGCTGTCTGAGAAAATATAGTCGTAAATACAAATTTGAATTCATTAAGGTACAAACATATACACATCTGTTTCATTGATCACATATGTGTATCAAGATTACCGGTGCAGTTAGTGATTATTATTAGAGATATATTATATACATAAATAATGTTGAGATATATCCAGTTTTATTTATGATAAATGTAATCATTATCTCCAACTGCCTGTCAGAATTTTACTCAAGGCAATACTTATATTCACTATAGGATTTATTCTAGTGTGGACAAACTGGCAGGGTGGGTCATAAAGGGTGGGTCAGAAAGGGGACAGGGTGGGTCAGAAAGGGTGGGTCAGAAAAAGGGCAGGGTGGTCAGAAAGGGTGGTCAGAAAAGGAGCAGTGTGGGTCAGAAGGGTGTCAGAAAAGGGGCAGGGTTGGTCAGAAAGGGTGGGTCAGAAAAGGGGCAGGGTTGGTCAGAAAATGAGTAGGGTGGGTCAGAAAAGGGGCAGGGTGGGTCAGAAAGGGTGGGTCAGAAAAGGGGCAGGGTGGGTCAGAAAGGGTGGGTCAGAAAAGGGGCAGGGTGGGTCAGAAAAGGGGCAGGGTGGGTCAGAAAAGGGACAGGGTGTATTTTGAGCTGCGATGAGTGGGTATTTTGGGGTTAGCCCCTAGACAACTTTGCTAACATATGGTGACTGATCAAAGAGGAAGTAAGGCAGTACATATTGGAGACATTGTTGACTCTAATATATATAAAGGCAAAAGGTCGGGGCTAATGGGCACATGCATATAATGAGGATCAGTGGACCAGTGGTTAATACACTTGTAATCCACAATAATCCAGTGGTCGCAGGTTCGATCTCCCACTATGCAATACTAAAATGACTCATATCATATAGTCTTTGAGATGAGACTTTAAACCGAGGTCCTGTGTCGGTGATTTACACTGTAAGAGAACCAGAGGAGACTGGAATGGGTCTCTGTCCGTATCATTGCACTATCCTCCAAAAATCTAACTACTAATCTCTCCAGGATGCGTCGCTCATATGGGTAGCCGGTAGCGACGATAAATACACGTAAAACACACTATGAACACCCGTTATGATGCAGTTAGGCGTGTCCAGAACCACCAATTCAGACTTGTAGACCGGACATGATACTCTACATCCTCAGGCCGATCTGTAGTCTAGTGGTAACACGTTGGACTAGTAATCCAGGGATCGCAGGTTCGATCCCCCGTCCGACCATAATAAAATTAACAGTCTTTCAGATGGGACGTTAAACCGAGGTCACGTGTCGGTGCTTTACACCGTGCACGTAAAAGAACCAGAGGAGACTCTGGAATGGGTCTCTCTCTGTATCATGCACTATCCTCCAAAATCTAAAACGACTAATCTCTTCAGCAGGCGTCGTTCATATGGGCAACCGGTAGCGACGATTAATAAACGTAAAACACACACATAATGCAATAATGAACACCCGTTATGATGCAGTTAGGCGTTTCAAGATCCACAAATTCAGACCTGACATGATACTCTACATCCATATGCACGAGTGTTTTTGAAACATTGTAACATCCCTGATAGACAATACAGTTGTATTTTATACCTTGTTTCAGGACTTGATGGTGCGGGGAAAACTACGTTACTGTACCGCCTGAAGCTTGGGGAGGTAGTCACTCACATTCCAACTATAGGTGAGTATAGCGTGTGCCTTCCAGCTGGCCGTTAAATACGTTATGAGCAACACAGGACCGGTTGTAGCATCGTTAAACGTCAACACTCCGCTAAACGTCAAACGACCGGCAAATGTCATAAAAATGTCCGCTAGACGTCAAACGATCGCTAAGCGTCATAAACAATTCCACTAAACGTCAAACGACCTGCAAATGTCATAAAAATGTCCGCTAAACGTCAAACGACCTGCAAATGTCATAAAAATGTCCGCTAAACGTCAAACGACCTGCAAATGTCATAAAAATGTCCGCTAAACGTCAAACGACCTGCACATGTCATAAAAATGTCCGCTAAACGTCAAACGACCGCCAAATGTCATAAAAATGTCCGCTAGACGTCAAACGATCGCTAAGCGTCATAAACAATTCCACTAAACGTCAAACGACCGCTAAATGTCTTAAACATGTCCGCTAGACGTCAACAGATCACTAAGCGTAATACACAATTCCGCTAAATGTCAAACGACCGGCAAATGTCATAAAAATGTCCGCTAGACGTCAAAAGATCGCTAAGCGTAATAAACAATTCCACTAAACCACAAACGACCGGCAAATGTCATAAAATGTCCGCTAGACGTCAAAATATCACTAAGCGTCATAAACAATTCCACTAAACGTCAAACGACCGCTAAACGGCATAAAATGCCGCAGTACTACAGCCGGTCACAAACAATTTAAAAGGCTGTATGTTATATATGTATAATATAGTAATGGACTATATAATGCTGGTACATTTCCCTTCGTCAATTGGTGAATAAAATAAAAAGTGAAATCAAACAATTTTTTCCTAAGCTCTATGCACGCACCTACACACACATTATTCTTCTAAGCTATACTTTGTTTTGATCCGATTAATTGTCTTCAGTTTGATCATCAATATCGCCAGCCAACTTCAGACGTCATCGGTACATTCAGACTTTAACTTCAGACGTCATCTGAACATTCAATTCGTGTGTGTGTTTTACGTTTATTTATCGTCGCTACCGGTTGCCCATATGAGCGACGCCTCCTGAAGAGATTAGTCATTTTAGAGTTTGGAGGATAGTGTAATGATACAGACAGAGACCCATTCCAGAGTCTCCTCTGGTTCTTTTACGTGCACAGTGTAAAGCACCGACACGAGACCTCGGTTTAATATAGTACATATGAGCATTAACGTGCAGAGTAGATGATATATAATCAATACCAAGGATAACACAAAAAGAGAGCAACAAAGCTCTCTTATTTCCAATTTCCATTGTGGTCCTTATAATTAATCATATGACATCGGAAAGGCAAATTAGTCAATCAAATTATTGCACATAATGAATTACAGTAACATAGCACATGATTGCATGAATATTTATACAATATCACAGGGAATTGCTTGACATTGAACAGGTATTTACTAAAACTCAATACATTGGAAATAAAACATTAAATGAAATAAAAATGTTTTACTACTTGTGATAGTCTATGCCTTGTTGTATTTTCAGGATTCAATGTAGAACAACTTATGTACAAGAACATTACGTTTACAGCCTGGGACATCGGAGCAAGGGATAAAATGGTTAGTATTAACTCTTTCACCGCCAATGTCGCACAAAAGAGACTTTGCAGAAAGCAGAGAACACGCTCAAGCAGAACAGAACGTGCTGACTGATCAGGCTATATGCTGCTTGCTCTTCAGACAGTGGAGCTGAAGAACCTCTCCGACTAGCAAACACCATAGATCCTGATCAGAGGCGGCGCTATGCCGCGGCTGATCTGGATCTATGTTATTTGCACATGCCCTGAATTTATTCGGCGCCGAAAGAGGTAAGCGGTATTGAGAATTGACTAAATCAACGCTGGATATATATTGCGGTCACTCAAAACACGTCTGCTCACATCTCCCAAATATGGCGGTCTCCATCTTGGAAAGATGCACACGGGCTGTCTGCGCATGGCCGAGTGTGAATAAATTCCCGGTGTATGCACGTTCCAATACCGGTGTAGAACTTAGTATTATCAATAATGTTATACAACCAGATGGTGTGTACTCCTTAAAGAAGTATATGTGGCCTCCTGGTTAACGTCTTGGACTGAATGTTGCAATCTCTCAAGTGAGGAAGCTATCCAGCTTACTTTCGGGAGGGTGGTGGTTCTACCTGTATAATGACCACTTATTATCAGATTTCATCGATCCTAGTTCCTATGTGCCTCCATGAACTGAGAAATAGAGCTACACATACTCTATGTAACTCAATACAAACAATCATCTATACTGTGAAATATTGATACCACCAAACACGAACATTGATTGACCATTCAACACAATTATTTCAATTGATTTGCACGTGCTATTTTACCTCCCTTGGCAGAGAAAGTCCGATTTATCCCGAAATGTATAGTTGTCCCATTTGTTGGAATCCTTTGTTTTTACTGTTGTTCCCTAACTAGAAGTTGCGATATGATAAATATGATAGAAAAAATGAAATTTTGTTACCGGAAGTAGTGGTTGCCGGAAATACATGGAGGTATGGGTGGGTGTTCATGAGTTAGAGGGTCTGCCTCCGTTGTCGAGTGGTTAAGGTCGCTGATTTGTATACCACTGTAACCTATCATCACTGATGGTCACGGGTTCGAGCCTAAGCTCAGACCGTGTCTCTTTATATGAAAAAGTTGGCAGTTTCTTACGGAGGTTGGTGCACCCCAAGTACTGGTTAACCGCTGGAGCCTGCCCAGGAAATGTGTTGTTAGGTAAACTGCCCGCCGGCGATATAGCCCAAAATGGTGCTGATGCAGGCGTAAAACCCGAAATATAACATAAATATAACATAATCATGAGTTAGATTAAATGAATAAATCAATGTCATCTGGAATCAAGAAATGAAAACGAGGCACATTGGGGTTTCCCTGTTCTATATTTGTAATTATATGAAAATATACAACATTATGGTACATTTTTCGGCAAATAAAATGCATGCGAATTGAACGAATGTAATAACATATTGTTCATTGTGAAATAGTTCATTTTCAACAATCGTAATTTTAAAAAAGCCTCTGCTTACATAACACTTAATAGCAACGTCCGTGCACCGGAAGTGACAAGAAAAACATATGATATGGAACCTAGATAGACCCTGATGCATAATTTATTAAGTTAAACTATCATTATTTTGCAGCGACCATTGTTCCGCCATTATTACAAAGGTACAGACGCCGTTGTAATTGTGATCGACTCTTCAGATCGCGAGCGTTTGGAGGAGCTTTATTGTGACGTACTTAAACCTGCTCTACATGCTGAAGAGCTCGCAAACAGCGTGTTCCTCTTCCTGGCAAACAAGAGTGATCTACCTGATACAATGAACAAAGAGGATGTGACAGCAAAGCTGAACCTGAAATCAGTTAAACAAAACTGGAGTAAGTGGTTTATAAGGAAAACAAACAGTCCACTTGAACAAAAACAAAAGTCTTCACAAGTTGTATGCTTTATCATGCAACGTTCTAAATATGCATTCACCCCTATACAGCATTATTTAGAAGATAGGTTACCCCTTGTTTTGTTATTATTTATGTTGGCAGTCGAAAGGCGTCAATAAGAGATTGTTAAGTAGTACAGGGTGTGGGCGACACCTCTGCCAAGCTTGTTGATTTCATATAGTGATGACAGAGCTTATTTACTCTCGCCGCCGGCGAACCATGTGGGCGAGCGATGTTTCATATATTGTAAAGAATGATTCATATCTATATCTCTCACACCAGAAAAAGTACAGTCTGGTTAACCCGGTCAGGATTTGTCTCGGTCACAGTACAGTCTGGTTAACCCGGTCAGGATTTGTCTCGGTCACAGTACAGTCTGGTTAACCCGGTCAGGATTTGTCTCGGTCACATGCCTGAATGTATTCGGAACACAATTTGCATACTCTGGTCACACGCCAAGAGGAGAATCGGTGGGGATTTCCCGTTACTTGCATTATTACTCTGTTCCGAAAGAACCCGTATTATTACTCTGTTCCGAAAGAACTCGTATTATTACTCTGTTCCGAAAGAACCCGTATTATTACTCTGTTCCGAAAGAACCCGTATCTAGTAATATGTTCCGGCTAAACATAGCACAAGTATGCACTCAATAATTGAATTAGCGAACATTCTTCACGGACTGTCATTTTAGAATTTGAGCAGACGATAGTCCATATGTTATCAGGGCTACCCCGGTAATGCGTAGCCAATATTAACCTGGTACAATCAAACGGATCCGTGTGTGGAAGTCGTCGTAGCGCAGTTGTAGGGCGTTTGCTTCAGGTGCGAAAGGTCAGAAGTTCGAGCCCCACTGGAGCCGTTACGAGTGTGCCCTTAGGCTAGGCATTAATTTTAAACTCCACATGACTTTTCTCTCTCCCTCGTTGCGATGGATTCGATCAGGAATGAGGTCTCGAGATTGATTAATATAAGAATTTGTCTCGCAATCGAGCTAAACAAATGTGTATAAACGGATCCTCGTACAATCTAACATGAATTGGTCTATCGAATGTGCTGCGGTCTACTCTGGGGGTATGACTTGAGCCCACCGGATGTGTTTGTATTATGAAAGGTAGAAAACCTCGTTTGTCGCCAAGTGTTACCCCTGACGTTATTATCCCCCTTTATGTACATATTTTTGAAAACAATGGCGAACGTGATATAGTCTTCATGCTTTGACTGTTCCAAATTGGACTGATTTGATCAACAACTCACTCACTCGCTCGCTCACTCACGCTCGCTCGCACATTCACTCACACTCGCTCGCTCACACATTCTCACACATTCACACACGCTCGCTCACGCTCACTCACTCACGCTCGCTCGCACATTCACTCACTCTCGCTCGCTCACACATTCACTCACACTCGCTCGCTCCCACATTCACACACGCTCACTCGCTCACACATTCACACACGCTCGCGCTCACTCACGCTCGCTCACGCTCGCTCACACATTCACTCACTCACTCACTCACTCGTTCGTTCATTGCGATGTTTGTGATCGAGAAGTAGGTATGGTAGCGGATAATCTTGTCTAACGTCAGATGTTGTCGTATATCCTAGTCGTATTACAATCGATTGCTTATATGGGTATATGGATACGAATCATACATGATCGAAATAAGTTCGTAGTAAATTCTACAATTTTATATTATTTTCAGACATAATCGAGACAAGTGCTATCAACGGTGACGGTCTCACAGACTGTATGGAGTGGTTGGCAAATCATCTAGCATCCAGCTCGAGCCCCGTCCGGAAAGTCCCATCTCAAGCGATCCCAAAATTACCCGTAGACTCGTCCCCGAACCATTGTGATAAAACTATTGACCTAAAAGACAAATCGACTCATCGAGACTATTGTACACGTGCATACAGCGCGTTTAAGTGTTTCTTTATACGACCTAATGTCCCGCCAGATATTGCAGACTGAATCATAGTGTTTGTCTTGTGAAACTCGTCGTCGGATACCAACGAAACATGAATTCCTGCTGGTGTGTGTTCGAGTTTATAAAGGTATGCCGCCCTAAGGCACTGCAAGTGAGCGACCGAAGCCGTTCAGACGTGATCCCGACGTGTATATATCTCTCACGTATCCGGGGTATGTTATGACCAATTTTGACCCGTTGTTCTTTAGGTTAGATATAACTAAATCGCATAGCTTTTATTTTGACCCTGTGTATATCAATGCCCAAACACCCATGACGTTGAACTTTTTGTCCCGAACGAATTTAGATCTATGAAATGAGACCATTATGAAGGGATTGACCGATCAAACACGCCCGTAATGTTTCATCGAACACGCCCACCACAAGGGCTGTAGTGGATGCGTTTACTTTCTTTCTTTTTTTTTAAATATTCGCTCAAATATTTCCGAGGTCTCAGACGTAGAGATATTTTCCCTATCTACATGGACTTGTCCTGGTCATATGACGGAATGTGTTCGGAACACAATTGACCATTCTGCAAACGCTACTTAGGCACGCCCCCCATAGTTACCGGTGCTCGATGTAACCACGCGAGACAAGCTAGCTAACAAAATGCATACTCTGGTCACATGACAATGGGTACCTGTAGGGGACTTTTGTACTTTCTTTATTTAATGTTTTCGTTTCCTTACATATATCTGCATTGGTGAGACTTATTCAAAACGATTCTGGCATTTTCAACCAATCAGCTACCATAGGGCATCAAGCCCGTAGCCACACTGAGGTAAATGAGGCACTCGCCTCTGTTATAATTTGGCAAGTAACGACAGGTATAGGAAAACTCTGATAAAACTGCCTTCAGAATGTACAGACAAGCATCCACAAAATAATTTTGGGGGGGGGGGCGTCGGTTATTTTCAGATTCTGGCTACGGCACTGGGCCTACCTTTTTTATCCTCAAAGTTCACAAGTGCATGTGCCTGCTTGTGCTACCTCATATTTAGAATAGTATTATATCTACATGACATTACATGTTAAGCAGCGGAAATGTGTCCCGTGCGTAGCAGGCGATGGTTAAATGCATTATTATTGGCATGGCTATATATAGACAATTAAATAATATGCCCGTGCTTTGTGCAAAGCAAAGTTGGGCTTGTCGGTAGTAGACTTGTACCTTGCGTAGTTTTTGTTTATTTTTTAAACTTGATTTATTTTACAACGATTGCCAAACCAGTTTTAACAACTTATATTAACCACTCTCGTTGGCGCGGATGAAAGCGTAAATGTGGTCATTCGTGTGGGATGAAACCGGAGTACCCTGAGAAAACCCACCTGTCCGATCTGTCCGAGGATCGAACCCGGGTTGCATTGGTGAGAAGCGAGCGCGAGCGCTAATCGGACAGCTGCATATAGTTGCAGATAGCTACTAACTTACTGATATACCGGAGCCCATCTTGACGATAATCATGTACAGTCTACATCCGTTATGTCAAATTCGGTTATGTCGAATTCTCCGGTTATCTCGAAGTCGGATCAAAGTCCCGTTTCAGACACTCATTTTACATATAAATGGCTCCGTTTATATCGAATTTCGATTATGTCGAAGTATTTTGTTCGGTCCGACGGAATTCGACATAACGGGTGTAGACGTTTTCATACATTAATATTGGCTAATGGCGGCGGAAAAAATCCGTCCTTAATTTGTCTAAAATTGTGTTTTTTATGTGACACCGTTTGTGTTTTAATTTCATTGTGTATTTCTATAAGTGCCATTTTGGTTGCATTCACATAAAGTGCTAGTCTGGGTTCTGGACAAGTGGTTTCGGGTAGCCTGGGTGTCAGTGTGTCGATTTTTCACTTTTTAATTTCTGGCAATATGATCAGAAACTCAATACGGCCCAATTAATAGTCTCGGTGTTAAAATATATTTATTTGATTGACCAGGCAAAATATATCGACGACTGTTCCCAGACTAATAAAGTGCATCAAAAGACAATTGTCATTGAATTACAGACATTGTTTTCCTACACGAATTAACCCTTTCAACATCACATATCTCCAAATCATCACTGATGGTCACGGATTCGAGCCCCGCTCAGGCCGTGTCTCATTTATATGAACAAGTTGGCAGTTTCTTACTGAGGTTGGTGCACCCAAGTACTGGTTAACCGCTGGAGCCTGCCCAGGAAAGGTGCTGTTAAGTAAACTGCCCGCCGGCGATATAGCCCAAAATGGTGCTGATGCAGGCGTAAAACCCGAAATATAACATAACATATCTCTAAATAGGCTTAGAAAAAGTGTAATATTACTATTTTTAGATAAAATTACACATTTTGATAAATGAACTGGTCCAAATGTAATTTTCTTATTAATGTATTGGTCTAAAATATATCATGCACCAGTCCATGTCAGTTACTTTGTGTTGAAAGGGTTTATACATAAATGTTGTTATTTTTTTATACATGTATAAAGAAGATGATCCATTTCCAGAAGTCGTGATAGCGCAGTGGTAGCGCGTTGGCTTCGGTTGCGAAAGGCCCGGAGTTCGAGCCCCGCTGGAGCCGTTACGATCGTGTTCTTAGGTTAGGCATTTAAATTTCACAGTGCCTCTTCTCTTTCCCTCATGGCGATGGATTCCATCAGGAATTAAGTCTCGAAAGTGATTAATATAAGTTGTAAGAACTTGTTTCGCAATGTACATAGCTAAAATAAATGTGTATTAACTAGAAGCACCTTTCCAGAAGCACCTTTCCAGAATTTCCAGAAGCACCTTTCCAGAGGCATATCTTGTCTTTTTACATACATGGTGTATAGCACTGATACTAACCTAGGTTCCAGTCTGTTGAATTTTCACTTTTTTACTTGTAGCAAAATGACATCAGAAACTCAATAGGGCTCAATTAAATGGTATTGGTGTTTAAAAATATATTTATATGACCAGGGTTCATTCTAGGTCAGAATTTTTGGGAGAAGTGAGAAAGCACGCGATCGCGTCCTTAAATGGTGTTATTTATTAAATGGCAACTAAATATGGTTAAAATGCACAGTATGACCATTAAATGGACTAGTGTATCTTACTGGCAAACATTTTGTATGAAAATTGTAAACAAAAATTAAAACATTATAAATTTATTTTAGGGAGACTTGGGGTCCCTAGAAGGCGAAGTCAGGGTCCCTATGGCGACT
The DNA here is from genome assembly GCA_014843695.1 of Archivesica marissinica. Taxonomy (NCBI): domain Eukaryota; kingdom Metazoa; phylum Mollusca; class Bivalvia; order Venerida; family Vesicomyidae; genus Archivesica; species Archivesica marissinica. Next base: position 7,477,564 of record CM026401.1, on the reverse strand, counting down.
ATTTCGCCCACATCGCCCTCTAAAATGATCCATGTATGACTGACCAGGCAACATATATTAATGCCTGATCTCCGGCTACATCGATACGTGAGACCTCCGTTTATAGTAAGTTCCGTCTAAACGACTGTTAATATTATTTATTTATTATGGTCAGACGGCGAGATCGAACCTGCTATCAGTTCGCAGTCCAATGTGTTTATCTCTGGATCACTCACCGGTTATATAGTGTAAAGAAGGATTCATATGCATAACTTCCACACCATTTGAGTCTGACTGAAGATATAATCATGCATGTGTATGTGTTTTACGTTTATTTATCGTCGCTACCGGTTGCCTATATGAGCGACGCCTCCTGAAGAGATTAGTAATGTTAGATGTTTGGAGGACAGTGCAATGATACAGACAAAGACCCATTCCAGAGTCTCCACTGGTTCTTTTACGTGCACGGTGTAAAACACCGACACGAGACCTCGGTTTAACGTCTCATCTGAACGACTGTTAATTTTATTAGGGTTAGACGGGGGATCGAACCTGCGATCACTGGATTATTCGTGCAACCCGAGGTTATAAATCTTTTATCCAATCTTAAACTCAGTCTCTATCCTCTGACTGGTTCTCAGATTCAACCAATCGGATCACTTGAACTCGAGTTTGAGATCTTAGAAAAGTTTTATAACCTTGGGCCATGGAGTAAACTCGTGTATAGGTTATAGGTCATTTTTTATCACATAACTTTGCTTGTATTCAGTGCAATACAGTCATGACATAATTTATTATATGACCATACGTTCAATAACACCTGGAAGGATTCTGATTGGTCGAGGCATGACATTGACAGCTTGCAATAGACATCCGAAATATACTTGTTGTTTGTGTTTGTGCTTTATTTGTTGAAAATCAACTGCTTAATAAAAGCATTTTGATATATCGGCACACAGTGATTAAAAATGTTGTGTCGACTATTTGCGTGAAGTTGTTTGATTATCAGGGACTATTTACTACGGCGTATGGATGCAGCTTATTGTAATAAGGCTAAACATATACTGGCAAACAGAAACGTTTTAATTTCTAATTTTTAAATACATTGCTGTCAAGTCTAGGATTTATGAAGTATGGAAATGATAATATATTTTTAGATATACTCAGACAAAGATTAAATGATAATTTTACACAGAACTGGCATAGTAGACTTGAAGACTCGCATAGATCAGTGTTTTATCGTGAAATTGTGGTAAATTTTGGTTTTCAGTCATATATTCATAATTGAAAATATTAACCTTTCTAAATATCGTAATGCTATGCCACGATTAATATTATCATCGCATAATTTAGCAGTGGAATCTGGAAGGTGGCACAAACCACAAAGTATACCATTTGATGATAGAAAATGCACAGTATGTAATGTTTTAGAAGATGAATACCATGTGTTATTAGAATGTTCAATATATAAAGACATAAGAATGAAATATATTAATAAATATTTTTGAAATACGGACATTAAATAATATGTACTGAGACTTTGTATTTATCTTACATTGATGAAATAATTAGAAATTGAGTGAGTTTATGTACATATATATTGTAATACGATCATTATATAATCATGTTGTATTGCATACTTTGCCTTCTCCACATAATTGTCACCACTATTTGTTAATAATTTGTATATATATTGTTGTACCTCATGGGTCATATTGACCTACTGGAGTTTGAAAATAAACATTCTTGATTTCTTCAAAGTTAGGTAGTTGTGACTGTCGTAATGTGATAAAATGGCTTAATAGCAAAATTCGTTTAATAAAATATTGTATGAAATCCTCACTCCTGTAATATCCTATATATAAACTGATACTAATAATATACTAGCTTCGATGATGAACGTTGTTGTTTTTGTTGTTATTGTTTTTATTGTTTTTACTGATCTGCAGCAAAAGAAGAAACAATGATGTCACAATGTGAGACATCGGTCAGTTGATTACTGCCCCTGATCCCCCGTCTGACCCTAATAAAATTAACAGTCTTTCAGATGGGACGTTAAACCGAGGTCTCGTGTCGGTGCTTTTACACCGTGCACGTAAAAGAACCAGAGGAGACTCTGGAATGGATCTCTATCTGTATCATGCACTATCCTCCAAAATCTAAAATGACTAATATCTTCAGGAGGCGTCGCTCATATGGGCAACCGGTAGCGACGATAAATAAACGTAAAACACACACTGCCCCTGAATTCTCCCTATATGTAGATAGGTCCTCTTGAGTGTTTTCCTCTTCTTTTATCGTTGTTTCCTTTGCACAGCATGCTATATTTTACCGTCCACTTTCTCATCTTATAATTATTAAGTGCGTGTGTTTTACATTTATTTATCGTCGCTACCGATTGCCCACATGAGCGACGCCTCCTGAAGAGATTAGTCATTTTAGATTTTTGGAGGATAGTGCAATGATACAGACAGATATCCATTCCGGAGCCCCCTCTGGTTCTTTTACGTGCACGGTGTACAGCACCGACACGATACCTCGGTTTAAAGTCCCATGTGAAAGACTGTTAATAGTATTAGAATCAGACGGGGGATCGAACCTGCGATCACTGGAGTACCAGTCCAACGTGTTAAACACTGGACTACAGATCCGTCTGTTATATTTTGAAGTCAACATCACACATTGATTTGTTGTTTTGCAATGGAACATGACTGCGGGAAAAAAGACAAAGATTGTACATTTCACTTCCAAATGAAATAAATCTAAAACTTAAATAAGGCAGTATTTGCGAGTATAGACATGGCGGCTCATTCTGTCGGACAACCCCCTCCCCCATAATTCCCCGAGTTCCACTTTTTCATGCACTATATAAGAATGTTTACACATGCAGTTACTATAATAATATTGATGCAAGCAACATCTGGGAATAGTTAAAGGGGGCTTTCTCTGAACGTTGTGAACTATGTACAAATTTAAACGTCAAATAATTATGCCGTATTGTGTGCTCCGTCATTGTCATCATCATCATCATTTATCATTCATCAATGATTCATCATTATATCTCATCATCATCATCATCATCATCATCATCATCACCCTGATGGAAACTATTAACCCGCGATTCATCGTATTATACAATACAGCTAGTGATTAACTCTTAAATATGGTTCGTGACATACACATCTGGCATACACAGACTCTCACGAAGTGAATGTCATCATATGTGTTTTACGTTTATTTATCGTCGCTACCGGTTGCCCATATGAGCAACGCCTCCTGAAGAGATTAGTCATTTTGGAGGGTAGTGCAATGATACAGACAGAGACCCATTCCAGAATCTCCTCTGGTTCTTTTACGTGCGCGGTGTAAAGCACCGACACGACACCTCGGTTTAAAGTCCCATCTGAACGACTGTTAATTTTATTAGGGTCAGACGGGGGATCGAACCTGCGATCCCTGGATTACCAGTCCAGCGTGTTACCACTGGACTACAGATCCGTCTGTGAATGTCATCATATTATGAATCGGCATATACGTATCTATCTTCTACGATCAACACAATTCCTAATCGGCCAGCTTAAATTGTAGAGTGGTGGAACCTATGCTCGGCGTATTCCTATGCTCGGCGTATTTTTTCCATTTACATCCGTATTTAAAATATTTAAATAGGTTTAACCTATTTTCGTTGACAGAGGTGAAGCATGGTTCAATAACATTCCGTTGTGCGTACCGGTAGCCTAATGCAACTGTCACCTGACTGGTTCAGTAGCCGAATATAAACAGACAACTTGTAGGGAAAAAAATTTCCACCGAAATCTGCGGTTTATGAGCATTTCAGGTGGCTATCCGGATTGGGAAATAATGTACAAATAACCAGAAAAAAGTTTCTTATGAGTTGTAATATTGTTAGTTATTGATGTTACTAAGTCAAAATAACATATTCAACATTTACCCATGCATAAATAAAAAAATTCATGTACGCCGTGCATAGGTGCCCTAAAGTATCTAGTTCCCCATGGAAACAGGTGCCGTTGCGATAGCTGTATTTAGGCGCATGGTTACTTAATGAAGCTAACATTTTCAACAACAATTTTATGAAAGTTGTGTTCACGACTTAAGAAAATAATAATATACGGCAAGTGCATTTAACTTTTTTTATAGGCTATGTAGGATTTACGCCGAGCATAGGTTCCACCGCTCTACTATTTTTATAATAATGCATGTATTCACACACACATTCACATATCGATATTTGAATAGGTACTGCAGTTAATATTGATTTTTTTTACTGGCCTGCTCGAGGTAAAAATAACCGTGTTAAGCGTGTATCACGTGCGGGGCATGGACAGCAATGTACACGTGTTCATGTATAATTTTATCATTGCTGGTGAATTGCCTACTTGAAAAACATGTACTATGGTGATGACACAAGAGCAACGCGGTCGAGCTGTCGGAGTGTTACAGACCCGGAACACATTTACGACACGTGTGAGTTTTATTCGTTGATACCATTTATTTATAGCTATTATGTTTGTGGCTATTTCCATTTCTAACTTTAATTCAGGTGGCCAGCATTTTCAATAGGTGGTTATCCACCATTGGGCGAAATTCAACCAAACCGGAAGTATTAGTTTATACAAGCTATTTGAGCTCGATAGCGAAACAAGTTCTTACAACGTATAGTATCACTCTCGAGACCTCATTCCGGATGGAATTCATCGCCACGATGGAGAGAGAAGAGGCAACGTGGAATTTAAATGCATTGCCGAACGTGCTACCACTACGCTATCACGACTTCCACACGACTTACCGGAGGTGTTGCTGATCGACCCCGACGATTCAAACTGAGGGTCACAATGCGCTGGCAGGACAGATACATGACCTGATCACATATCCGTGATCGTTTTCTACCAGCTACAACGACAGCTATGCATACGCGGGGGGGGGGGGACTCCTGGACGTCATGTATCAACTCAAACAGTTCAAAATCGGATACGTGACGTCGAAATTCGATATCGTCAACCTCATAAAAGTTCCTATCTTAAGAAGACACCGCCAAGCTCGATTAACTTGGGCTAGGTAACATTTACGGTTCACAATGGCCGATTGAGCGAATGTTCTTTTCGTAGACAAGACATGGATAGCATTGCGTTGCGCAAACGGTCGCAACCGCATGCAATTATCGCCGGTGTCTTAACAGAATTGACATCCCCGTAAGAACTGAAAGTTGCGCATGCGCATAATGGTCCATAATGGTACATCTTCGCGGCCGTGAGGAATGAGAGACATTCGCTTTATTTCCGCCGTTGTGAGAAAAACAGCGCAAATTGTCTTCTTGTGGCCAACTCACGGGAGGAACCATTATGATATGGGTGTGTATTTTGATGCACATAAAATCGTCAATGAATGCACGTCGATATCAGGCGGACACCATTCAACTTGAATGACTACATTTACGCTTTCATCCACACCAACGAGAGTGATTAATATAAAGTGTTAAAACCTGCTTCGCAGTCGTAAAATAAATAAAGTTTAAACTAAACATCATTTAACAAGTTCTCATACAAAACATTGCTGCAAACCGTGACAATGCAACGCTCCGTGTCATGTCGTCAGAACAACATTAACAATGTTACAGACCAATAACATACGAGTCGGCTGTCCGATTAGCGCAGTGGTTAACGAGCTCGCTTCTCACCAATGCAACCCGGGTTCGATCCTCGAAGTATGTGAGCTGGTACAGTGGTCGCCAGATCGGACAGGTGGGTTTTCTCCGGGTACTCCGGTTTCCTCCCAAATGAATGACCACATATACGCTTTCATCCGCGCCAACGAGAGTGATTAATATAAGTTGTTAGAACTTACTTCGTAATCGTTGTAAAATAAATAAAGTTTAAACATACGAGTCATACCTTTTTCTGCTAAAGGTCCTGACCTAAACCCAACAATCGAACATGTCTGAGACTAAGACGAACGGTCCGGACCCATCTTCAGCAGCTGAATGTACGGGAATTGGAGGGTGACGTCAACCTCGTTTGGAGAAATAACCGTCTGCAGTATCTTCACAAATACAATGTTTCAATCAATGATAAACCGTTGTGAAGCCGTTAGTGTTGTCGGTGGAGGGCACACACGTTATTGTTGTTGGTGGAGGACACACACGTTATTGTTGTCGGTGGAGGGCACACACGTTATTGTTGTCGGTGGAGGACACACACGTTATTGTTGTCGGTGGAGGACACACACGTTATTGTTGTCGGTGGAGGACACACACGTTATTGTTGTCGGTGGAGGACACACACGTTATTGTTGTCGGTGGAGGACACACACATTATTGTTGTCGGTGGAGGGCACACACGTTATTGTTGTCGGTGGAGGACACACACGTTATTGTTGTGGGTGGAGGACACACACGTTACTGTTGTCGGTGGAGGGCACACACGTTATTGTTGTCGGTGGAGGGCCACACGTTATTGTTGTCGGTGGAGGGCACACACGTTATTGTTGTCGGTGGAGGACATAGTTATTGTTGTCGGTGGAGGACATAGTTATTGTTGTCGGTGGAGGACACAGTTATTGTTGTCGGTGGAGGACATAGTTATTGTTGTCGGTGGAGGACACACACGTTATTGTTGTCGGTGGAGGACACAGTTATTGTTGTCGGTGGAGGACACGCACGTTATTGTTGTCGGTGGAGGACATAGTTATTGTTGTCGGTGGAGGGCACACACGTTATTGTTGTCGGTGGAGGACACACACGTTATTGTTGTCGGTGGAGGGCACACACGTTATTGTTGTCGGTGGAGGACACACACATTATTGTTGTCGGTGGAGGGCACACACGTTATTGTTGTCGGTGGAGGACACACACGTTATTGTTGTCGGTGGAGGGCACACACGTTATTGTTGTCGGTGGAGGGCACACACGTTATTGTTGTCGGTGGAGGGCACACACGTTATTGTTGTCGGTGGAGGGCACACACGTTATTGTTGTCGGTGGAGGGCACACACGTTATTGTGTCGGTGGAGGACATAGTTATTGTTGTCGGTGGAGGACATAGTTATTGTTGTCGGTGGAGGACATAGTTATTGTTGTCGGTGGAGGACATAGTTATTGTTGTCGGTGGAGGACACACACGTTATTGTTGTCGGTGGAGGACATAGTTATTGTTGTCGGTGGAGGACACGCACGTTATTGTTGTCGGTGGAGGACATAGTTATTGTTGTCGGTGGAGGGCACACACGTTATTGTTGTCGGTGGAGGACACACACGTTATTGTTGTCGGTGGAGGGCACACACGTTATTGTTGTCGGTGGAGGACACACACGTTATTGTTGTCGGTGGAGGACACACACGTTATTGTTGTCGGTGGAGGACACACACGTTATTGTTGTCGGTGGAGGACACACACGTTATTGTTGTCGGTGGAGGACACACACGTTATTGTTGTCGGTGGAGGGCACACACGTTATTGTTGTCGGTGGAGGACACACACGTTATTGTTGTGGGTGGAGGACACACACGTTACTGTTGTCGGTGGAGGGCACACACGTTATTGTTGTCGGTGGAGGGCACACACGTTATTGTTGTCGGTGGAGGACATAGTTATTGTTGTCGGTGGAGGACATAGTTATTGTTGTCGGTGGAGGACATAGTTATTGTTGTCGGTGGAGGACACACACGTTATTGTTGTCGGTGGAGGACATAGTTATTGTTGTCGGTGGAGGACACGCACGTTATTGTTGTCGGTGGAGGACATAGTTATTGTTGTCGGTGGAGGGCACACACGTTATTGTTGTCGGTGGAGGACACACACGTTATTGTTGTCGGTGGAGGACATAGTTATTGTTGTCGGTGGAGGACACACACGTTATTGTTGTCGGTGGAGGACATAGTTATTGTTGTGGGTGGAGGACACACACGTTATTGTTGTCGGTGGAGGACATAGTTATTGTTGTCGGTGGAGGACATAGTTATTGTTGTCGGTGAAGGACATAGTTATTGTTGTCGGTGGAGGACATAGTTATTGTTGTCGGTGGAGGACATAGTTATTGTTGTCGGTGGAGGACATAGTTATTGTTGTCGGTGGAGGACATAGTTATTGTTGTCGGTGGAGGACATAGTTATTGTTGTCGGTGGAGGACATAGTTATTGTTGTCGGTGGAGGACACACACGTTATTGTTGTCGGTGGAGGACACACACGTTATTGTTGTCGGTGGAGGACACACACGTTATTGTTGTCGGTGGAGGACATAGTTATTGTTGTCGGTGGAGGACACACACGTTATTGTTGTCGGTGGAGGACACACACGTTATTGTTGTCGGTGGAGGACACACACGTTATTGTTGTCGGTGGAGGACACGCACGTTACTGTTGTCGGTGGAGGGCACACACGTTATTGTTGTCGGTGGAGGGCACACACGTTATTGTTGTCGGTGGAGGACATAGTTATTGTTGTCGGTGGAGGACATAGTTATTGTTGTCGGTGGAGGACATAGTTATTGTTGTCGGTGGAGGACACACACGTTATTGTTGTCGGTGGAGGACATATTTATTGTTGTCGGTGGAGGACACGGTTATTGTTGTCGGTGGAGGACATAGTTATTGTTGTCGGTGGAGGACACACACGTTACTGTTGTCGGTGGAGGACACACACGTTATTGTTGTCGGTGGAGGACATAGTTATTGTTGTCGGTGGAGGACATAGTTATTGTTGTCGGTGGAGGACATAGTTATTGTTGTCGGTGGAGGACATAGTTATTGTTGTCGGTGGAGGACACACACGTTATTGTTGTCGGTGGAGGACATAGTTATTGTTGTCGGTGGAGGACACACACGTTATTGTTGTCGGTGGAGGACACGGTTATTGTTGTCGGTGGAGGACATAGTTATTGTTGTCGGTGGAGGACACACACATTATTGTTGTCGGTGGAGGACACGGTTATTGTTGTCGGTGGAGGACACGGTTATTGTTGTCGGTGGAGGACATAGTTATTGTTGTCGGTGGAGGACATAGTTATTGTTGTCGGTGGAGGACATAGTTATTGTTGTCGGTGGAGGACACAGTTATTGTTGTCGGTGGAGGACATAGTTATTGTTGTCGGTGGAGGACACACACGTTATTGTTGTCGGTGGAGGACACACACGTTATTGTTGTCGGTGGAGGACATAGTTATTGTTGTCGGTGGAGGACATAGTTATTGTTGTCGGTGGAGGACATAGTTATTGTTGTCGGTGGAGGACATAGTTATTGTTGTCGGTGGAGGACATAGTTATTGTTGTCGGTGGAGGACATAGTTATTGTTGTCGGTGGAGGGCATAGTTATTGTTGTCGGTGGAGGACACACACGTTATTGTTGTCGGTGGAGGACACGCACGTAATTGTTGTCGGTGGAGGACATAGTTATTGTTGTCGGTGGAGGACATAGTTATTGTTGTCGGTGGAGGACACGCACGTAATTGTTGTCGGTGGAGGACACGCACGTAATTGTTGTCGGTGGAGGACACGCACGTTACTGTTGTCGGTGGAGGGCACACACGTTATTGTTGTCGGTGGAGGGCATACACGTTATTGTTGTCGGTGGAGGACATAGTTATTGTTGTCGGTGGAGGACACACACGTTATTGTTGTCGGTGGAGGGCACACACGTTACTGTTGTCGGTGGAGGACACGCACGTTATTGTTGTCGGTGGAGGGCACAGTTATTGTTGTCGGTGGAGGGCACAGTTATTGTTGTCGGTGGAGGACATATTTATTGTTGTCGGTGGAAGACACGCACGTAATTGTTGTCGGTGGAGGACATAGTTATTGTTGTCGGTGGAGGACACACACGTTATTGTTGTCGGTGGAGGACATAGTTATTGTTGTCGGTGGAGGACACACACGTTAGTGTTGTCGGTGGAGGACACGCACGTTATTGTTGTCGGTGGAGGACACGCACGTTATTGTTGTCGGTGGAGGACATAGTTATTGTTGTCGGTGGAGGACACACACGTTATTGTTGTCGGTGGAGGACATAGTTATTGTTGTCGGTGGAGGACACGCACGTTATTGTTGTCGGTGGAGGACATAGTTATTGTTGTCGGTGGAGGACACACACGTTATTGTTGTCGGTGGAGGACATAGTTATTGTTGTCGGTGGAGGGCACACACGTTATTGTTGTCGGTGGAGGACACACATTATTGTTGTCGGTGGAGGACATAGTTATTGTTGTCGGTGGAGGACACACACATTATGTTGTCGGTGGAGGACATATTTATTGTTGTCGGTGGAGGACACCGTTATTGTTGTCGGTGGAGGACATAGTTATTGTTGTCGGTGGAGGACACACACGTTATTGTTGTCGGTGGAGGACACGCACGTTATTGTTGTCGGTGGAGGACACACACGTTATTGTTGTCGGTGGAGGACACACACGTTATTGTTGTCGGTGGAGGACACACACGTTTGTTGTCGGTGGAGGACACACACGTTATTGTTGTCGGTGGAGGACACACACGTTATTGTTGTCGGTGGAGGACATAGTTATTGTTGTCGGTGGAGGACATAGTTATTGTTGTCGGTGGAGGACACAGTTATTGTTGTCGGTGGAGGACATAGTTATTGTTGTCGGTGGAGGACACGTTATTGTTGTCGGTGGAGGACATAGTTATTGTTGTCGGTGGAGGACACAGTTATTGTTGTCGGTGGAGGACACAGTTATTGTTGTCGGTGGAGGACATAGTTATTGTTGTCGGTGGAGGACACAGTTATTGTTGTCGGTGGAGGACACAGTTATTGTTGTCGGTGGAGGACATAGTTATTGTTGTCGGTGGAGGACACACACGTTATTGTTGTCGGTGGAGGACACAGTTATTGTTGTCGGTGGAGGACACACATTATTGTTGTCGGTGGAGGACACGGTTATTGTTGTCGGTGGAGGACATAGTTATTGTTGTCGGTGGAGGACACAGTTATTGTTGTCGGTGGAGGACACGGTTATTGTTGTCGGTGGAGGACACAGTTATTGTTGTCGGTGGAGGACATAGTTATTGTTGTCGGTGGAGGACATAGTTATTGTTGTCGGTGGAGGACATAGTTATTGTTGTCGGTGGAGGACACATTTATTGTTGTCGGTGGAGGACACGGTTATTGTTGTCGGTGGAGGACATAGTTATTGTTGTCGGTGGAGGACACGGTTATTGTTGTCGGTGGAGGACACGGTTATTGTTGTCGGTGGAGGACATAGTTATTGTTGTCGGCGGAGGACACGGTTATTGTTGTCGGTGGAGGACATAGTTATTGTTGTCGGTGGAGGACATAGTTATTGTTGTCGGTGGAGGACACAGTTATTGTTGTCGGTGGAGGACGGGGTTCTCTGTACATAGATTACGTTTATTGTGACATATGGGTCAATCCCGCCACCTAGCACAAAAACATTAGGAACATCTGGTACTAATCTAAATAAGACTTTCATTAATGTATTACGTCAAGTGTATGCCTTAAAATGGGTTGGTTCGGGTAACAATAAAATCACACCGAACCTGGCGATTTTAGAGACGCATGCGCGGAGGGAAAAATTAACAATAAATAGTGTTTTTGTCCTTTTCGGGTTTTACTATACATTTCTTTCAGTATCACGTAGATGATTCTATAAAAGAAAACATCGGTATTAAAATTGTCTCCCTCTTTCCCGATATACACAACCTAGTAATTTGTGGTTTGTTATCCGAACCAAATAGTTTGCTTTGGCTCTAGCCCAAAATACATAACAATATTATTTTGTTAACAACAAAGAAAGCATGTATACAAGACTTATTCTATTGATCAGCATATAGAAATGCGTGATTCAATCATGTTTTTATTTATTCAGTAAACATGTTAGAGAGACATGTAGTGAACAGCGACTAATCATGTTTTGTAAATTGCTTGCAGATCTTGTCATTGCTAAAATGGTATCGTCTTACAATATATTTATTATTATTACATCATAATTAGTCTATTTTAAAGTTATTATTCCGCTATGTACATGTTACAATTCATTTGTTAAAGCCGCCACTATCAGAGCAGTAGCGATGTTTAACATGGCATAAATTGTCACAATACGTCCAAAATATGAGTTGAAGTGGACACATAACTGTTTGTTAGAGAAACATATTTTAAAGACATAAATACTTCCCTACTTGATAGTTTATCAGTTTCATTGAACTTGTAAATACTATTCCCTACTTGATAGTCTATCAGTTTCATTGAACTTGTAAATACTATTCCCTACTTGATAGTCTATCAGTTTCATTGAACTTGTAAATACTATACCAGATAGTCTATCAGTTTCATTGAACTTGTAAAGACTATTCCAGATAGTCTATCAGTTTCATTGAACTTGTAAAGACTATTCCAGATAGTCTATCAGTTTCATTGAACTTGTAAAGACTATTCCAGATAGTCTATCAGTTTCATTGAACTTGTAAAGACTATTCCAGATAGTCTATCAGTTTCATTGAACTTGTAAAGACTATTCCAGATAGTCTATCAGTTTCATTGAACTTGTAAAGACTATTCCAGATAGTCTATCAGTTTCATTGAACTTGTAAAGACTATTCCAGATAGTATATCAGTTTCATTGAACTTGTAAAGACTATTTCAGATAGTCTATCAGTTTCATTGAACTTGTAAAGACTATTCCAGATAGTCTATCAGTTTCATTGAACTTGTAAAGACTATTCCAGATAGTCTATCAGTTTCATTGAACTTGTAAAGACTATTCCAGATAGTCTATCAGTTTCATTGAACTTGTAAAGACTATTCCAGATAGTCTATCAGTTTCATTGAACTTGTAAAGACTATTCCAGATAGTCTATCAGTTTCATTGAACTTGTAAAGACTATTCCAGATAGTCTATCAGTTTCATTGAACTTGTAAAGACTATTCCAGATAGTCTATCAGTTTCATTGAACTTGTAAAGACTATTCCAGATAGTCTATCAGTTTCATTGAACTTGTAAAGACTATTCCAGATAGTATATCAGTTTCATTGAACTTGTAAAGACTATTCCAGATAGTCTATCAGTTTCATTGAACTTGTAAAGACTATTCCAGATAGTCTATCAGTTTCATTGAACTTGTAAAGACTATTCCAGATAGTATATCAGTTTCATTGAACTTGTAAAGACTATTCCAGATCGTCTTATCAGTTTCATTGAACTTGTCTGTTTCATTGAACTTGTAAAGACTATTCCAGATAGTATATCAGTTTCATTGAACTTGTAAAGACTATTCCAGATAGTCTTATCAGTTTCATTGAACTTGTAAAGACTATTCCAGATAGTCTTATCAGTTTCATTGAACTTGTCTGTTTCATTGAACTTGTAAAGACTATTCCAGATAGTATATCAGTTTCATTGAACTTGTAAAGACTATTCCAGATAGTATATCAGTTTCATTGAACTTGTAAAGACTATTCCAGATAGTATATCAGTTTCATTGAACGTGTAAAGACTATTCCAGATAGTATATCAGTTTCATTGAACGTGTAAAGACTATTCCAGATAG
>CM026401.1:7373786-7452399 GCA_014843695.1 Archivesica marissinica | reverse complement strand
ATTCATGTTTGCATAACCTGGATTTTCTAGATCATTATTTGATATATCCAGATCATTTGTACATTTCTATAAAGGTTTACATGTTTCTAACTGAAAATGATCAGATGTGATTACATATTCATATCAGAAACTAAAAGGGGGCCCTTAAGCTATGATATGATTTATGGGAAATGTTCATTTTTAGCATGTTGAACATTTATTGTTACATGTTATAGCATCAAAGCTTCACTTCAGTGAATATTCCTAGATTGGCCCAATAATTGGTGATTCCAAGTAGTAAATGCTATAACGTTATTAGGATGTGTTACATATCTTTAGTTATTTATGAAATAAATACTTATTTCATTTTATGTTGTGAAGAAGAGTTGTGGAGGAAGATTAATTTTAGGATGGAGTACTACTCTGGTTAGATTGACTAGGCCTCAAGCTTATTAAGCTTCTCCAATCTCAAACTCAGTCTCAAGCTTCTGATTGGTTCTGTTGATAATACATATCAGAATCAACCAATCAAATTATTTGAGCTTGAGGTCTGAGAAAAGTTTCATAACCTTGGGACCAGGACGTCGATGTGCATCCAAACATCGACTAATGCAAACAGAGAACAATTCGACATGTGACATCTTTATCTATTATGCCCGTTAAATATGATATACTTTTTAAAGAAGTTGATTTTGTTGCTTGTTTATTTATTACACAATTTATTTAACCGATATCGCAATTAATAATACATGCTCCAAACAGAATTTTCTAGTAATAAACCAGCATTACACACAATTAATTAAACCGCAATACCGCGTATATACGTGCTATTTGACCGTGTTATTACGGGTATACCACCAGACTAGGTTTTCCGAATCATTTTATTACTCCGACCTTAATACCTTAACTAAAAAAATATTACTGGTTTATTTAACTAGTGAGGTCCTGATTGTACCGTGTCATCTAAATATGACCCCCAACTTGAGGGGATGATCGTCTGCGGGTCATTATTCTATAGGAAAAAGTGACCCGCGGGTCCATATTCTATTATAGAATAATGACCCCCCATCCCCAAAGCCTACACAAACAATGTTATCAATATATTTTATTAATAATTGCATAAGCTATAAAATTAACAATTATCAATAAAATTATATTGAATAAAGATTACATACACTCAACTTAATTGGTATTTGAAACCATGCAGCTCAAAATAAATACCATAAAATAGCACAGTACTAACCATTCTTATCATATTCATGCATGTTCTCTTAAACTTTCCAGAAAATATATAATATGCTGTTAACCATTATAATTCTGACTGGTGTGGCTAACTAATTTTTCCACAGGTGTGAAAATCGCCATAATAAAGCAATACAACCTTATTGTTGGAGCACTGCAATCAACTGTGACACTTCCTGTGTTACATGTTTTATATCATTCTTAATACATAATATTTTATTATTGTATGAGCAAGGACAAATACCATTATGTTTTATAACGTGTGCCTCCCAATGCAAGAAACTTTTCCATGCAATAGAATAATGACCCCCCTATGTTTACACAGTAAGAGTGAGAGTGGTCACTTTTCCATGCCGTAGAATAATGACCACCTGTATGTATGTAAACTATATGAGAGAGGGGGAAGGGTCACTTTTCCATGCCATTGAATAATGACCCCCCTGTATATTAACTATATGAGTGAAGGGGGTCACTTTTCCATGCCATAGAATAATTACCCCCTGTATGTTAACTGTATGAGTGAAGGGGGGTCACTTTTCCATGCCATAGAATAATGACCCCCTGTATATTAACTATATGAGTGAGGTGGGTCACTTTTCCATGCCATAGAATAATGACCCCTCTGTATATTAACTATATGAGTGAAGGGGGGTCACTTTTCCATGCCATAGAATAATGACCCCCCTGTATATTAACTATATGAGTGAAGGGGGTCACTTTTCCATGCCATAGAATAATGACCCATGTATATAACTATATGAGTGAAGGGGGGTCACTTTTCCTTCCATAGAATAATGACCCCCTGTATATTAACTATATGAGTGAAGGGGGGTCACTTTTCCATGCCATAGAATAATGACCCCCCTGTATGTTAACTATATGAGTGAAGGGGGGTCACTTTTCCATGCCATAGAATAATGACCCCCTGTATATTAACTATATGAGTGAAGGGGGGTCACTTTTCCATGCCATAGAATAATGACCCCCTGTATATTAACTATATGAGTGAAGGTGTCACTTTTCCATGCTGTAGAATAATGACCCCCTGTATATTAACTATATGAGTGAAGGGGGGTCACTTTTCCATGCCATAGAATAATGACCCCCCTGTATATTAACTATATGAGTGAAGGGGGTCACTTTTCCATGCCATAGAATAATGACCCTCTGTATATTAACTATATGAGTAAAGGGGGGTCACTTTTCCATGCCATAGAATAATGACCCCCCTGTATATTAACTATATGAGTGAAGGGGGTCACTTTTCCATGCCATAGAATAATGACCCCCCTGTATATTAACTATATGAGTGAAGGGGTCACTTTTCCATGCCATATGAATAATGACCCTCCTGTATATTAACTATATGAGTGAAGGGGGTCACTTTTCCATGCCATAGAATAATGACCCCCCTGTATATTAACTATATGAGTGAGGGGGGTCACTTTTCCATGCCATAGAATAATGACCCCCCTGTATATTAACTATATGAGTGAAGGGGTCACTTTTCCATGCCATATAGAATAATGACCCTCCTGTATATTAACTATATGAGTGAAGGGGGTCACTTTTCCATGCCGTAGAATAATGACCCCCTGTATATTAACTATATGAGTGAAGGGGGGTCACTTTTCCATGCCATAGAATAATGACCCCCTGTATATTAACTATATGAGTGAAGGGGGTCACTTTTCCATGCCATAGAATAATGACCCCCTGTATATTAACTATATGAGTGAAGGGGGTCACTTTTCCATGCCATAGAATAATGACCCCCTGTATATTAACTATATGAGTGAAGGGGGTCACTTTTCCATGCCATAGAATAATGACCCCCTGTATATTAACTATATAGTGAGGGGGGTCACTTTTCCATGCCATAGAATAATGACCCATGTATATTAACTATATGAGTATAGGGGGGTCACTTTTCCTCATGCCATAGAATAATGACCCCCCTGTATATTAACTATATGAGTGAAGGGGGGTCACTTTTCCATGCCATAGAATAATGACCCCCCTGTATGTTAACTATATGAGTGAAGGGGGGTCAATTTTCCATGCCATAAAATAATGACCCCCTGTATATTAACTATATGAGTGAAGGGGGGTCACTTTTCCATGCCATAGAATAATGACCCCCCAGTATATTAACTATATGAGTGAGGGGGGTCACTTTTCCATGCCATATCGATCAGCCAGTAAAGCGGGATGGATGAAGTCGTCCCAATTATTTTGCTCATCATTGGTATATTTTACCAATGTATGGACAAGTGTTTGATTAAACCTTTCCATTAAACCATTTGTTTGGGGTGATATGCACTTGTCCTGCGATGGTCGATGCCAATTAGTCTGCAGATGTCGTCATTGAGCATTGCAAAACTATTCTATGATATAGATAGTGACCCCTTCCCACTCATATAATCTATACATATGGGGGTGATTATCCTCTGATATGGATAGTGACACCCTCCCACTCATATAATCTACACATATGGGGGTGATTATCCTATGATATGGATAGTGACACCCTCCCACTCATATAATCTACACATAGGGGGGTGATTATCCTATGATATGGATAGTGACACCCTCCCACTCATATAATCTACACATAGGGGGGTGATTATCCTATGATATGGATAGTGACACCCTCCCACTCATATAATCTACACATATGGGGGTGATTATCCTATGATATGGATAGTGACCCCCTCCCACTCATATAATCTACACATATGGGGGTGATTATCCTCTGATATGGATAGTGACACCCTCCCACTCATATAATCTACACATATGGGGGTGATTATCCTATGATATGGATAGTGACACCCTCCCACTCATATAATCTACACATATGGGGGTGATTATCCTATGATATGGATAGTGACCCCCTCCCACTCATATAATCTACACATATGGGGGTGATTATCCTATGATATGGATAGTGACACCCTCCCACTCATATAATCTACACATATGTAGGTGATTATTCTGTGATATGGATAGTGACCCCCTCCCACTCATATAATCTACACATATGTTGGTGATTATCCTTTATGGATAGTGAGCCCCTCCCACTCATTTAATCTACACATATGTGGATGATTATTCTATGACATGGAAAAGTGACCCTCTGACTCATATAGTTTACACACAGGGGGGTCATTACTCTATGGCATGGAAAAGTGACCCACCGTCACTTGTACTGTGTAAACATAGGGGGGTCATTATTCTATGGCATGGAAAAGTGACCCACTCACTCCTATTGTTTACATACAGGGGGTCATTATTCTATGGCATGGAAAAGTGACCCCTCACTCATATAGTTTACACACAGGGGGGTCATTATTCTATGGCATGGAAAAGTGACCCGCCGTCACTCGTACTGTGTAAACATAGGGGGGTCATTATTTTATGGCATGGAAAAGTGACGAAAAGTGACCCACTCACTCATATAGTTTACATACAGGGGGTCATTATTCTATGACATGGAAATGTAACCCGCCGTCACTCGTACTGTGTAAACATAGGGGGGTCATTTTTTTATGGCATGGAAAAGTGATGAAAAGTGACCCACTCACTCATATAGTTTACATACAGGGGGTCATTATTCTATGACTTGTACAGTTTAAACATAGGGGGGTCATTATTTTATGGCATGGAAAAGTGACCCACCTCATTCGTATAGTTTACACACAGGTAGGTCATTATTCTATGGCATCGAAAAGTGACCCCCTCACTCATAGTTTACATACAGAGGGGTCATTATTCTACGGCATGGAAAAGTGACCCCCCCCCCTTACTCATATAGTTTACATAATTATAGGGGGACATTATTCTATGGCATTGGAAGTTTGAACTGCCTTCACTCAGATAATCTACATGCAGGGGGTCATTATTCAATGGCATGGAAAAGTGACCTACCCTCAAATCAGATAATCTACATTATGGGGGTCACATTCTACATGTATGCATGGAACAGTTTCTTGCACTGAATAGATAGGGAGGCACACGTTATAAAGTAGAATGTTGTCTGTCCTTGCTCATACAATATTAAAATATTACTTATTATGAATGATATAAAACATGTAACAAGTGTATACATAGTTCCCGTGTGACGTCATCATTCCTACTGTGGCTGCCATTTTGAATGGCAAAGTTGATCAGATATTATATATAATATATAGTAGCGTAATTTTGTTTTCTTCATAAAATATTTATTTTTCATCCCATCACCATCGTTCATACATTGTTGGAAAGCTCTCAATGGACATATTTTTTGTATCATTTCACAAATTTCATATCAATAACGAATACATAATAATCTACCTGTATATTAATATTTCAACTGTGAAAATAGACTTTCAAAAATAAGTGCAAGTTAAGTTCTTATAATTTATAATCCATACATCACTGTCAAAAAATAAATTAATATTTAAAAAGTACAATTTAATACCTTTAAAATCATACCAAATTTTATATTAAGAAACCAAAATTAATAAAGTTATTGCAATTAAAGAATTACTAGTATAATCATGAAATTGCCGTTAATAAAATTTGCCAGTCAAAATGGCTGCCAAGATAAGATCTTATCAGTGTTTTTGACTGCTGTGGGAACTATGTATTGGGAACACGGGAAGTGTCACTGTTGGTTGCAGTTCCCTAAAAATAAGGTTTTATTGCTTTTCACACCTGTGGCAAAGAAGATAAGGCTTAATATGATCCACAATAGTCAGAATTACAATTGTTAACAACATATTACATAATTGTGCACATTTTCTGGAAAGATTAAGAGAATATGAATAAACATGATAAGAATAGTTTGCTATAATAAGTGTATAACATATCTCCCTTCATCTCTCTTTGTTGAGTAGGAACCCGGATACTCCTGTCTGTAATATGTCCGTGGGGAATACTCAACCGGTGGTGGAGGAACCGGTTATTGTGGATGAGCCAGTAGCTTGCCCTCTCGTAGATCGGAGCCAACAAATGACCCCGCCACCAGTAACTCAGGTGGGACCAATTATACCTGTTATGCCCAATGTCAATGTTATGGGCCATGGTGGTCAGAATAAAAAAATTACATTGGAGGGACTCTGTGCTATAGTCCATGGGCTATGCACGAGCAGGTCAAAACCCTCCAGAGCTGGGTTAGGCAAATATATTGCAACCCAACTGAGGATTGATCTTGGATTCGAATGCGAGAGGGCTCGGGCTTGTCCCAGCAACCCAATGCCATGTCAGGGCCAGTCGCTTGGTGTAATAAGGGGTGTCCATAAAGCTCCTGTGACTCCAAGTAAATTAAGATTAAAACAACCAGGAACATGGAGAATTCGTTCAAGATCCATGTCTCCCCTAAAAAACAGAGGTTCCATGCGTCGGTTTGTCAGTCTCCCTAATGAATAAAAAAATTAACATAATGACTTTTAATGCGCAAGGACTGACAGGCTATAGATTAACTGAAGTAAAATATTTCCTAGATATCAACCCCCATATAAATATTATATGTATCCAGGAAACTAAGTTCAATGAACTTAAAACATGTAAAATTCCTGGATACCACACCGAACAAAAAAATTACCCGGCAACTCAGGGCATGCAAGCTAAAGGGGGGTTGATAACCTTTATTAAGCACGGCATAGATTACCAGACTCTTGTGGTAGACAATCCGAGGGATAAAAATGGGGATATTCAAATAGAGGTACAACTTTTCAAAATTCATTTGGCTGGATCTCCCTTCCACTTGGTTAACCTATACTCAAGAGGGTGTGATCTTGAGTCGTTAAATAAAATTAGCTCATCTTTTAGAACAACTGATAAGCTAGGTGACTGTGTGATTACAGGGGACTTCAATGCACACCACACAAATTGGGGTTCCGAATATTCAAACAGAAAGGGAAAGGATATTTTTACATGGGCGGAGCAAGAAAATATAGTCATTATGAATGATGGCACGGCAACTAGGCTAAATAAGGCAAATGGTTCAATGTCAGCAATTGACCGTACTATCACTAGCCCTAGGTTTGCAGCTATTTCGGCATGGGGTGTTTATCAGGATAATTTTGGCTCCGATCATTTTCCAATCATTTTAAGTATTGGACTAAATTACACAGAAAATGATACATCCAATCAAGGGGGCAAATTTATCTATGACAAAGCAGATTGGCCCCTGTTTAAGGAAATTTGTAGGGAGATCACCCTTGATAGTGTCTACTCTGAGAGTGTGGATATCTTCTGTGATAATCTAACGGCAACAATTTTAGAACTAGGTGAGAAGTGTATACCTGTCTCCTCCGGCAGGGTGTCTAAACATAAAAAGGTCCCATGGTGGAATGACGAATGTTACAATGCGGTACAGGATAGAAAAAAGGCATTAAATCAACTAAAAAGGAATCCCTGCCAAATGAAACTTCACACACTACAAGAGGCTGAATTACAATCCAAAAAAGTCATTCTTGAAGCAAAAAAAGAAAATTGGCAGGAATTCTGTGAATCAATTTCAACTCAAAAATGTACTGCAAAAAATTCACAGAATTAAAGGTATAGCTTCAAATCCTGTACCATTATTAAAATACAAAAAAGATTTGGCAATAGGTCCCCTTGAAAAGGCTAATTTCCTGGTAAAACACTACCAACAGGTCTCCAGTGATTCAAATATGTCACCAGACACTATAAAATTTCAACAAACTTTTGAATCACAAAATCAAAATGTAATAAATGAGCCGGGGGAAAATGATATTCCTTTAAATCTTCCATTTTCATTGTCCGAGTTTAAATCTTGCATTAGTGACAGACGTGATTCTGCGGCGGGACTAGATAGGATATCCTATCTTCTATTTAGACACATGCCGGATTCAGCCCTTGAACTATGGCTGAAGCTTTTCAACAAGATATGGAGTAGCGGGGTGTACCCAATGGCCTGGAAGGATGCATGTGTGATACCGCTTTATAAAAATGGAAAAGATAAAAATGAACCAAAATCTTACAGACCTATAAGCCTTACATCACACTCAGGGAAATTGCTTGAGGGAATGGTAAAGGCACGTTTAGACCATCACATAGAATCAAAAAATATATTAACTCCCTTTCAATCTGGCTTTCGAAAGGGAAGGAGCACTCTAGATCAACTTGCTCGACTGCAGCACGACGTAATCTATGCTAAAAATAGAAAACGTTCAGTGCTGGCAATTTTCTTAGACCTTCAGGCCGCTTTTGACTTAACGTGGCACTTTGGAATACTCTATAAATTAAAAGAGTACGGTATCACAGGTTCTTGCTTCCAATATCTCAGGGCTTTTCTGGAGAATAGGACTATTCAAGTAAAGGTTGGGGGTTCTCTCTCTGAAAAAGCAACTCTTGACAGAGGGACTCCCCAGGGCGCGATAGTCTCACCATTGTTCTTTTCTCTTATAATCAATGGTCTCCCAGACACTCTCCAAGGTTCTGGGATGGTTATTAGCCAGTTTGCTGATGATTCAGGAACATGGATAATGGGGTCCAACTTGGTTAAACTAGCTAAGAAAGCACAAGCTGGATTGGACTCTCTATGGGGATGGGCCAAAAACTGGGGTTTCAAAATTTCCGAAACAAAAACTGTAGGAGTTTTATTTGGGAATCAGAAACAGCACAATTTGAACGTTAACTTAGGTGGAACACCAATTAAATTTGAAAGAGTTGCGAGATTTTTAGGTCTTCTTTTGGACAATAGGTTATCATTCTCGCAACACATTAAGGATTTGGTTACCCGGTGTGAAAAAGACTTAAATGTCATGAGGATGTTAAGAGGCACAGACTTTGGATCAGATAAGAACAGCCTCTTACTCATTTATAAGTCATTAATACGTTCAAAGATAGATTATGGTGCTCAAATCTATTCTTGTGCTGTGAAATCTGAACTTAAAAAACTTGATATAGTCCAAAATAAAGCCCTCAGACTGGCTCTGGGAGCCATTCGCTCCACCCCTGGATATCTGTTGGAAGCGGAGGCGGGTGTACCTCCTCTAAACATTAGACGCATGGAGCAAACTGTTAAATATTGGGCCAGGGTTCAAACTAGGCATGATGGTAATCCAGTGAACGCCATCCTCGGGACCGGATACTTTGTCAAGGCCTGCTACAAAAACCCTGTATTACCATTTGGTGCTCAGGCCCAGGAACTTGCGGAGTCGTGCGGTCTCGGGGATGTGCAGGTAGCAGACTTCAGGCCGGGCCAGATTCCTCCATGGACCTTATCAGACCCAGATGTTGATACCGCTTTATCAGAAAAAGTGAAGAAATCTGATTTAACGTACCTCATTAAATCAGAACTACAGATTCATTTAGAGAAAAATTACTTAGGTTACTTACAGATTTATACAGATGGATCAAAATGTCCCAATTCAGGAAAAGTAGCTGCTGCAGTGGTAATTCCATCAGAAAATTACACATTTGTAGAAAGGTTAACCAATAAAATATCCATCTACACTGCAGAGCTATTGGCCATCAAAAAGTCACTGTGCTGGATCATAGAGAACAAGCCCCCCAAATGCATTATCCTCTCTGATTCTTTGTCCTCCCTGGTCTCATTGAAATCCAAAATAAGTCAATCGAGACCCGATATCTTAAGATCTATCATTGAACTTTACAATGATACCATAAATTTAGGATTAAAGGTTACACTGGTATGGTGTCCAGCACATGTAGGTATACCTGGGAATGAACAAGTGGACATGGCGGCCAAGTCTGGCCTGAATCATAGCTCGGTTGACAATTGTGTTAGGCTCGCACCCACTGAAATGAATTCTGTGGTTAGATCTGCCATGTTAGAAAGGTGGCGCAAGACCCTTGATGGGCGGCCTTTCAGGCAGACTTTTCACAGAACCTCAGTGGGGCTCAGTCGACCTATCCAGTATTCTTGTTTCAAGAATGTGGACAAAGCCATCACTCGACTGAGACTCGGGGCAAATCTGTTACCAGGCAATATGGGACAATATATTGTTCCTGGCCTGGATCCTATTTGCCCGGAGTGCGATGTCAAATACACAACTGAGCATTTTCTGCTACACTGCACTGGGCTGGAAAAACATCGGAAAGATTTGAGAGCTGCACTGAACGGTGAAGGATTGCACTTCAACCTAAAGAATATCCTCGATCCGTGCAAGGCAGCTCGCAAATCAGTGTTTAGAGCTGTCGCAATCTATATCTTGGACTGCGAAATGTCAGACAAGATATAGATTATCAATACACAGTTGTCCCTTAATTGGCATGGAACCAGACTATAGATCTCCTAATTACACCGAACCTTTAAGGCAATATCTGTAATATTTTAATTAAAATGGCAATTAGGTAATTGATGCACTATAATAATATACTGTCTATCTACACTTATACAAAGACATGTAGTGGCATCCACACATATTTAAATGCACGTAATGTTCATGCATACAATTAGCTAAAAGTGTAATATTATATATATGGCTCTATTGGGCACAACCATCTGTGTCTCACATGATCTTTGCGATCATATTTTCTATCATACAATGTCCACAACTATTGGCGATAAATGTTTACACGTTGTTATTGTTAAAATACTGTGCTATTTATCTAGTAGTATAATTAAACATGGAGAAAACTAAGTCTGGATCCTGCCAATACAGCTCTCGAACCCGTGGCCCAATGAAATTGCTGGAGTCGCGGGAGAAAATCTAGCAATGCACGGACAAATTAACATGAATCACATAAAAAAACATTGAGAGTACTCCATCCAAAAATTAATCTTCCTCCACAACTCTTCTTCACAACATAAAATGAAATAAGTACTTATTTCAGAAATAACTAAGGATATTTAACACATCCTAATAACGTAATAGCATTTACTACTTGGAATCACCAATTATTGGGCCAATCTAGGAATATTCACTGAAGTGAAGCTTTGATGCTATAACATGTAACAATTTACAACAATAAATGTTCAACATGCTAAAAATGAACATTTCCCATAAATCATATCATAGCTTAAGGGCCCCCTTTTAGTTTCTGATATGAATATGCAATCACATCTGATCATTTTCAGTTAGAAACATGTAAACCTTTATAGAAATGTTTAAATGATCTGGAAATATCAAATAATTATCTAGAAAATCCAGGTTATGCAAACATGAATTTTAGTTAATAAGAAACTATTTGGAGAATTATACTCCTAAATAGTGAGTAAATCCTAAATGGCTTGTTTTTTTATAAATACTCACAATTAGTTAAGATGTGGTTATTTGTGTTTATATGACCACACTCTATGTTTGGAAGGAATTCCACCCCATCTAAAACTCATTTGAAAGAGAATGAGTCCAAAACTGCTAAAAGTGGACACTCCCCTTATATCATAGCATAGGGGCCCCAACTGTGCTACAAACATAAATTAGACATTTTATTTGATCATCCTGAGTCAATAAAAGATCAATGTTTGTAGAAATACATAAATCTTCTCGATACCTCACATAACTATTCAGAAAATCCAGGTTATGTGAGCATGCTTTTAGGTTAACCTGACTATAATATCCAAATATGTATAATTGTGAGGTGAAAATTTCAAAAGAAATTTTTCTATATATTGCTCCAAACTTATTATGGAATGGCTATCTGGCCCTGCAAAGTAATATTTAATAAGCAGAAGTGCATTTTTTCCCTGCTAATCACTCAATTGATAGTGTAAATGACCAAAATATGTCCAAATTAGCTTTAATTGGCCACTTCTTATATGTCATAGCATAAGGCCCTACATTTTGGTAATAACCAAAATATGTAATAATCTCTGATCATGTTAAGTCAAGAACCTGTCAATGTTTGGGAAAATAAATATATATTCAGGATAGATGTAAAAATTTGTCCTGGAAATCTATGTTATGTAGACATGCTTTGGGGCTATTTATGGTCCTACGCACAAATTCTCATATATGATGCTAATGCAATTAAGTTACAGTATTCCATCATTCTGAGTTAACAGGTTGTCATACTTTTAATTTTTATAATTATTATAGTTTGTTATTTTGCTCGATTGCGAAACAATCTGTGCAATAGTTAAATCAATCCCATCTTGACATTTCATCTCTCTTTAATTCTTGTGTAACAAACAGCAAATCCATAGCCTTGTGGGTTACTGGAAAACAGACTATCGACCAGCTGGAGTGGATCGACCATACCGCCAGTCTATGTCTGAGACTACAGTAACACCGCAACACCTATGTTATTCCATTGTCCTCTCTTGGTAAATAACTCGTTATATACATAACAAAGGAGTACTCTCTTATTAAATAAATAATAAATAACTAAACATTAATCATACTTATAATAAACAAATAAAATAAAATAAATAATATTATTAAGCAATTTGGGCAGACTGTACCTACGTCGTCAATATATTTTTATTATACATCCATGTCTATTGGATTGTTGGGTTTGCGGAGATTGTTTTCTTCCAATCCTCTTTGTTTATTTGAGGTAAGGAGCACTGCAGGCACTCGACAACCTGAGCAAGGTTGGCGGGTGTCTGGGGTGTTCCGGACATCCCGGACACTTACTGTTAGTGATTCCGCTCATTGCCTCAATGCTGGAATAATTTGGTCTCTATGCAGCCTACTCTAATTACTTAAATTTCCTAATGTGAGCCAATCTTACAGACTGATAAATATAGCCATGTGGCTTCCTTTTCAGTTTGCAGGAGTAAGCTCGACACTATAACATTTATTTCTATCATCTGTGAAAGGTCTAATAAAGTATACCTACTATCTATATAGAACAGCAGTCAAAATCATAATGATATATACCCAGGGATAAAGCTATCATAATATCATAATTTTACTAGTTTGTCTTTTATTAGTAGGATATGTGTCCATGATAACATGGGAGTGCAAGGATTACTCTCCCAGGTTGAGCATGACACAATATGTACCTGAATATGTGCATGGTAATTTTAACTTTTACTAGACTAATGCAGAAGGAGGATCTTGTGAAATAAGGGCACATTATGAGCCATCAATTCTCTGATGGACACGTGCTCATGGCAAATCTTCTTCCTTCTAACTACATCTTTAAATCTGTCTTTCTAACTTATGCTATCCCATTATAAGTCACTTACTCTAAATACATTTTAGTGACGGGGATAGCTGATATATCTATATGACTCAAGATCCTCATCAAAAAATTCTTAAAAGACTAAGCGATACCTGAAACAAGTCCACAAATCTAGTAGTGGATAGTAAAAGATGAATTCTTATCTTTTACAATAAATGTGGCCTAAACCTATGCACATGATCAGCTTAGTAAACTATAAGCCATTTAGTACCAACAAAAGCATGATTTGTATAAAACCTTCATGGAAATGTTTTAAATGTACATATATAGCTCCCTAGGTATAACAACAAATAATCAGGTGGTAGAAGCTAAACATCTCATTAAGCAGTCTGTCCAATTGCACACAGTCCAATAAATTAGATTTCTGCGTGCGTTGCTGGCTCGGACACCAATTTGATCTCTCCTAGGCTGTTCACCATAGTACATGATGTGACGTCAATTAAATAAATATCAGGAATTATGAAAACAACCAGAATCTTAAATACTCTGCTCTGTGCGTTACCAACGAATGTTTTAAATAAAATGATATATTTATTTTTATATTATAATGTTAGTTTTAACGTGGCCCTGAAAGGAAACCGTTTGTATGTATTATACATACAGAACATTTTCTGCGGAAATGGAGGCACTGTTTTTAGTACCATTTTTTATTGTAACGCACAGGCAGAGAGACTTTTAACTTTAAGTTCATGAGGCTTTCATCTTCAACCTATATTTGGGAATGGGACATGATAATCTGCTCTAATAGCCTAATATGTCATAAAGACTCCATCCTTTTGTACATTATATACATCTTTATTTTTACTTTTTTACTGTGTACACTGAACCCTTGTAAATATATAAATGGAGCATATTGTATCCTGGGTTCAGTGAAAGTGTCTGAAGTGCTTATATTTGTTCGCAAAGTATCTTCAGACCACATATTAGGCTGTTGAGAAACACCAGCAGACAGATCATCTGGGCACAAACATTTAAAATTCTAACATAGAATTATAGAACCACAACATTATATATCTACAGAATGTTGTGGTTATATATAGCCTCTTGAATTGATATGAAATATTCAAGTGTAGATAACAATAAGCTAGACGTAACATTGTATATTTTAACCATAAAGTATGTAATTATTTTAATCATAATCACAGTGTGCAATATAAACATGAGTACAGGTTCTTGCGGTCACAAAGTAGCTCTAAGCTAGGCTTCAAGGTCGGCCAATCAGTAAACAGTTCGAGCTGGATCCAAAAAACTGATAGTTTTTCTACCAATGAAAAACATCCTTACAAATACTGGACTCAGCCGAAAACATTCAAACGTTAAACTGTTTCTGATGTCCGTTTTTGGAGATTTGTGACTGTTTGAACCATAAAAAAGGACATATAAATGGCGAGAAACATAATAAATCGGGTCGAGAATTTGTCGCGCGTCGCGTGCGAGGACATAGAGATTAGCGAACATGGAAAAGATATATAATATCAAGAGATACGAGGACAGTTTAGAGTGACTCCTAAACAGACCCCATGTATTTTGATGCTTGTAGCCTAAGTTATGGTCGGGCTGAGGTATCAAATAACATTACTCATCTAATTCACACATTATAGAATTAAGATGCGTGTTAGTACAGCGTGATTCCTGTACCGACTCTATATTTGGTGCTTGTAGCCTAACCTATGGCCGGGCTGAGCATGCAAATAATATTATACATCCAACATATTTATACATTTACGAATATGAGATGTGAGACAGTATAGAGTGACTCCTGTACTGACCCTATACATTTTGATGCTTGTAGCCTAATCTATGGCCGGGCTGAGCATTCAAATCGTATTATTAACACACAACTTAATCACCTTAGTTTATAATCTATGAGTATTAACTAAACTTCTTAGTAAGCTCGCACATATGGTTCGCCGGCGGCGAGGGTAAATAAGCTCAATCATCATCATCATAACATATTAATTAAATTTGTTAAAGAAATATACATCAATTTCTGCTGTAGAGGCATCCATAGTGTGAGTGTGTTTTTCAATTATTTATCATCACTACTGGTTGCCCATATGAGCGAAGCCTCCTGGAGAGATTAAGTCATTTTAGATTTTTGGAGGATAGTGCAATGATACAGACAGAGACCCATTCCAGGGGGTCATTATTCCATGGCATTGAAAAGTGTATTGTAGTCTATGCATTGTAGTCTATGCATAGGGGGTGGGGGTCATTGTTCTTATTTGTTTTATGTTTGTCTTTGTTTTATGTTTGTCTGTGTAAATATTATGCATTATGTGAACCTCCTAGTTATACAGCACCCACCACATCATGATCATCTTTAGAAATTGATAAGAGACAAATTATCTGCATACTTCTTTTTCAGATTCAATATATTTAGGTTATTCTGTACATCGTTAAATAAAAATATATGTTGTTAGGCCTTAAACAGTGCTAACTAACATTTAATTATAATAAATTCAATATTTTCCCACTATATATTGCTATTTGCAAGGGGGGTCATTTTTCCGCAAGGGGGGTCAATATTCTATGGCTGAATAATGACCCGCGGGTCATTATTTTGAGGGGGGTCAATATTCTATATGACACCGGGTTATTAGTGGTTTATTAACTTAGTGAGTCCTGAATTGTACCGGGTTATTAGTGGTTTATTAACTTAGTGAGTCCTGAATTATACCAGGTTATTAGTGGTTTATTAACTTAGTGAGTCCTGAATTTTACCGGGTTATTAGTGGTTTATTAACTTAGTGAGTCCTGAATTGTACCAGGTTATTAGTGGTTTATTAACTTAGTGAGTCCTGAATTGTACCGGGTTATTAGTGGTTTATTAACTTAGTGAGTCCTGAATTGTACCGGGTTATTAGTGGTTTATTAACTTAGTGAGTCCTGAATTGTACCGGGTTATTAGTGGTTTATTAACTTAGCTGGTTATTAGTGGTTTCCTAATGTAGTAGATAGATTTCTGGAATTACAAGCGGTTCACTGTTTGATGAAGGTTTAAATGTGTTTGTTATAAGTAGGTATGGCATTAATACTATGCACTTTATTTCACAATGCAATTGGTTGCACATTTTTTTCTAACAAATATATACATAATTTACTACTAGAATATATATAATAA
The DNA here is from genome assembly GCA_014843695.1 of Archivesica marissinica. Taxonomy (NCBI): domain Eukaryota; kingdom Metazoa; phylum Mollusca; class Bivalvia; order Venerida; family Vesicomyidae; genus Archivesica; species Archivesica marissinica. The sequence goes on along the minus strand of CM026401.1, from coordinate 7,435,943 downwards.
TGTACATGTATGCACATTTGCTTTGTATTATGATACAACAGACTATAGTATCAGGATAGTAAATGATTGATACAGACTATAGTATCAGGATAGTAAGTGATTGATACAGACTATAGTATCAGGATAGTAAATGATTGGTACAGACTATAGTATCCGGATAGTAAGTGATTGGTACAGACTATAGTATCAGGATAGTAAATGATTGATACAGACTATAGTATCAGGATAGTAAATGATTGGTACAGACTATAGTATCAGGATAGTAAATGATTGGTACAGACTATAGTATCAGGATAGTAAGTGATTGATACAGACTATAGTATCAGGATAGTAAATGATTGATACAGACTATAGTATCAGGATAGTAAATGATTGGTACAGACTATAGTATCAGGATAGTAAGTGATTGGTACAGACTATAGTATCAGGATAGTAAGTGATTGGTACAGACTATAGTATCATGATAGTAAATGATTGATACAGACTATATTATCAGGATAGTAAGTGATTGGTACAGACTATAGTATCAGGATAGTAAGTGATTGGTACAGACTATAGTATCAGGATAGTAAGTGATTGATACAGACTATAGTATCAGGATAGTAAGTGATTGGTACAGACTATAGTATCAGGATAGTAAGTGATTGATACAGACTATAGTATCAGGATAGTAAGTGATTGATACAGACTATAGTATCAGGATAGTAAGTGATTGGTACAGACTATAGTATCATGATAGTAAGTGATTGGTACAGACTATAGTATCAGGATAGTAAATGATTGATACAGACTATAGTATCAGGATAGTAAGTGATTGGTACAGACTATATGATCAGGATAGTAAGTGATTGGTACAGACTATATGATCAGGATAGTAAGTGATTGGCACAGACTATAGTATCAGGATAGTAAATGATTGGTACAGACTATAGTATCAGGATAGTAAGTGATTGGTACAGACTATAGTATCAGGATAGTAAGTGATTGGTACAGACTATAGTATCAGGATAGTAAGTGATTGATACAGACTATAGTATCAGGATAGTAAATGATTGGTACAGACTATAGTATCAGGATAGTAAATGATTGGTACAGACTATAGTATCAGGATAGTAAATGATTGATACAGACTATAGTATCAGGATAGTAAGTGATTGGTACAGACTATAGTATCAGGATAGTAAGTGATTGATACAGACTATAGTATCAGGATAGTAAGTGATTGATACAGACTATAGTATCAGGATAGTAAGTGATTGGTACAGACTATAGTATCAGGATAGTAAGTGATTGGTACAGACTATAGTATCATGATAGTAAGTGATTGGTACAGACTATAGTATCAGGATAGTAAGTGATTGATACAGACTATAGTATCAGGATAGTAAGTGATTGATACAGACTATAGTATCAGGATAGTAAGTGATTGATACAGACTATAGTATCAGGATAGTAAGTGATTGATACAGACTATAGTATCAGGATAGTAAGTGATTGGTACAGACTATAGTATCAGGATAGTAAGTGATTGATACAGACTATAGTATCATGATAGTAAATGATTGATACAGACTATAGTATCATGATAGTAAATGATTGATACAGACAATAGTATCAGGATAGTAAGTGATTGGTACAGACTATAGTATCAGGATAGTAAGTGATTGGTACAGACTATAGTATCAGGATAGTAAGTGATTTACAGACTATAGTATATGATAGTAAATGATTGTACAGATATAGTATCAATAGTAATGATTGGTACAGACTATAGTATCAGGATAGTAAATGATTGGTACAGACTATAGTATCGGATAGTAATGATTGGTACAGACTATAGTATCAGGATAGTAAGTGATTGGTACAGACTATAGTATCAGGATAGTAAATGATTGATACAGACTATAGTATCAGGATAGTAAATGATTGGTACAGACTATAGTATCAGGATAGTAAATGATTGGTACAGACTATAGTATCAGGATAGTAAATGATTGGTACAGACTATAGTATCAGGATAGTAAATGATTGATACAGACTATAGTATCAGGATAGTAAATGATTGGTACAGACTATAGTATCAGGATAGTAAGTGATTGGTACAGACTATAGTATCAGGATAGTAAGTGATTGATACAGACTATAGTATCAGGATAGTAAGTGATTGATACAGACTATAGTATCAGGATAGTAAATGATTGGTACAGACTATAGTATCAGGATAGTAAATGATTGGTACAGACTATAGTATCAGGATAGTAAGTGATTGGTACAGACTATAGTATCAGGATAGTAAGTGATTGGTACAGACTATAGTATCAGGATAGTAAGTGATTGGTACAGACTATAGTATCAGGATAGTAAGTGATTGGTACAGACTATAGTATCAGGATAGTAAGTGATTGGTACAGACTATAGTATCAGGATAGTAAGTGATTGGTACAGACTATAGTATCAGGATAGTAAGTGATTGGTACAGACTATAGTATCAGGATAGTAAGTGATTGGTACAGACTATAGTATCAGGATAGTAAGTGATTGGTACAGACTATAGTATCAGGATAGTAAGTGATTGGTACAGACTATAGTATCAGGATAGTAAGTGATTGGTACAGACTATAGTATCAGGATAGTAAGTGATTGGTACAGACTATAGTATCAGGATAGTAAGTGATTGGTACAGACTATAGTATCAGGATAGTAAGTGATTGATACAGACTATAGTATCATGATAGTAAGTGATTGGTACAGACTATAGTATCAGGATAGTAAGTGATTGGTACAGACTATAGTATCAGGATAGTAAGTGATTGGTACAGACTATAGTATCAGGATAGTAAGTGATTGGTACAGACTATAGTATCAGGATAGTAAGTGATTGGTACAGACTATAGTATCAGGATAGTAAATGATTGGTACAGACTATAGTATCAGATAGTAAATGATTGGTACAGACTATAGTATCAGGATAGTAAATGATTGGTACAGACTATAGTATCAGGATAGTAAATGATTGGTACAGACTATAGTATCAGGATAGTAAATGATTGATACAGACTATAGTATCAGGATAGTAAATGATTGATACAGACTATAGTATCAGGATAGTAAGTGATTGGTACAGACTATAGTATCAGGATAGTAAGTGATTGATACAGACTATATTATCAGGATAGTAAGTGATTGATACAGACTATAGTATCAGGATAGTAAGTGATTGATACAGACTATAGTATCAGGATAGTAAGTGATTGATACAGACTATAGTATCAGGATAGTAAATGATTGATACAGACTATAGTATCAGGATAGTAAGTGATTGGTACAGACTATAGTATCATGATAGTAAGTGATTGGTACAGACTATAGTATCAGGATAGTAAATGATTGATACAGACTATAGTATCAGGATAGTAAATGATTGGTACAGACTATAGTATCATGATAGTAAATGATTGGTACAGACTATAGTATCAGGATAGTAAATGATTGGTACAGACTATAGTATCAGGATAGTAAATGATTGGTACAGACTATAGTATTGTTATGCTTTCCAATGAAATATAGAAATTGTTCAGCGAAATAAAATGTATTATTCGCCGAACACATTTGATTTCTCATTGCTCTGCATGTGTGGTACCTAGCCGCTGCATGTTGAATTGTTGTCGAACATTGTCGGCCTCACACTTATCAGTGACGTCCTCTATGGTTCTGGTCGTCTAAATACGCTGTTCAAGCGCAATTTAGTGTACAGTGACATCATTTTTTATCATAAAACAGTTTTGATTCTAAAATGAAAAGAATATTTCTTTGCTTAAATGAATGATCCAATTATATTTCAGTTCTGAACATAGAAAGCTATTATTGTGACTTGTGGCCACTCGTGATATAAATAATGCTTTCAATGTTCATTCGGTGAAATATAATTCGATCATTCACTGAAACAAACACATATCCTCTTAGTATTTTATGGTTCACCTTGAACTTCGTAGAGCAAATTTGCTCAACGTATTTATTATTCTATGACTTACCAAAGTTACCAGTGTATGTTTTTACATGACTTTACGTCGATACAACCAAACAATTTGTGTGTGATCTCCATACGAGTTCAACATGCTAGATAAATTAGATCTGTGACTCGCTAAGTCAATCGCCTGCTGCACAACAGTTTCAAACTGATCAGCAGTGTCAATATCACTTGACAGTTTGTATATTACTCTAAGGACCTCCACAATACCTAGTCTTAAATCCCAAGTCATTTCTAACTCCACAGATTTAGAAAAAAGGTCAACGTTTGAGTTTATGGCACTGGGTAGTCGCCTTTCAGTACAGTATGTATTCATGTCTTCTACGATGTTTTCAAAGCATGCCCACACATTTTTCACATGAGGCCGACACCTAGCATCGTGATGGATACAAACGTTCTTCAACATATATGAAGAAAATGGCGGAAACTGTCGGTTGCCTTTGATATATTTAAGGAACATGTAGATGAATTTATGTTCTCTTTTCATTATTTCCTGCATGTATAACACTTCACATTCTGTAACAGATATCCTGAAGTCGAACTTGTTATCGCCCACAAGCAACACAGAACCGTGGCTTACAATTGCCTCCACCAACTGTGGACTAGCGCAATCGTCGCTCTTGAAACAGTCTTCAATCTTATGGTACCGAATAGTAGGGCACAAATCAACACTTATTTGTAGATCATCAAGTCTATAGCCAATCAGAACATTTGGGGTTTTAAATTCTACTCCTGTCAAATGTAAGGTTATACCATCTACTTCCCGTAATTCGAATCCATCACCAGGGAAATTTATTTCAAGAGGTGTACACATTGTTAGATAGCCTTTTGCATGTAAACAAGCTCTATTTGCCTTCATTATATCCCGTATGGCTCTTACGAAAATTATTCCGAATTTTGTAGGTCCAAAAAAGGACTGCGACAAGGGCAGATCCTGAAAACACTGCAAAGTTCCATCAACACAACATGTGTCCCATTTCAATTTTAATTTGTCGTCTGCTAGTGCAACTGCCACACAACCAGGTTGTTGTGTATTGTGCAAAACAACTGTCCTTGGTTTGGATAGTCCATCTAGTTCTACCAGAAAGTCAAATTCATCGGGTTTATGTAGTTTTGTCCCTTCAGAATAACTCCCAACCTGAATAAGATTCGAAACACAGAACAAGGGTTCGATCTTTTGAACTTCACTGAGAAAATATCTGAGACTTCCTACAACAGCCTTTTGTATTTTCCTTGCCTTCTCACAGTTAACATTTGTTTGGAGTGACTGCACTTTACTTTCCATAAATGAAAGAGTCGCACCTCTCTTGTCAGTGTCATGAAATATTCCAATTTTCTTCCCAGTGACAATTCCGGCTTTGTTGTCAGTATCATGAAAACGGTCTGCTAGTTTCTTCGATATGTTCTGGTCTGTGACAGGTAAACATAACGTGGTTTCCTTGGTTACAAAACCATCATTCTGGTCTGTGACAGGCAAACATAGCCGGGTTTCATCTGTGAGTAGTCCAACTTTGACAGGAAGACATATCTGGGTTTCGTCTGTGACTAAACCATCTTTATCGCTTTTCACAGGCAAACATAATTGTTTTTCCTCTGTCACTAGTCCATGTTTCTGGTCAGGCAAACATAATGGAGTGTTCTCTGTGACTATGCCATCTTTTTTATCTTTGACAGGCAAACATAACCTGGTTTTCTCTCCGACTAATCCATCTCTATGTACATTACCAGTCGTATTCATTTTTGGGGTTATGTAAGCAACTGCTGGACTGACTGCATTTTATCTGAAATGTGATATAATAGTAATATAATGTGCATCCTACTGAACAAATATAATATCAGCAGTTGGTCCAGAGTGAGGCTATTTTCATCTGCAGTGCTTGTAAACATGTTACGCAAGTTCCCAGACTAAAATGTGGATAGCGAGAGATTACAAGGTAATTTCTATAACAATGTTATAGACCAGGAGCCCAGGGGGTCAGCCTAGCTGGAACGTTAACCAATTTTCATGTATATAGCAATGGTCCATGTGCATGCCCATGTAAGGAAATGGACGTCTGCCAGGCTCATTCTGGTGAGGGCCATGAGAAAGGAAACCCAACATTGAGCTAGATCAGCTCATGAGTTAACCTGATGAAACTTATTGTAAAATATCCGGCATAGTCCCAGGTATCACAAATGGCCACTGCCAGACATTTTCAGTGGTGGGTTGTGCCCGCCAGACTTATATAACAGGTACCCCAAAATTGACCTAGCTCGTGAGTTAACCTGATGAAATCTACTGGAAAATGTTCGGCATAGTCCCAGGTATCATGAATGGCCACCCCCAGACATTTTCAGTGGTGGGTTGTGCCCGCCAGACACCGCCGAATGCCCACACCCCCAACACTGAACCAGATCAGCTCATGAGTTACCCTGATGAAACTTACTGGAAAATGTTCAGCATAGTCCCAGGTATCTTGAATGACCACTGCCAGACATTTTCAGTGGTGGAGTGTGCCTGCCAGACGCACACCAACATGCACCCCATACCCAACATGTTTAAAGATGGCTACCATGTAAACCTATTTTTCTTATATCTCAAGTCCTAATTCACATAGTCATAATTTTGCCGAAGTCCATTTCCTTACATGGGCATGCAAATTGACCATTGCTATATACATGAAAATTGCTTTACTTTCGAGCTAGGCTGAGCCATCTGGGCTCCTGTTCTATTATTGCAATCAGTCACAATTCAAATGCACCTTTGTGCACTATATTAAATAGCCAATATTTTGCAAACAAAACAATTCTTGGCCCGTCTGCTCGGCTAAGCTCTGTATATTGGTAGGTCACGTGACAGTCGTGTGACACGTGATTCACTGTTAGGAAATGTGTATGCGTTATATACGTTATTGCTGCGATCCCTCTGTGATAGCAAAATATAGAACCCAACCAATATCGTTGCAGTCTCCCAAACGCAAGAACAGAGACAGTATTCACCAACTTCTATGACCACTGCTTTTATGCATGTATGTGAGACTGGGAGTGCTATAAGAACAACAGCAAGGCAATACGTTCTAGTTTCAAATTGTTCATAGTTATAGTTAAGTAGGGTCAAATGGAGTGCTCGTCCATATGGTTCGCTGTAGGCGAGGGTAAATAAGCTCAATCATCATCGCTCGGAACCGATTTTTTTTAGCCAAAGTGAGTTCTTAACCAATTGAAAACAGTATAAACCATTGTAAGTAATCGCTATAAAAACTTGTGTCAAACGTCTAGAAGAGTTATTCTTCTTATTATCGTGTAAAACAGGACAGTTTCCGCCTAGACGTGTCATTTGATGCGATATTATTGCGCGTATAACATCGCTATGGATAATAAAGAGGAGCAAATTTTACAACAATATTATTTTGAAGAGAAAATGTTTATGTCGCTTTGCTTTATTAAGGCAAAGGTCAACTTAGAATGGTTTAAAATAGTGGAAACCAAAGAGACTCACACATCACAAAGGATGTTTACCAGGTTATAGTGTGCTAAATTTCACACTCTCTGGGGTTGTCAGTCACAACCTGTTTTATGTTTTAAAATTTAAAGAGATGTTTGAAATGCTTCCAACTGCCGTCGTACAAAGTTATAGATTTTAATCGTGTTAGCACATATTCCAGTTTCACTGGTATTGTTGAATCTGCCTGTTTGTAAGAGTAAATGAATATGATCATGGTTGAACAGTTGTGTCACGTATGGTCTCATTATTTTCAACCCATTTGGACGTTGAAACCAATAATTCCAGTTCCTTTTAACATTTCTAGCATCTTGCCAGCTTAATAATGAGGAAGGAAGCCCTCCAGGTAGTGCTACAATGTCAGCTAGATCAGATTCCCACACAAAAATGATTGCTTGAAATTGATTCACTCCTTTTTTTATCTGTTTGTTAATTTAATTTCTACAAAACGGACATTTGTCAATATATGCAAAGCAGTCTGTACACACTAGAAATGTACACAGACATAGATTTACTAAATAAACTTCTTTATCTTGCAAACAGACTCCAACCAGATTTCTTCAAACATGGTTGTTTGATTTAAGCAAGTACACAATTTGCAAACATCATTTGTATATCAGAAGTAACTAGTATTAATAACTGAAACTAAGATAGATATATTTTTGTAGAATCGCATTTCCCACGATAATGTGTCATCAAGCATTTCATTTTCACTTTAATAAAATTGTGTGAATTCCTAAAAAATCGGATTTGATATGGTATTAAAGTGACAGCTTCAGTTAAAGCACCTTTCTCGCATTGAAAAAAAATACAATTAGCATTTATATTTTAAAAAACAATGTGAAGTTAACAGTCTCATCAATCATATAGATTAAAAATGCCACGTCTTGAAAAAAATTAAATTTGTATTTATATTAAAAACTGTGTGAATCTTAAAAAATCCTATCAAAGTTTCGGAATAAAAATGATAGCATTTCTAGTTGTATGTGGTAAACACTATTACCGTTTGTCTATAAATGGTGGTTCCGACACTAAGACGCGCTTCACTTGTATTTAAATTATAGTTTCATATGTACACTACCTCAATTTTCAAATTTGATCTGACAACTTTAAATTAAGAAACCGCATGCGATCGACAATATCATTTATTGTCAAGACAACTTAGGTAATCAAATTTCCGGCCTTTGACGAAATACTTTCCCACAAATTTTCAAAACAAGTTTGGTGGGCTATAATAAGTCAACGAAGACTCTATCATTCCACTGTGCTTGCCAACACTTTCTGATATTGTATCAATCTTTTCTTGCGATAATGGACACACCTATTAGGATATAAATTGGTTTCAATAAAAACATCACGGTCAAACAAAGCGGCGAGTTCTAACGAATGTGACCATATAACAAAATAGATTTCCAATTTAAAACATTTTCATTCCATATACTTTTCTAAACAAGAGCTTTTATTATGTTTAGATATTGAATGTAGAGAAACCACCGCCTTGCTGTACAAGCTGAAACGAGCGGTAGAACAGCCAGGAAAGTTGGAAAAGACAGTAAAACTTCTATCGGTGGGACTCGTGCTAAACCCTATTAAAAACCATTTCTACTGTTAATAAAATAGAAATAAAACAATATTAGTTATGTACTCCAAGAATGATTTTCTACAAGAGAACCAAGAAATCTGCAGCTGCTGGAAAACGTTCTATCTGCCGCTGCTGGAAAACATTCTATACCGTACTGATTAAAACAAACAAACACAATATATTGTAGTAATATGGATGAGTGTATTATGTGTAGTAGTGAAAACTTACAACTAGTACGGCAACATGATTACATTTCCGAAGCCAGAAAACCTGTGAAACTTAATAAATGTCTATCCTATAGAAAATACTTCATCACAATTGACTCCTGTTTTGAACTACTGAACAATGAATGTGTTGTAGAGTGTATTTATTATATATACCCCATTAACAGAACTCTCAAGGACACAGGTGGTTTAGGAGGCTAATTACAAAATAATATTTCGATATAATGTGTGATGTTTTTGAAACTGGTCGACAGTGTCCCATATACTTATTTTGATGTCAACTATATTACATTTAAATAGTTTAAAACAACATTTACTTAATAAGTTAATTTTATTTCAAACCATTTCATTTTATGGATTAATTGAAGGTATACTGTTGTTCTCTATGGCTGATGAGATGTATGTGCAATGTTTCTAAACGTTGTGTCTGCACAATCAACAGTTTGCCAAAATGGTGTTCACATATTTGAACTAAATTATTACTTATATGTTACCCATGGCGTATTTACCAATAATACAATAAAACGTAAGTCCATGGATAAGTTCTATGAAGGTCCTTTATTTTCACATCCAGTTAGACACGCAGTCTTTATATATAGCATTATAAGTGGATGACAACTAACCGTGGATATAACGGATATAACGAGCCCTGAAAATACACAACGTGAAGCACACTAAATATATGACATTGTAAATGACACAATTTATGTAACGTACATATAATTATACATTCATGACTTCTACGTTACCTGGCTGTTACAATATCCCTAATAACTGACGTATCATGTATATCATGTTGTCAAGTGACAAGACCCAATTTAACATATAACGGTAAAACATATTACTTATACACAGAGGTATCACAGACTGATAATTACATAATTAACCTACCGATTGATGGTTCAGGCTGTGTCCACCCACTCACTCCCATCCGTGTTTTCTCACTGTGACATGCTGGTTAGACTCTGCAGATAAGATATTAGATTGTGCAATAGAATGAAAGGTGACTTAAATATTTCTGTAACAGTAAAGTTAATATGCTGCCATTTACTGAAACCATGTAAATATGTAAAGTGTACTCCATTTATAAAGGAAAACATTATCAGTACGCTTTCAACTAATACAATATGCTAGCTAAAACATTGCACCACAACTCAAACAAAAGCTCACCTTGAGAAACGCATAAACTAAAAAGAAGCCCAGAATGATCAAGAAAGATGTCTGCCTCGTCAATTCAAAGCTGTCAGCAAACTACGAGATATTCCCAAGATGCATTTGGTCACGCTAGATTGAACAATCAGGCAAGTGGAACCAAATAAACTAATGGTCAAAGGGAAACAACTGCAACAAAATGATTGAACAAAATCAACCTGGTTACATATATAACAGTGGTGACCATAAACACAGTGTGATAGCACATCATAATGTTTTGTACGGTAGGTTTCCACGGCTTTTCAAGCATTGCAGAAAACGACACCAACAAAAGCGTGGGACAACCGCTACAATATATCGCACAAGACGAATTGAATACACAGACAGTGTCCAATTGAAGTGCTTAGCTTCAGTTTTCCAGAACCTACGTATACTGATCCTCAATGCAATCAAATTCCACATTATAAATGTCACGTGTGTAATCCAACAACCTACAAAGACTATGAAAGCTGGTAAACTTGATAGCATAGATGCAGATTGTATATACGAAAGATGAACTCGAGCGATACAGAGCTGTTTGGGTGTAAATTATAATGGAACAATTATGCTAATTGTGAAGATCGTCTATCTTCCTACAAAACATGGCCTTGTCATATGAATCAAGATAAGGCTTCTTTTATGCGAATGAAGGAGATATTGGGTGTTTTGCTTGTGGCGTTAGAGCGAGTCTGTGGGCAGCTAGTAACATTCCTATCATTGAACATACAAGGTGGTCACCCGACTGCGTTTATCTAAAGCTAACTGGTTCTAGAGACACATGGATGTATAGCTCTGTGAATGTGTGGAACAAGAATAATAATACAAAAATCATGGACTCATCAAAGTGTCTTTATTGTAATCGTATTTTGACTTTTGATCACTCATGTGTGACAGTACAAAATCAGAGCAGTTAAAACTGTACTTTGAAGATATACCGCTGGAGGTGGACAAGAACCAAATACTATCGAATTGGGAACGGTCTACCTCGTTGTTGGAATGTGTGGGCGAACTTTTGGGAATATATAGATTGAAACTTTACTGTTCTGGCTGGCGCCAAACAAACATGAAATCATCCATCTGGATATCAAAAATGATTAGAATGACTGAACAGCTGTTACAGTTGGAAAACCGTTTTTAAAAACTGCTAAAATTAAATACTAGTTGGACTTAATCTTTGTTAATGAAGGGTTGCGTATGCATATTAGTGTTCATATTTACATGGAACCTCTCCAACTGCATGTTGTCTACGACAGTTTCTGAAATCTTCATCTTACCGGTAAGAAACGTACGTAGTTTCTTCTCACAATCATCTTGTGCCTCTGTCGGGGCCTCGCTTATATTACCGAATATTAGATTGTTTCTCATGGGTTGTGATTGGAGGTAAACAACTTCATCTTTAAGATAGTCTCTCTCCTTCTCCAACCCAACAACCTTATCATTTACAACGCCTAACGCAAAGTCACTACTCTCTACCTTCTCTACGTGCTGAAGTTAAGTTCCAGAAAGCTAATTAACATTGGGCACAGTATTAATAGTTACTCCAAATGGAGGAATTCGTCAAAGACAACATCGCCATATTCTAGGATAGGATGTATAAATGAAACGTATATGGTCTCCAAGGACCGTCTGTCAAGGATGAATTTAAGCGTACGCATGATGTTAATACGTGAAGTGCCTAGGTTAATATATACTCTTATCTGTATATGCCATAGTAGATCGTTGGAAAAATATAATCCTAGATGTTTATGGTTGGTCACTTCCTGGATTTCGTCATTATTCATATGCAACGGTGGATGTTGTCTGGCATGCGATTTGCGAGAGAGAACAAGAGGTTCGGTTTTCTTGGGATTAAATTTAACAAGCCATTTGGAAGTCCAGTTCGCTATCGTTTGAAGATCAGAATCAAGAGTTTCTGCAGCCTCCTCTGGGTCGTCAATTATTATGCATAGACTTGTGTCATCAGCAAAGAGTCGGATGTTAACTTTATTATCCACCACCAAATCATTAATAAAGATAAGTAAAAGAATCGGACCCAGTATTTAACCTTGCGGTACACCCGCACAAATGAATCAGTCACAATCCAAAAGGATCTTAAGAGATTAGAAGAGTGGGAGTTGGAGTGACACATGGAATTTAACCCCTCCAAATATCTCAAATAACCCGTCCTGGGACACTCACATAAAAAGGTCAACTAAGAAAGCAGATATCGGAGCCATATTCAAGCTGGGGTCTCACTAGTGTCTCCAACTCCCACATACTTGGTTACTTGGTTCTTTGGTCGCTTTGTCCTTGAGACGCGACTCTCAATTTCTTCTTGAAAGTATAGCCACTTTGTAAACTCATTCATGAGTCATTGGTAGGTATTTATGATACATGTAACCAGGAGATCTCGAGATTGGTGTTACCTTCTATAAGCATGGCATCTTTCTATATTTCCAATGTAAGTTCGTTTCTTGTCATGGTTTATTGATCGTAAAATACTTCGAAAACATAAATAATTTACTCAGGCTACTTTCGGTTTTGATCGGTTCCAGTTTTAGCATCTACGCATGCGTACTTCATTGTCAGACAGTATTGTGCGGCTTAGTTATTTCTATGGCTCATGTAAAACTTGGGTCATTAGTGTTGACTGCGCGTGTACCTTAGCCTCGGAAAAGGCGTTGATATATTTTGCCTGGTTAGTCATATAAATATATTTCAATACCGAGATCATTAATTGGACCGTATTGAATTTCTGTCATTTTTCCAGAAGAAAATTAATGAAATATTGACATACTGGAACCGAGGCTACATGTACCTCTGAAAAGGAATGTCAAAACAAATAACACCCAACACATTATGATTACTCTTCAATATGAGGTAAGTTGTGACATGGAGAGAAATCTCACTTAATGTGGAGAATGGCACACCATACTGTCTTGCTGTCAATTTTACTGGCAAGCCCATGTCTCTAACAGCCTGATATGCATTTGTCAGTGCACTTGGTGAATAGAGATGCCAAGTTGGATTTGAAAACAAATGGATGAAACTGAATTTGTATAATAGTAAATATCTTGGACAATAGTATTTTTTAATAAAAAATGTTAAAAAGCTGTAAGAGGAACACTATATTTAAATTGACCTGTAAAATGTGCATTATGACATTGTCGCTTAACTATCATGTGACCTTCCTGAGCAGACGATGAAATTTCTCATTTTAAAAAAACAAACACATACCTCTGTTTAAGGGATTTTTAGGCTACATATAAATGGGATTAATGAAAACATCAACATTTGCATACTTTCAAATAAAATGTGAATAATTATGTATCTGCTTTATGCGTAGCTTGCTCTTTGATAAGTAATATGTGAAACCCATAAATACCAATGACATTGTCGCTTAACTATCATGTGACCTTCCTGAGCAGACGATGAAATTTCTCATTTAAAAAAAACAAACACATACCTCTGTTTAAGGGATTTTTAGGCTACATATAAATGGGATTAATGAAAACATCAACATTTGCATACTTTCAAATAAAATGTGAATAATTATGTATCTGCTTTATGCGTAGCTTGCTCTTTGATAAGTAATATGTGAAACCCATAAATACCAAGGAACCTGTTTTTAGAGTAATGACATCAGTGTCACGTGAATAAATAAAGGCCAAATATAGGTGCCGGCCGATATCAGGTATGTTGATGTTGTAGTACGCCTAGTAGTACTGATTATATTGGGGTCGAAATGTCTTGGGGTCGAGATGTCCATCTATCTATCTATCTATCTATCTATCTATCTATCTATCTATCTATCTATCTATCTATCTACCTTTAATGTCGAACCCCTCGCGGGGATGTAGACATGTTGCGCATCAAAAACCGCAAAGAAGTTAAAAGTATGAGTAGTTAAAAGCATAATTTAAGAAAGTAATGAAAATAAGTTGTGGTAAAAGTTTAAAAGCAGCTGCGCAGAACAACCAGGGACTGGCATGATAAATATGGCAAACTGCCGCATTGAATTGCTCTATGGTAGGGAGATGGACAATGTCAGGAGGGAGATGGTTCCAACATTGTTCTTGGAAAAAAGGAAAACTTGTAGTAGTCTGTAGTTGCTGTAATTAACCTATAGCTTAAGGAATGGCAATGGCGAACAGGACGGGAGAGGGGAACTAAGTCTTCACAAAAGAAATCCGAATGATTTATTATTTAGTACATTTCATGCATATGAACAATTGGATATTAAACGAAATATTATTTGGTTCACCGTAATGCCACGGAGAGATCAAAAAGGGGTATCACCAATATCTTTAAAACATCCTAAATCTAAACAGTGCTGATGCCCCCCATACCCCACTGGAGCCGTTACGATTGTGCCCTTAGGCAAGGCATTTAAATTCCACGTTGCCTCTTCTCTCTCCCTCATGGCGATGGATTCCATCAGGAATGAGGTCTCGAGAGTGATTTATATAAGTTGAAATAACTTGTTTCGCAATCGAGCTAAAATAAATTTGTATAAACTACGTAGAAATCCTAATGTTTGGTTTGCTTTCTTTGTTGACCTTTTTATGTGGGTGTCCCACGACAGGTTATTTGAGATATCCACGCCAAGGTATTTGGCTGAGGTGACCGACTCAAGTAGGACTCCATGGAGTTTATATTTGCTGAGAATAGGATGTTTCCTTCTGGTGACGTGGATAACTTGACATTTGGAGGGGTTGAATTCCATGTCCCACTCCAACTCCCACTCTTCTAATCTCTTAAGATCATTTTGGAGTGTGACCGATTCATTTGCGGATGTCAGTGATAGATATACTGCAGTATCATCTGCAAAGATGCGGACTTTGGAACTGATGTTTTGTGGGAGGTCGTTTATGTAGGCTAGGAAAAGCAGGGGTCCAAGTACGGATCCCTGTGGGACTCCAGAGGACACCGGAATGGCCTCTGAACTAATACCATTAAGGACCTCTCTCTCTCTCTCTCTCTCTCTCCTTGTGTTGTCTGTTTTTAGCTATATAATGTAGCTATGTAGATCCTTTTATCTTTTTAAATTGCACATAACATTTTCGTTTAACTAACTGTTCTAGACAGCGCCTGCAGCTCCAGTATGACGTTGAAGTTGAATAGTAATGCGCACGCGACTTGATAACAGGTGATTACACACAGCACAGTTTATATATATTCCATATACACTGTACATTGATTAATATAATTATAAATAAATATAATTTACCAAAATCCTTAAACCATAACATCCAACATATTTTACTATTGTTATATCCAAAACAGATGTAACACTTATGAATCATTAACACAGCGATTTGGTACTAGGTGCAACTGTAATATGTCGGGAATGAATGCTTGATTTGCTGGATTTTCTTATCAAACTGGTGCATTGCTGTCACAAACACAATCATAGCATTTTACCGTTAGATTTTTCGCTCTCAATTGTTATCGTTTTGTACCTTTCATGTTAATCCTCGATCATTAATGCGTTTAAATATTTATATGTATACAGTTGTCGTTTTCAATACATATATTAGTTTGTGTAGTGTATGAAGTAGTTTACAAGAATAAATTGTAATTGGGGCTCCTCTTCGATTTAATACGAGCCTCTGTGTCGGAGTGGTATAACAGGCTGTCGTCCCTCACGACAGTCGTAAGCTGTCTTACCATCAACGGCTTCAATAGGGAAGTGCTGGCAGTTGCCCTCCGATAGACTCAAACAGGGCATTTAAACTGCACTATAAATATATAAACTTTTAGACCACATACATGTACATGTAAATAAACGTTATTCTTTATTGTACTGCAATCGCACCAGTACGAGTATACATTCGATTAATGTCAGCACTAAGGTAATATTTGAGAAGAAATAAATACCGTAAAATATATATAAGACTTTGACAGACTGCATACTGTTTATATGGGTTGTTGCCTGCTCCTCAAAAGAGACCCACCCTAACAGTGAACTTGACGTTTGGTAAATAATTGTGGTTTTCAAACTTGTCATACAATCTCACATTTATCTGGTCGTTTGTCTGGGCAAGATCTTCTACGCCCTTAGTTGGATTTTCATGAAGATACAGATACAATTTGAAACTTCACACGACTGCACACCATCTGGTTGTGCATACCATCGCAACGTTCCTCTCGGTTCCATTTTAGTCCCTACTGCCCGTCACAATTTTGTGTGCGAGCTGTATCTTTGTCACGTATGTGAACATTTTGAAATAACTTGGCACACATGTCGCATTTTAGATGTTTCAATCATCTCTTGTTTAAAACATATATTATGTATTCCATATTGCAGCTCCATCGAACGTTTCAAGGTGAATTTTGGTAGAAAACATGAGTGTCCATTCTAGCAATGCATGTTGTCAACCTATTCTTGTTTCATGACTTTGATTGAATGTATATATACCATTGTGTGCACTATAGGAGACAAGATCTGACACAATATTCTTTCTTCAGAAATTGTTAAAGCAGTTGGACGGGAATGAATATGACCGTATGTACGTTCACATTGTCACCAGAGACCAATTGTTTCATGTTTGCTGATTTTGAAATTATTGTTGTTTTTCTCAGTGCAAGTAGAAGCTGCTTACTAGTAACAGTTGGTTAAAACTGCAACAATTATAGTTTTCAGTATCAAACAAGTACAGTAATGGAGTTTTCATTAAAACAGTTTAATAACTAACAGTTGTATCAACAACTAATATAGATCTGACAGCTACTTCAAGACAGAATTGTTTTGAGCAATGATGTTTAATATCATATACTGAACTACTTTAGAAACGCATCACTGATATATACACCCTAATAGTGTGCATGGTAGTATGAGATTTGATCATTGTGATACATCAGAATAAATTCCAAGTATCTCTTAACATTTTATTTGTATTCACAACAAAATCGGCCTTTCTTAGACTTTATAAGAGCCAGTCAAAGAATGGCAGTGTACGGATTTAGCGCTTTCTAAACTCAGTAGCGGTTATGGCCCCCATTATTTGCGACTACAATCTGTAGACGTCGTTGCATTGACCCCACTAAGCGTTGTATGGTTGGCATATGGATGTTCTGCCATTCCTGTTGCAGTGCTAACCAAAGTTCGCTGACGTTTTGCGGTTGTTGTGGACGTTGTTGAAGTCTCCGTCCGAGCTCATCCCACATCGATGCATTTCATGTCGAGAGACACTGCAGGCCACTCGAGAACGTCGATTCCCTGGTTCATTAAGTACGTTTGGGTGAGACGGGCACTGTGAGCGCTTACATTGTCCTGTTGGAACGTCAACTGACGGTTGTTTCCGTTACGTTGAAGCAGTAGAACGAGCACAGGAGCAAGCACTTCATTAATGTAACGCTGTGCGGTCAAATTACATTGAATCAGAACAAGGACCAAACGAGTCATGATAAATGGCGCCCCAAACCATTATACTGCCTCCCCCGAACCTATCACGCTCTACAAGACTACAACACAACCATCACGGTGACGTTCATGTTGACGCGGTACAGACGAATTCTGCCATCTGCAAAACTTAGGGAAAATCGTGATTAACAACTTGATTCCAGTTCTGGCGTCGATTATTGATCATATCACGGGTCCAGCGCACTCGATTCTGCCGCTGACGTTGAGTTAAGATATGTTCCATGTACGGTCGTCTGCAACGGATTCCATAATCTCTCAATCGTCGTATCACTGTCCTTGCATGGATATTCCTATGACGACGTCATTGTATCAAATTTGCCGTCGAAACTGCTGTTGTGAAACGATCTCGGAGATGACGCTGACGTATGTAATTGTCTTGACGTCTGGTAGTAACACGAGGTTGACCGGGTCTCGGACGAGCAGCGACACTACCCGTATCCACGAAACGCTGATGAAGGCGAGAAATTGTCGACTGGTGGACACGAAAACGCCTCGCACACTCCCGTTGGCTGGTGCCTGCTTGCAATAATACAAACACACAAACATTTTATTGCATTCATTCTATATACAGTGTACAGAACAAAACAAATGAACACACTTGTATAAGTATGCATAATACTGTGGCCCAACGATAACGTGTTATTTACAAACATTACTATACATAGGTTTCGAATAAGCCAAATCAATACGTAGGGTGTAATAAATAATCCTGTGTGCCAAGTAATGCATACATAAATGATAATAAACTTCTTTTTACCCGTTATACAATACAATACAATAAGTTTATTGCATAAAACAGTATACATGTGTGTAGCAATTAAGTAAAAACATGCAGTGACATGGAACTTTAAAAAAGAGCACAATCACAAGTTCAAATATATGTGTATAAAATACGTTAGTTTCGTTGCTTATTTGCAAAATATATAAATTTGGAAAGAACAATGGTGATGTTTTTTGATTTGCATGACAAAAGATTAATACATTTCTGTACAGTCGGCCAAGTATGGTAATATCTTTTAATGAATTTCGATCTTAGGTTGGAGTAATGTGGGCAAATTAATATGAAGTGATACTCATTTTCCACAATTCTAGAATTGCAATAAATACATATTATAACCAAACAATTTGGTTACGCAAATCTTGTCCAAGTCATTCTTAAAGGAGAACAAACAATTCATGTCTAAAATAAC
This sequence comes from Archivesica marissinica, assembly GCA_014843695.1. Lineage (NCBI taxonomy): Eukaryota > Metazoa > Mollusca > Bivalvia > Venerida > Vesicomyidae > Archivesica > Archivesica marissinica. The sequence continues at coordinate 7,416,843 of CM026401.1, read as the reverse complement.
AATTTAAACCCAGAGACATTGACTGCCGTTATATAATATTATTTTCATTTGTTGCATGTGCACGCCATGTCGGATACCAGATAAACCGATTGCACGAACTTTTGTTGGCACTGATGAATTATTGGTTAAAATGTTACAGGGGGCATTTCTTAATACTTACTCTTTGAAGGAAAATATTTGAAGAAATAAGTGCTGCGTTTCTAAAGTCTTTCAGTATATACTGAGTCAAATAAGAAACGATACATAGTATAAACACAATAAGCAATGCATCTGAAAGTTCGTGTACCGAGATTGAAACATATGAGACAATGTTACAAGTTTAAAATTCGATCATTATCTGTTATGTTGTGGCGTCATTTGTGACCAAGGGGTAAAGTGGAATATTCACACAATAGTTAATACCGTGTATGATCTCTCACTGCAATGCATCGCCGTCGCATGGAACGAATAATTGTCAGAATCTCATATTGGTCAATTTTGTTCCACTTCTGACGCAGAATATCCCTCAGTTGGTGTAACGTCGCCAACTGACGGAGTCTTACACGACGGTCTAAGGTATCGCATAAATGTTCTATCGGAGACAAGTCTGGTGACAATGCTGGCATCGGTATACCTTCAATGTTCCCCTGCTCCAATAATTGAGTGGTAATGCGTGCAGTATGGCATCTGGCATTGTTCTGTTGGAACAGTGTGATGCGTCGATTGACGTTAAAGAATGGCAAAACAACATGCCTACTAATTTCGTCACAGTACCGCTGTGCGGTTAAGTTTCCGTCAAAAATAATCAGTTGTGTGCGGCCGTCGAATGTGATGACGCCCCATACCATAACGCTACCGCTTCCAAACCGATCCACCTCACGTACACATGCATCGGCGTAACGTTCTCCATGTCGACGGTAAACTCGAGCCCTGCCATCCGCATGCCGTAAACAGAAACGCGATTCGTCACTAAACATAACCGAATTCCACTGTAAGCGAGTCCAACGTGCATGTTCACCCGTCCACTCACGACGTTCGTTCCGGTGACGTCGCGTCAACATGGTCCCGGTGTACGGTCTGTAAGGACGGATTCCATGTCCAGCGAGCCTGTTCGGAACTGTTTGAGCACTGCTTCTATTGTTGGTCTTCCCAGGAGTAACGATAGCGGTATGAGTAGCGGGCAGGAAGCGGTCACGTAAATGTGACGTCCGAATATGACGGTTCTGTTCATGCGTCGTCACGTGGGCGGTCATCAGTTGATCCACGTGTATGGTACCGTCCAAGTAGACGTGTGATCGTGATCCGGGAGACACCGAGGCGATTAGCGACGTCATTATGACGTAAACCATCTTCAACCATCCTAATTGCTCGCATTCTCGCATTTTGGTCGCGTCTGGGCATTTCTTTTGAGGAAAATGCAGATCGTTTTGATGATTTTGCTCGAAGTAATTACAATATGAGTAGAACAAACTGGTTTGTGGATCTATCCATGTATAGAAAATCGTGTTCCTCGAGGATCATGTGCAAAGCGGAAAATCGTGTTCCTCGAGGATCACGTGCAAAGCGGAAAATCGGCGTTAGGAAAATATGGATGCATTATTTACCTGTGTATATGGATGAATATCATAGTCACTCCAAACTGAAAAGTGGTGACTTATCACAGGCATTTATATGTTTGCATCTTTGTTGGCAAGTTGGTTTGGTATCGTTTCTTTTTTGACTCAGTATATATACCGGTAGTTGAATAGATGATCATTATCATTCGATACTTGGTTATCACCAGTTTGAATATGGGATATTACATGTATTTGTTGATATCACAGGAAATGGCATGTGCTTAGTTGCTGTTAAGACGATAATTGTTGACGCAAAGCCAACAATGTTTTTCAAATAATGAATCACATTTTCCATTTAGTGCCTTGATAAATATGTGTGATAAGATACACGAAGCATCCCCTGACATGAGCATACATGTATGCGAGATTCTACCCCGTAGCAGGTACAGGTATACTGGCATCAACTCACAAACTGAAGGATATACAACGTTGGATTCGACAAACAAATGCGGGTATTGATGAGCAGGTATGTTCCGTACATTCATCAACATGTGTATGGGTAGTATTTTCAGATATCCATTTATCAACGGATGGACTTCACGTAAATGTGTGTGTTTTACGTTTATTTATCGTCGCTACCGGTTGCCCATATGAGCGACGCCTCCTTGAAGAGATTAGTCATTTTAGATTTTGGAGGATAGTGCAACTGTACAGACAGAGACCTATTCCAGAGTCCCCTCTGGTTCTTTTACATGCACGGTGTAAAGCACCGACACGAGACCTCGGTTTAACGTCCCATCTGAAATACTGTTAATTTTATTAGGGTCAGACGGGGGATCGAACCTGCGATCCCTGGATTACCAGTCCAGCGTGTTACTACGTAAATGGGACAGGGGCTGAAATGTGTTGGGAGACGATCCAAAAGGATGTTGGAGATGTATTGCCCGAGGAACCGAAGCTCCACTATAATTCTACAGATTATGACTGGCCACCACTGAATGAAGATACTACCGAGTTCATCACCAGTGCTACCCCAAGTCGGGCCTTGTTCAGTGACATTCTACAGATCCAAGAGGTATTTAATTATAGTTAATTGTAAGTTTATGTAAATGCTTCATATATAACTATCTGTCTATCTTCCTGTAATGTCAAACCACTGGCGGGGATGTAGACATGTTGCACAAGAAACCGTAAAGTTGTTAAAAGGAGGGAAAATTAAAAGCAAAGTACATGTATAAGATAGAAATGAAATAAATATGTTGGGTTAAGTTTATTTAAAAGCAACTAGGGAGTGGCATGATCAATACGAGACAGTCACATTGTTCTTGGAAAAAAGGTAACCTTGTAGGAGTCTGTTATTGCTGTAATTGACCTTTCTGCCGATTTTGATTGACAGCTGGCGTTAGCCAATCGCATCGCACCATGCAGGACTGCGTTAGACGCCATTTTGTTAGATAGCTTGTCTTGCGTGGTTACAGCGAGCACCGGTAACTATGAGGGGCGTGCCTAAGTAGCGTTTGCAGAAAGGTCAATTAACCTATAGCGTAAGGAATGATTGGTGTGCATGGTGGTGGAGTGGAAGTAGGATAGGGATAACTTAGGTGCGAACGGCCCAGAGTTTGAGCCCTGCTGTAGTCTTTACGATTGTGCCCTTAGGCAAGGCATTATCTTGCCTCTTCTCTCCCTCGTGGTGATGAATTCCATCAGGAATGATGTCTCGAGAGTGATTAATATCAGTTGTAAGAACTTGTTTTGCAATCGAGCTACAATAAATTTGTATTAACTAAGCTACACTCCAACATCTTTAGCTTGATTATTACAAGAATGTGGAGAGGTATCCTACTGACTGCATTGCTGTAAGCATAGTACCCTTTGTTAATGGTTTACATGCAACTACTTCAGAATTGTATTTTATATCGAGTCTGATTGACATTTAGCACATACTTCAGTATATGTTTCAGGTGACAAACGGCTACCAGTACACGGAATAAATTATTGTTATGGAACTACTGTATTAACTGATATGTGGTTATTATCAGACAATTTCCACTAGACTAGTACAATGTGTAGTTTCCACTAGACTGGTACCGTGTGTAGTTTCCACTAGACTGGTACAATGTGTAGTTTCCAATAGACTGGTACAATGTGTAGTTTCCACTAGACATGTACAATGTGTAGTTTCCAATAGACTGGTACAATGTGTAGTTTCCACTAGACATGTACAATGTGTAGTTTCCAATAGACTGGTACAATGTGTAGTTTCCAATAGACTGGTACAATGTGTAGTTTCCAATAGACTGGTACAATGTGTAGTTTCCACTAGACATGTACAATGTGTAGTTTCCACTAGACTGGTACAATGTGTAGTTTCCACTAGACTGGTACAATGTGTAGTGTCCAATAGACTGGTACAATGTGTAGTTTCCAATAGACTGGTACAATGTGTAGTTTCCACTAGACATGTACAATGTGTAGTTTCCACTAGACTGGTACAATGTGTAGTTTCCACTAGACATGTACAATGTGTAGTTTCCACTATACTGGTACAATGTGTAGTGTCCAATAGACTGGTACAATGTGTAGTTTCCACTAGACTGGACAATGTGTAGTTTGCACTAGACTGGTACAATGTGTAGTTTCCACTAGACTGGTACAATGTGTAGTTTGCACTAGACTGGTACAATGTGTAGTTTGCACTAGACTGGTACAATGTGTAGTTTGCACTAGACTGGTACAATGTGTAGTTTCCACTAGACTGGTACCGTGTGTAGTTTCCACTAGACTGGTACAATGTGTAGCTTCCACTAGACTGGTACCGTGTGTAGTTTCCACTAGACTGGTACAATGTGTAGTTTCCACTAGACATGTACAATGTGTAGTTTCCACTAGACTGGTACAATGTGTAGTTTCCGCTAGAATGGACGTGTAGTTTGCACTAGACTGGTACAATGTGTAGTTTCCACTAGACTGGTACAATGTGTAGTTTCCACTAGACTGGTACAATGTGTAGTTTGCACTAGACTGGTACAATGTGTAGTTTCCACTAGACTGGTACAATGTGTAGTTTCCGCTAGACTGGACAATGTGTAGTTTGCACTAGACTGGTACAATGTGTAGTTTGCACTAGACTGGTACAATGTGTAGTTTCCACTAGACTGGTACAATGTGTAGTTTGCACTAGACTGGTACAATGTGTAGTTTGCACTAGACTGGTACAATGTGTAGTTTGCACTAGACTGGTACAATGTGTAGTTTCCACTAGACTGGTACAATGTGTAGTTTCCACTAGACTGGTACAATGTGTAGTTTCCACTAGACTGGACAATGTGTAGTTTACACTAGACTGGACAATGTGTAGTTTCCGCTAGACTGGACAATGTGTAGTTTCCGCTAGACTGGTACAATGTGTAGTTTCCACTAGACTGGACAATGTGTAGTTTCACCTAGACTGGTACAATGTGTAGTTTCACCTAGACTTGTACAATGTGTAGTTTCCACTAGACTGGTACAATGTGTAGTTTCCACTAGACTGGTACAATGTGTAGTTTCACCTAGACTTGTACAATGTGTAGTTTCCCCTAGACTGGTACAATGTGTAGTTTCACCTAGACTTGTACAATGTGTAGTTTCCACTAGACTGGTACAATGTGTAGTTTCCACTAGACTGGGACAATGTGTAGTTTCACCTAGACTTGTACAATGTGTAGTTTCCCCTAGACTGGTACAATGTGTAGTTTCACCTAGACTTGTACAATGTGTAGTTTCCACTAGACTGGTACAATGTGTAGTTTCCACTAGACTGGGACAATGTGTAGTTTCACCTAGACTTGTACAATGTGTAGTTTCCCCTAGACTGGTACAATGTGTAGTTTCACCTAGACTTGTACAATGTGTAGTTTCCACTAGACTGGTACAATGTGTAGTTTCCACTAGACTGGGACAATGTGTAGTTTCACCTAGACTTGTACAATGTGTAGTTTCCCCTAGACTGGTACAATGTGTAGTTTCACCTAGACTTGTACAATGTGTAGTTTCCACTAGACTGGTACAATGTGTAGTTTCCACTAGACTGGACAATGTGTAGTTTCCACTAGACTGGTACAATGTGTAGTTTCACCTAGACTTGTACAATGTGTAGTTTCCACTAGACTGGTAGTGCATTGTTTCCACTAGACTGGAACACCATCCGGATACATCGAGATTGGTTGTTATAGAGGTTGTTGTTCTTGGGAGATTCAACTTTCTTAAGTCTGGAAATGCGGGAATTGTCAGTTTTGACAGTTACGATTGCTCATACCGATTTGAATATAGAGCATAACAGAATGAGGTACTACTTTCATTAAATATGTCCTCACGACTTAATTGCATTTGCTCAACAGAGGAGACTCAATAATATTGAAAATTAATTAGGTGCAACTGAGGACACAATGTGTTAAAATCGCCAGAATATGTAAATTTATGACAATTGTGTACATTTAATGATTTATGTTTTCAATACATCAAAGTCAAAAAGTCTGATAAATTACGCATTTCAATTATATAAAAATACAAACAACATACCCGTCGCATTACGACAATTATAACTTCCACACATACAATACGAATTTCATACAAGAAGCTCCATAATTAGCGCTAATCGTAATTCGGAATAACCTGGTTCCCATCCGCATTCAAACGTATAACTGTTAGGAAACCAGATATATACGTAGTGTCTATATTAGCTATTCTTGGAGCTGGGAAATACCAGCTATTTTTGGAGCTGGGAAATACCAGCTATTTTTGGAGCTGGGAAATACCAGCTATTTTTGGAGCTGGGAAATACCAGCTATTTTTGTATTTTAGGCCATTATTGCCTTTTGCGCTTGGGGGGTTTCCCGCATTGCTGGGTAGGAAATTGACTATTATTGTGTGTTGTTCAGTTGGGAGGTGTCGTGAGAAGTAAAATTACATAAAAATACAACGGGTGGCAATAAAAGTGACGTTATAAACAGTGTGTTGCTCATGGGAGGTGACATTTGGGGAGGCGGGACTGCATATTCATGATAGCACTTTACATCTAGCCGGGAAAACTCCTGTTGAACAACCATCATGAATCCACGTAGCCATCAATGGAAATATCCACGTAGCCATCAATGGAAATACCCACGTAGCCATCAATGGAAATATCTGTTTGTTATGCAATATCTAGCTGATAACCAGGTTATAGGCTATGTATATAACCACGCTATAGGCTATGTATATAACCATGTTATAGGCTATGTATATAATCATGTTATAGGCTATGTATATAACCATGCTATAGGCTATGTATATAACCATGTAATAGGCTATGTATATAACCATGCTATAGGCTATGTATATAACCATGTTATAGGCTATGTATATAATCATGTTATAGGCTATGTATATAACCATGTTATAGGCTATGTATATAACCATGCTATAGGCTATGTATATAGGCTATGTATATAACCATGCTATAGGCTATGTATATAACCATGCTATAGGCTATGTATATAATCATGCTATAGGCTATGTATATAACCATGCTATAGGCTATGTATATAACCATGTTATAGGCTATGTATATAACCATGTTATAGGCTATGTATATAACCATGCTATAGGCTATGTATATAACCATGCCATAGGCTATGTATATGACCATGCTATAGGCTATGTATATAACCATGCTATAGGCTATGTATATAATCATGTTATAGGCTATGTACATACATGACATCATTACTGGTATATTTCTACCTAATCCTGTGCTGCATTTTAATTTCTCTGTTTACATGAAAATAGTTTAATGCTTTTCAATAACCATTATTACAAATATAGTATTGGGGCTTCAAAAATAGAGTGTAGTCATCCGGAGGTCTCCATTAACTTGCAATAGCTTTTGACCCAAGTGCCCTCATTGAAAGGATACATTTTTACCTTTGGTTCTAGTTATTGGCATGAAATTGTTGAATGATGCCGGAAACCATTTCTAAAACATGTTAATGTGACCTTTGGTCAGGTGAGCTAATACGTAATATGGCTGTTTCCGAACAAAACAAGATTACCAATTAGAACAACACATTCCAGATTTGATAAATATACTTTATTACCCCCTAGCTATTAAATACGTTATCTTTAATAAAACTGTTCCATGTCTTATTGGTGTTTAATAAAACTGTTCCCTGTCTTATAGGCGTTTAATAAAACTGTTCCCTGTCTTATAGGTGTTTAATAAAACTGTTCCCTGTCTTATAGGTGTTTAATAAAACTGTTCCCTGTCTTATTGATGTTAATGTCTCCCTCACGGCTGAATATAGAGAATAACAGAGAAAATAGAGAATAACAGAGATGTGATTAATATAAGTTACAAGAACTTGTTTTGCAATCGAGCTTAAATAAATTTGCATAAACTAATGGAGATACACAACAACTAATGTCTCCATTTCTCCCCATCATTTTTGTGAATCTTTTCATAGCAATTATTCCAATAAGTCTCATAATATATTATCCTATGAATAACAGTTTATGATATCCAATAATACAAGTATTAGTATTGTTTTAAATGTGATAATTGGAGAGTGTTACATTGCAATTTGATATGCATTTTAGAAAATAAATGACGAAGCACCTCAATCCTAGTAGCAAATCATATACTTCGGATAAGAAGCACCTCAATCCTAGTAGCAAATCATATACTTCGGATAAGAAGCACCTCAATCCTAGTAGCAAATCATATACTTCGGATAAGAAGCACCTCAATCCTAGTAGCAAATCATATACTTCGGATAAATATGCAACATTGATTGCAGTGCAGTCAGATCTTGTCTTCATTTGATTTCCCTTTATTTGTTTTACCCTTGCGTTTCTTTTGTTTCAATTCCCTTGGTTCAAACACTTGAGCCAGTTCTGGCAAGCTTTTTGTGACATAGACTTCCCCTTCTGCCGAGGCTTGGTTAATATCTACAATGATTTCAAATGTGTCGTTATCCTCATCATCTTTCAGTGCTGATTCAGGATTTACATCGTTTTCCATTGAAACAAGTCGATCGTATTCATCACCATTTACTTCGATACAAATGGCTGATAGATCTTCTTGTATAGATGATATGCCAATCAAATCCAACGCATCATCAAAAGCTACATCAGAGATTGTCTTGTCACTACCGGCTGATGACTTAGTACAGCTAGCTGATGGATCAGATACTTTACCAATACTATCCACTTTAGCAATTAAATGTTTCACATGGCCAGGTCGCACACTTTCCTCTGATTGCACAGATTCAAGACTACTATCTAATTCTGAATCTGAATCCCCATTAACACTTATGATACTACTTGCGCTACCCTCTGTCTCCTCATTTATATTGCTACATTCACTAACCTTGTCAGTTCTTTGCACCTGTACAGTTATATCTGGCAGAGTACTGGAATATAACTTTGATTCCATACTCCAATTATTAGTGACCTCATTTACAGCATCGTTTTCCAGATCAACACAGGAATTTGCAGGAGAATTATCACTTGCTACATCAGAATTTCCTCTTGTATTTGGCGAAACCTAGCTCTCTGTTCCTTTCTCAGAAGTCATCAATAAACCTTCTACATTACATTTCAATTCACTCTCTGAAACTTTGTAGTCAGTTCTTTTTTCTGCTTCATTGCTCTCTTCTGAAGCCTTAGATGCTGTTTCAGACAATTTCCCTGAACACTCTTCCTCAGCATTTTGTTCCTTGACCTCTGCGGAGAGTCTCTTTGATGGATCCTTGCGTGCAGAAGGAGCCTTGAGCAGACCCTTAGTTTTAATCAGTTCCTCATCCAGGGGATTGGTTCTATTTGCAGTTTTGATGTCACGTTCTTCTTGTGCTGTTCTTATAGCATCAACCCTGTCAAATATTCAAATACAAATGAATAATTGATATCAAACAAGTAATTTAGAATTGTAATCACTATATGAACACAAGATGCAACTACTACAGTCTGACCACTCAGTTGTGCTGCTGCTGCTTCTCTATGATTGCAGGACATATTTTAGTTTAAACATATTTTATTCGGATCACTAATGACTGTACTGTATCTGGTTCAAAGACAGGCAATATCCGCCACAGTCTGATATCGAACACTTGATTGTCAGTGCAATGCCCACGGGTCATTAATTGGAAGGGGGGGTCAATATTCTATATGACACTGGTAATATGGTTGTTAACTGGCAATAACTTTTGGCATTTAAAATATATCTTAATGATGCTAATACAACATGAAAATATGAATCCATAAACGTCAGTTAACTGACAATAACTTCCAGCTTTCAGCACATTTCTTAATGCCAGTATTACAACATGAAAACGTGCAACCATAAACGTCTGTTAACTGACAATAACTTCCAGCTTTCAGCACATTTCTTAATGCCAGTATTACAACATGAAAACGTGCAACCATAAACATACCAATAACTTTATATTAACTTTTAAAATACTTGTTGGTAATAGAACACAATCATGCAATCATAAACACGCCGTTAACTGACAATAACCTATACCTTGTTGGTAATAGAACACAATCATGCAATCATAAACACGCCGTTAACTGACAATAACCTATACCTTGTTGGTAATAGAACACAATCACGCAATCATAAACACGACGTTTACTGACAATAACATATACTTTCTCGGTAATAGAACACAATCATGCAATCACAAACACGCCGTTAACTGACAATAACCTATACCTTGTTGGTAATAGAACACAATCATGCAATCATAAACACACCGTTAACTGACAATAACCTATACCTTGTTGAGTTTGATCTTCAATGCCTCTTTTTCTTTCCTGTAAATCTTTCTCTCAATCTCGTTTAGTTCATCAAACTTTCTTTTTCTTTTCTCCTCCATCCTGTCCATTGTTTCTTTCTTCTTTTGCTCCATCTAATTTAGGTCAACATGAAGATAAGAATAAAGTATCAACAAAATTCCACAAAAATCAACATAAAACATAGATATGGGTGCTCTTGTATATACATTATCGCTGTGTTAAAGTGAATGAGTTGACAAATTAATGTTTTATTGAATTAAGTATTTATAATGGTGATTTTACATTTGTATTGGGATGCAATCCAAATCTTGTCTAAAATGGTGGGGGTGGCATTTGATTTATTTGGAAATTATTGAAAAGAATGTGACTTTACCTTTATTCTATCAAATTAAGCAGACTGCAAGGGGTGAAAGGGTTAATGAACACCATGTTTAAAATACTAACATGATATTACATGTATTAGAAAAACTAACATGATATTACATGTATTAGAAATACTAACATGATATTACATGTATTAGAAATACTAACATGGTATTACATGTATTAGATAACACGATATTACATGTATTAGAAATACTAACATGATATTACATGTATTAGAAATACTAACACGATATTACATGTATTAGAAATACTAACATGATATTGCATGTATTAGAAATACTAACATGATATTACATGTATTAGAAATACTAACATGATATTACATGTATTAGAAATACTAACACCATATTACATGTATTAGAAATACTAACATGATATTATATGTATTAGAAATACTAACATGATATTACATGTATTAGAAATACTAACATGATATTACATGTATTAGAAATACTAACATGATATTACAATATTAATGTATTAGAAATACTAACATGATATTACATGTATTAGAAATACTAACATGATATTACATGTATTAGAAATACTAACATGATATTACATGTATTAGAAATACTAACATGATATTATATGTATTAGAAATACTAACATGATATTACATGTATTAGAAATACTAACATGATATTACATGTATTAGAAATACTAACATGATATTACATGTATTAGAAATACTAACATGATATTACATGTATTAGAAATACTAACATGATATTACATGTATTAGAAATACTAACATGATATTACATGTATTAGAAATACTAACATGATATTACATGTATTAGAAATACTAACATGATTTGTTGTACTAACATATATTAATGTATTAGAAATACTAACATGATATTACATGTATTAGAAATACTAACAATATTACATGATTAGAAATACTAACATGATATTACATGTATTAGAAATACTAACATGATATTACATGTATTAGAAATACTAACATGATATTACATGTATTAGAAATACTAACATGAGATTACATGTATTAGAAATACTAACATGATATTACATGTATTAGAAATACTAACATGATATTACATGTATTAGAAATACTAACATGATATTACATGTATTAGAAATACTAACATGAGATTACATGTATTAGAAATACTAACATGATATTACATGTATTAGAAATACTAACATGATATTACATGTATTAGAAATACTAACATGATATTACATGTATTAGAAATACTAACATGAGATTACATGTATTAGAAATACTAACATGATATTACATGTATTAGAAATACTAACAAGATATTATATGTATTAGAAATACTAACAAGATATTATATGTATTAGAAATACTAACACGATAGTACATGCATTAGAAATACTAACATGATATTACATGTATTAGAAATACTAACATGATATTACATGTATTAGAAATACTAACATGAGATTACATGTATTAGAAATACTAACACGATATTACATGCATTAGAAATACTAACACCATATTACATGTATTAGAAATACATGTAGAAGAATGCTTGAAAAAATTAGGCATAGTAAAAGTTGATGAACACAGCAGTTCAATAAAACATTAAAGCGACATTACATCACAAAAAACCTAAAACTGCATTTTTTAAATATAAATAACATTGCTAACACAAAGTATTCCGAAATAATTTAAACACTAACTTTCAATCAATAAACAGTAGGATTTCATATAATGGTCAGTCACGCTCTTGAATTTACGTTCAGAGACTACATGTATACAAAAAACGTTATTCTGTCGATTAGAGATTAGCCAAAAATTAAATATGCATAAGTACAAATGTGAGATATAACAGTAAATCTGTACAATAAATCTTGTTATTCGGGGTACATGCATTGTATTACGGATGGATGTTGACCTTTTTTCATTATTTGTTATGTCAAATACTATTATTTGAAATACTTGGAAACAAAATATACCATATACAGGGAATTACATTCTGTAAAAATTTGCTTTTTTCACCGATATAGTGTCGCTTTAAAGAACAAAAACGGTCAAACTACAGCTATAAAAGGACTGAATAGATATTAGTTAAAGCTGCTACTGTTACAATATCTAAAATACTTGCATCATCCGTGACTAAACAGCTAGAAAAGGCAAATTAATAAAATTGAAATAATGGTGTAAATTTACGGTGGTGCATGGTACTATGGTGAGCTGTTAAACCGATGGTGCATGGTAACTTAAAACTGTGACATTATACTTACTTGATATCAGGTACTACCAGCAGCAGTACACTGCATGACAATCATGCCCTGTTCACACACAAGCAAATCATGTAAACACTGTGACATTATACTTACTTGATATCTGGTACTACCAGCAGCAGTACTCTACATGTCAATTATGCCTGTTCACACATGAGCAAATCATGTAAACACTGACATTATATTTGTGGGACAAAAAGTGAAACAAATGTACAGATAAAACATATGCTTGTAAATTAGAAATTGACATTGTACATTGGTAAACGGATACTGGTGTTCATAGACATTCTACATTTGTAGCCAGATATTGGTATTCATAGACATTGTACATTGGTAGCTGGATATTGGTATTCATAGACATTGTACATTGGTAGCCGGATATTGGTATTCATAGACATTGTACATTGGTAGCCAGATATTGGTATTCATAGACATTGTACATTGGTAGCCGGATATTGGTATTCATAGACATTGTACATTGGTAGCCAGATATTGGTATTCATAGACATTGTACATTGGTAGCTGGATATTGGTATTCATAGACATTGTACATTGGTAGCCAGATATTGGTATGCATAGACATTGTACATTGGTAGCTGGATATTGGTATTCATAGACATTGTACATTGGTAGCCAGATATTGGTATTCATAGACATTGTACATTGGTAGCTGGATATTGGTATTCATAGACATTGTACATTGGTAGCTGGATATTGGTATTCATAGACATTGTACATTGGTAGCCGGATATTGGTATTCATAGACATTGTACATTGGTAGCCGGATATTGGTATTCATAGACATTGTACATTGGTAGCCGGATATTGGTATTCATAGACATTGTACATTGGTAGCTGGATATTGGTATTCCTAGACATTGTACATTGCTGGTCGGATATTGGTATTCATAGACATTGTACAGTTACAGCATCTCAAGAATGTGTAACAATCATTATCCGTCCATTGAAAGCTAAGTTAGTCAAGACAGCCCTACCTCTATCATACAATCTTCATTAAAAGCGATACTTGGTATATTTTGTTTTATCGTAAAGACATATTTTCTACAACATCGTCCAACTCTTTCCACTCACAAACAGCATGTTTATCATGTAGGACATACCAAGTGTCGCTTTAAACTCTGTATGATATTTCACTGTATGTTTAAATACACATATTTCATGTGACAAGCTAAAGTTCCAGGATTACCAGTTCATTACAAGATGCTGAAAACTTTGCACTAAAGTTGATACAGTTATGCTGCCCATGTGATATGTGTACATTGTGAATATCCAACTCACCTTTAATTTCTTTTCTTCGCACTCGTGTTCGTATTGTCTTTGGATGGTCTCAAATCTACAAATAAAATGAAACATTGTTGGAAATATCTGAGAAAATCGGTTACTGAGATGATATTTAACACAATCCTCAATCCTCCACATGTTAGGGGCCAAAACAGGGTAGGTACTACACTTAACTAAACTTCTAACACCCTTTATTCAATATTAAATAACTTTTCAATTATTCATTACGTGTATATTGTGTCGAAATATTATACATGTATATTTTATATAAAAACCAAAATCGTTTTGTCATGATACCGCCAGTTTTATTTCTGCTATACCGGAGCAGACTGCGTAAATGTGTTATTCAAAGATGAATTGTGGTTTAAGGTGGAAGATAATGATGGCAGAGAACCGTGTGTACAGGCAGATGAGTGAGAGATACGCAGATACTTGTGTCATTCATGCAGACAGGTTTGGTGGCGATTCTGTGATACTATGGGCCAGGATATCCTATCAACGGGAACCTCACGGGCGAGAAAGTACTGCGACGAAAGCATTGAACCAGTAGTTGTACCTTACTTGCAGGCGAACCGTGGTAAGCAACTTATGCAGGATGGCACACCTAGTCATGTTGCGTGTGTTACCAAGGCATATTTAGCAATGACCAGAGTGAACATTCTTCGTTGGCCAGCCTGTTCACCGGATCTGAACCTGTTTGAACATTATTCAAGTAAGTAACTTATTCTCTCAATAGATGTACTGGCAATTCTAAACATTTTGAAGCCTAATTCATGAGAGTCGAAAATATCTACATGTAATATTTATTTATGTTATTATCTTTTGGGGGGGGGGGAATAAACAAAATTCGAGACAATTTGAGAATTAAGTAAGTAAATACATGTTTTCTTGGCAATCCATTCTTGTCTCTGTTGTTTCGTAGAAGGATGTTACTCTCCATCTTCGTCGGTTTGCCTGAAAGAAGAACATGTGATGCATATAACACACCTGAGGTACATTTGGAACATAAACGTATATAATTATACTGAACATGCATATAACACACCAGGAGTACATTTGGAACATAAACGTATATAATTATACTGAACATGCATATAACACACCAGGAGTACATTTGGAACATAAACGTATATAATTATACTGAACCCAAACATGCATATAACACACCAGAAGTACATTTGGAACATAAATGCATATAATTATACTGAACCCAAACATGCATATAACACACCAGGAGTACATTTGGAACATAAACGTATATAATTATACTGAACCCAAACATGCATATAACACACCAGGAGTACATTTGGAACATAAATGCATATAATTATACTGAACCCAACCATGCATATAACACACCAGGAGTACATTTGGAACATAAATGCTTATGTTATGTTATATTTTGGATTTTACGCCTGCATCAGCACCATTTTGGGCTATATCTCCAGTGGACAGTTTACCTAACAACACCTTTCCTGGGCAGGCTCCAACGGTTAACCAGTACTTGGGTGCACCAACCTCCGTAAGAAACTGCCAACTTTTTCATATAAATGAGACACGGTCTGAGCGGGGCTCGAACCCGTGACCATCAGTGATGATAGGTTACAGTGGTATACAAGTCAGCGACCTTAACCACTCGACCACGGAGGCGGACGAACATAAATGCATATAATTATACTGAACCCAAACATGCATATAACACACCAAGAGTACATTTGGAACATAAACGTATATAATTATACTGAACCCAAACATGCATATAACACACCAGGAGTACATTTGGAACATAAATGCATATAATTATACTGAACCCAAACATGCATATAACACACCAGAAGTACATTTAGAACATAAATGCATATAATTATACTGAACCCAAACATGCATATAACACACCAGAAGTACATTTAGAACATAAATGAATATAATTATACTGAACCCAAACATGCATATAACACACCAGGAGTACATTTGGAACATAAACATATATAATTATACTGAACCCAAACATGCATATAACACACCAGAAGTACATTTGGAACATAAATGCATATAATTATACTGAACCCAAACATGCATATAACACACCAGGAGTACATTTGAAACATAAATGCATATAATTATACTGAACCCAAACATGCATATAACACACCAGAAGTACATTTGGAACATAAATGCATATAATTATACTGAACCCAAACATGCATATAACACACCAAGAGTACATTTGGAACATAAATGCATATAATTATACTGAACCCAAACATGCATATAACACACCAGGAGTACATTTGGAACATAAATGCATATAATTATACTGAACCCAAACATGCATATAACACACCAGAAGTACATTTGGAACATAAACGTATATAATTATACTGAACCCAAACATGCATATAACACACCAGGAGTACATTTAGAACATAAATGAATATAATTATACTGAAACCAAACATGCATATAACACACCAGGAGTACATTTGGAACATAAATGCATATAATTATACTGAACACAAACATGCATATAACACACCAGGAGTATAACCTTAGAAACAAACAGTATGCAAGTTATCAAAGTATATATTGGACGGTTTTCAATTACTTACAAACCTGTGTTAAGCAGCCAGCCAAGGGAATCTCAGAAAGTGGCTGCTTAGCACAGGTGGCTGTTTAATAGAAGTCAAATGTACAGTACACGAACCAGGGTCATGCCAAATGAACCTCGCCACAAGTTTCGTTCTCAGTGTTCACATAATAATAAACCCCACAACGGGTGTTCATTGACGAAAATACAGAATTCAATGTGTTCAATAGCCTTCAGCATTGAACGCAGTGGCCCATGGTGTACGAACACGGGGTTCCCGCTTATTTCTTAATTACATGTATATTTAGTAAAGCTATTAGCAAATGATTATTAGCGAATCAAATTTAATACGGCTGTGTACATCATATTAGAATATTAGCCATTTCTTTTTTGCTTAATTTGGTGTAATTATTCACATATGATAATCATTCATGGTAAAATGTTAATTATTTGTCGGCCACACGTAAACATACTTATTGACTAAAACTTATTTTTCGACCCAGACCAATTCGGTTATGAAAAATAACACCAACACAAAGTCTGAATGGTTGAGGAGCATGATATATTACCTTGGTTATTGCGGCACCCAGGCAGTATGCATATTTCATTGGCTTGCTTCTGTCTGAAAATAGAACAAAGTTGCATCATTAGTATATACTTGTTTGTATTGGACGCTTGACACAACCTCACTAATATCCACCCATCCAAAACATTGAATCAACACATTTATTGTCATAGACATTATCACAATGATGCAACGTTACTTGGTACCAAGCTTATTGGACTACATACCTAGGACTATCGGTTATGCCCTAACATTTGTTCTGGTCAGATTGACTAGGCCTCAAGCTTATTAAGCTTCTCCAATCTCAAACTCAGTCTCAAGCTTCTGATTGGTTCAGTTGACAATACATATCAGAATCAACCAATCAAATTACTTGAGCTTGAGGTCTGAGAAAAGTTTCATAACCTTGGGACCAGGACGTCGATGTGCAGCCAAACAGACTATGCAACAGAGATCAATCGGAAACAGGTGACCGTAAATATGATATCATTTTAAAGAAGTTGATTTTTTTGCTTTATTATTTATTTACACAATTATTTACAGATATCTGCAATAATAATACATGCTCAAACAGAATTTTCTACAATAATAATACATGCTCAAACAGAATGTTCTACAATAATAATACATGCTCAAACAGAATGTTCTACAATAATAATACATGCTCAAACAGAATGTTCTACAATAATAATACATGCTCAAACAGAATGTTCTACAATAATAATACATGCTCAAACAGAATTTTCTATAATAAACCAGCATTAAACAATTAATAAACCAGCAATAGCTCGGATATAACGGGTTATTTTACCGGGTTATTACTGGTAGACCACCAGACCTAGGTTTTCCGAAATCATTTTATTACTGACCTTAATAACTTAAACTAAAAAAATATGACTGATTTATTACCGAGTTATTTCAAATTCCTGGTTTATAATTGGATTATTAACTTCGGTAAATATAATGATGATGTATTATTACCGTAGTGGTTTATTAACTTAGTGAGTCCAGAATTGTACCGGGTTATTAGTGGTTTATTAACTTAGTGAGTCCTGAATTGTACCGGGTTATTAGTGGTTTATTAACTTAGTGAGTCCAGAATTGTACCAGGTTATTAGTGGTTTATTAACTTAGTGAGTCCTGAATTGTACCAGGTTATTAGTGGTTTATTAACTTAGTGAGTCCAGAATTGTACCAGGTTATTAGTGGTTTATTAACTTAGTGCATCCTGAATTGTACCGGTTTATTAGTGGTTTATTAACTTAGTGCATCCTGAATTGTACCGGGTTATTAGTGGTTCATTAACTTAGTGAGTCCTGAATTGTACTGGGTTATTAGTGGTTTATTAACTTAGTGAGTCCTGAATTGTACCGGGTTATTAGTGGTTTATTAACTTAGTGAGTCCTGAATTGTACCAGGTTATTAGTGGTTTATTAACTTAGTGAGTCCTGAATTGTACCGGGTTATTAGTGGTTTATTAACTTAGTGCATCCTGAATTGTACCGGTTTATTAGTGGTTTATTAACTTAGTGCATCCTGAATTGTACCGGGTTATTAGTGGTTCATTAACTTAGTGAGTCCTGAATTGTACGGGTTATTAGTGGTTTATTAACTTAGTGAGTCCTGAATTGTACCGGGTTATTAGTGGTTTATTAACTTAGTGAGTCCTGAATTGTACCAGGTTATTAGTAGTTTATTAACTTAGTGAGTCCTGAATTGTACCGGGTTATTAGTGGTTTGTTAACTTAGTGAGTCCTGAATTGTACTGGGTTATTAGTGGTTTATTAACTTAGTGAGTCCTGAATTGTACCAGGTTATTAGTAGTTTATTAACTTAGTGAGTCCTGAATTGTACCGGGTTATTAGTGGTTTATTAACTTAGTGAGTCCTGAATTGTATCAGGTTATTAGTGGTTTATTAACTTAGTAAGTCCTGAATTGTACCGGGTTATTAGTGGTTTATTAACCTAGTGAGTCCAGAATTGTACCGGGTTATTAGTGGTTTATTAACTTAGTGAGTCCTGAATTGTACCGGGTTATTAGTGGTTTATTAACCTAGTGAGTCCAGAATTGTACCGGGTTATTAGTGGTTTATTAACTTAGTGAGTCCTGAATTGTACCGGGTTATTAGTGGTTTATTAACTTAGTGAGTCCTGAATTGTACCGGGTTATTAGTGGTTTATTAACTTATTGAGTCCTGAATTGTACCGGGTTATTAGTGGTTTATTAACTTTTTGAGTCCTGAATTGTACTGGGTTATTAGTGGTTTATTAACTTATTGAGTCCTGAATTGTACTGGGTTATTAGTGGTTTATTAACTTAGTGAGTCCTGAATTGTACCGGGTTATTAGTGGTTTATTAACTTATTGAGTCCTGAATTGTACAGGGTTATTAGTGGTTTATTAACTTATTGAGTCCAGAATTGTACTGGGTTATTAGTGGTTTATTAACTTATTGAGTCCTGAATTGTACCGGGTTATTAGTGGTTTATTAACATAGTGAGACCTGAATTGTACCGGGTTATTAGTGGTTTATTAACTTAGTGAGTCCTGAATTGTACCGGGTTATTAGTGGTTTATTAACTTAGTGAGTCATGAATTGTACCAGGTTATTAGTGGTTTATTAACATAGTCCTGAATTGTACCGGGTTATTAGTGGTTTATTAACTTAGTGAGTCCGGAATTGTACCAGGTTATTAGTGGTTTATTAACTTTGTGAGTCCTGAATTGTACCGGGTTATTAGTGGTTTATTAACTTAGTGAGTCCTGAATTGTACCAGGTTATTAGTGGTTTATTAACTTTGTGAGTCCTGAATTGTACCGGGTTATTAGTGGTTTATTAACTTTGTGAGTCCTGAATTGTACCAGGATATTAGTGGTTTATTAACTTAGTGAGTCCTGAATTGTACCAGGATATTAGTGGTTTATTAACTTAGTGAGTCCTGAATTGTACCAGGTTATTAGTGGTTTATTAACTTAGTGAGTCCTGAATTGTACCGGGTTATTAGTGGTTTATTAACTTAGTGAGTCCTGAATTGTACCAGGATATTAGTGGTTTATTAACTTAGTGAGTCCTGAATTGTACCGGGTTATTAGTGGTTTATTAACTTAGTGAGTCCTGAATTGTACCGGGTTATTAGTGGTTTATTAACTTAGTGAGTCCTGAATTGTACCGGGTTATTAGTGGTTTATTAACTTAGTGAGTCCTGAATTGTACCGGGTTATTAGTGGTTTATTAACTTAGTGAGTCCTGAATTGTACCGGGTTATTAGTGGTTTATTAACTTAGTGAGTCCTGAATTGTACCGGGTTATTAGTGGTTTATTAACTTAGTGAGTCCTGAATTGTACAGGGTTATTAGTGGTTTATTAACTTAGTGAGTCCTGAATTGTACCAGGTTATTAGTGGTTTATTAACTTAGTGAGTCCTGAATTGTACCGGGTTATTAGTGGTTTATTAACTTAGTGAGTCCTGAATTGTACCGGGTTATTAGTGGTTTATTAACTTAGTGAGTCCTGAATTGTACCGGGTTATTAGTGGTTTATTAACTTAGTGAGTCCTGAATTGTACCGGGTTATTAGTGGTTTATTAACTTAGTGAGTCCTGAATTGTACCGGGTTATTAGTGGTTTATTAACTTAGTGAGTCCTGAATTGTACCGGGTTATTAGTGGTTTATTAACTTAGTGAGTCCTGAATTGTATCAGGTTATTAGTGGTTTATTAACTTAGTGAGTCCTGAATTGTACCGGGTTATTAGTGGTTTATTAACCTAGTGAGTCCAGAATTGTACCGGGTTATTAGTGGTTTATTAACTTAGTGAGTCCTGAATTGTACCGGGTTATTAGTGGTTTATTAACCTAGTGAGTCCAGAATTGTACCGGGTTATTAGTGGTTTATTAACTTAGTGAGTCCTGAATTGTACCGGGTTATTAGTGGTTTATTAACTTAGTGAGTCCTGAATTGTACAGGGTTATTAGTGGTTTATTAACTTAGTGAGTCCTGAATTGTACTGGGTTATTAGTGGTTTATTAACTTAGTGAGTCCTGAATTGTACTGGGTTATTAGTGGTTTATTAACTTAGTGAGTCCTGAATTGTACCGGGTTATTAGTGGTTTATTAACTTAGTGAGTCCTGAATTGTACCGGGTTATTAGTGGTTTATTAACTTAGTGAGTCCTGAATTGTACTGGGTTATTAGTGGTTTATTAACTTATTGAGTCCTGAATTGTACCAGGTTATTAGTGGTTTATTAACATAGTGAGCCTGAATTGTACCGGGTTATTAGTGGTTTATTAACTTAGTGAGTCCTGAATTGTACCGGGTTATTAGTGGTTTATTAACTTAGTGAGTCCTGAATTGTACCGGGTTATTAGTGGTTTATTAACTTAGTGAGTCCTGAATTGTATCAGGTTATTAGTGGTTTATTAACTTAGTGAGTCCTGAATTGTACCGGGTTATTAGTGGTTTATTAACTTAGTGAGTCCTGAATTGTACCGGGTTATTAGTGGTTTATTAACTTAGTGAGTCCTGAATTGTACCGGGTTATTAGTGGTTTATTAACTTAGTGAGTCCAGAATTGTACCGGGTTATTAGTGGTTTATTAACTTAGTGAGTCCTGAATTGTACCGGGTTATTAGTGGTTTATTAACTTAGTGAGTCCTGAATTGTACAGGGTTATTAGTGGTTTATTAACTTATTGAGTCCTGAATTGTACTGGGTTATTAGTGGTTTATTAACTTATTGAGTCCTGAATTGTACTGGGTTATTAGTGGTTTATTAACTTAGTGAGTCCTGAATTGTACCGTGTTATTAGTGGTTTATTAACTTATTGAGTCCTGAATTGTACAGGGTTATTAGTGGTTTATTAACTTATTGAGTCCTGAATTGTACTGGGTTATTAGTGGTTTATTAACTTATTAAGTCCTGAATTGTACCAGGTTATTAGTGGTTTATTAACATAGTGAGACCTGAATTGTACCGGGTTATTAGTGGTTTATTAACTTAGTGAGTCCTGAATTGTACCGGGTCATTAGTGGTTTATTAACTTAGTGAGTCATGAATTGTACCGGGTTATTAGTGGTTTATTAACATAGTCCTGAATTGTACCGGGTTATTAGTGGTTTATTAACTTAGTGAGTCCGGAATTGTACCAGGTTATTAGTGGTTTATTAACTTTGTGAGTCCTGAATTGTACCGGGTTATTAGTGGTTTATTAACTTAGTGAGTCCTGAATTGTACCAGGTTATTAGTGGTTTATTAACTTTGTGAGTCCTGAATTGTACCGGGTTATTAGTGGTTTATTAACTTTGTGAGTCCTGAATTGTACCAGGATATTAGTGGTTTATTAACTTAGTGAGTCCTGAATTGTACCAGGATATTAGTGGTTTATTAACTTAGTGAGTCCTGAATTGTACAGGGTTATTAGTGGTTTATTAACTTAGTGAGTCCTGAATTGTACCGGGTTATTAGTGGTTTATTAACTTAGTGAGTCCTGAATTGTACCAGGATATTAGTGGTTTATTAACTTAGTGAGTCCTGAATTGTACCGGGTTATTAGTGGTTTATTAACTTAGTGAGTCCTGAATTGTACCGGGTTATTAGTGGTTTATTAACTTAGTGAGTCCTGAATTGTACCGGGTTATTAGTGGTTTATTAACTTAGTGAGTCCTGAATTGTACCGGGTTATTAGTGGTTTATTAACTTAGTGAGTCCTGAATTGTACCGGGTTATTAGTGGTTTATTAACTTAGTGAGTCCTGAATTGTACCGGGTTATTAGTGGTTTATTAACTTAGTGAGTCCTGAATTGTACCGGGTTATTAGTGGTTTATTAACTTAGTCCTGAATTGTACCGGGTTATTAGTGGTTTATTAACTTAGTGAGTCCTGAATTGTACCGGGTTATTAGTGGTTTATTAACTTAGTGAGTCCTGAATTGTACAGGGTTATTAGTGGTTTATTAACTTAGTGAGTCCTGAATTGTACCGGGTTATTAGTGGTTTATTAACTTAGTGAGTCCTGAATTGTACCGGGTTATTAGTGGTTTATTAACTTAGTGAGTCCTGAATTGTACCAGGTTATTAGTGGTTTATTAACTTAGTGAGTCCTGAATTGTACCGGGTTATTAGTGGTTTATTAACTTAGTGAGTCCTGAATTGTACCGGGTTATTAGTGGTTTATTAACATAGTCCTGAATTGTACCGGTTATTAGTGGTTTATTAACATAGTGAGTCCTGAATTGTACCGGGTTATTAGTGGTTTATTAACTTAGTGAGTCCTGAATTGTACAGGGTTATTAGTGGTTTATTAACTTAGTGAGTCCTGAATTGTACCGGGTTATTAGTGGTTTATTAACTTAGTGAGTCCTGAATTGTACAGGGTTATTAGTGGTTTATCGGGTTATTAGTGGTTTATTAACTTGTGAGTCTGTACAGTTATTAGTGGTTTATTAACTTTGTGAGTCCTGAATTGTACCGGGTTATTAGTGGTTTATTAACTTAGCGAGTCCTGAATTGTACCAGGTTATTAGTGGTTTATTAACTTAGTGAGTCCTGAATTGTACCGGGTTATTAGTGGTTTATTAACTTAGTGAGTCCTGAATTGTATCAGGTTATTAGTGGTTTATTAACTTTGTGAGTCCTGAATTGTACCGGGTTATTAGTGGTTTATTAACTTAGTGAGTCCTGAATTGTACCAGGATATTAGTGGTTTATTAACTTAGTGAGTCCTGAATTGTACCGGGTTATTAGTGGTTTATTAACTTAGTGAGTCCTGAATTGTATTGGGTTATTAGTGGTTTATTAACTTAGTGAGTCCTGAATTGTACCAGGTTATTAGTGGTTTATTAACTTTGTGAGTCCTGAATTGTACCAGGATATTAGTGGTTTATTAACTTAGTGAGACCTGAATTGTACCGGGTTATTAGTGGTTTATTAACTTAGCGAGTCCTGAATTGTACCAGGATATTAGTGGTTTATTAACTTAGTGAGTCCTGAATTGTACCGGGTTATTAGTGGTTTATTAACTTAGTGAGTCCTGAATTGTACCGGGTTATTAGTGGTTTATTAACATAGTCCTGAATTGTACCGGGTTATTAGTGGTTTATTAACATAGTGAGTCCTGAATTGTACCGGGTTATTAGTGGTTTATTAACTTAGTGAGTCCTGAATTGTACAGGGTTATTAGTGGTTTATTAACTTAGTGAGTCCTGAATTGTACAGGGTTATTAGTGGTTTATTAACTTAGTGAGTCCTGAATTGTACAGGGTTATTAGTGGATTATTAACTTAGTGAGTCCTGAATTGTACAGGGTTATTAGTGGTTTATTAACTTAGTGAGTCCTGAATTGTACATGGTTATTAATGGTTTATTAACTTAGTGAGTCCTGAATTGTACAGGGTTATTAGTGGTTTATTAACTTAGTGAGTCCTGAATTGTACAGGGTTATTAGTGGTTTATTAACTTAGTGAGTCCTGAATTGTACAGGGTTATTAGTGGTTTATTAACTTAGTGAGTCCTGAATTGTACAGGGTTATTAGTGGTTTATTAACTTAGTGAGTCCGAATTGTACCGGGTTATTAGTGGTTTATTAACTTAGCTGGTTATTAGTGGTTTCCTAGAGTAAAAGATAGATTTCTGGAATTAGACAATATTAGGGACAAGCGGGAAGGCAGATGGCTTTCAATCTTGTTACATTCACTGTTTGATGAAGGTATGTTTAAATTTGTTTGCTATAAGTAGGTATGGCAGTAATACTATGCACTTTATTTCACAATGCAATTGGTTGCAGATTTTTTTCTAACATAAATATAAACATAATACTACTAGGATATAGATAATAATGTACATGTATGCACATTTGCTTTGTATTATGATACAACTGACTATAGTATCATGATAGTAAGTGATTGGTACAGACTATAGTATCATGATAGTAAATGATTGGTACAGACTATAGTATCAGGATAGTAAGTGATTGATACAGACTATAGTATCAGGATAGTAAATGATTGGTACAGACAATAGTATCAGGATAGTAAGTGATTGATACAGACTATAGTATCAGGATAGTAAAGGATTGGTACAGACTATAGTATCAGGATAGTAAATGATTGGTACAGACTATAGTATCAGGATAGTAAGTGATTGATACAGACTATAGTATCAGGATAGTAAGTGATTGGTACAGACTATAGTATCAGGATAGTAAGTGATTGGTACAGACTATAGTATCAGGATAGTAAGTGATTGGTACAGACTATAGTATCATGATAGTAAGTGATTGGTACAGACTATAGTATCAGGATAGTAAGTGATTGGTACAGACTATAGTATCAGGATAGTAAGTGATTGGTACAGACTATAGTATCAGGATAGTAAGTGATTGGTACAGACTATAGTATCAGGATAGTAAGTGATTGGTACAGACTATAGTATCATGATAGTAAGTGATTGGTACAGACTATAGTATCATGATAGTAAGTGATTGGTACAGACTATAGTATCAGGATAGTAAGTGATTGGTACAGACTATAGTATCAGGATAGTAAGTGATTGGTACAGACTATAGTATCAGGATAGTAAGTGATTGGTACAGACTATAGTATCATGATAGTAAGTGATTGGTACAGACTATAGTATCAGGATAGTAAGTGATTGGTACAGACTATAGTATCAGGATAGTAAGTGATTGGTACAGACTATAGTATCATGATAGTAAGTGATTGGTACAGACTATAGTATCAGGATAGTAAGTGATTGGTACAGACTATAGTATCAGGATAGTAAGTGATTGGTACAGACTATAGTATCATGATAGTAAGTGATTGATACAGACTATAGTATCAGGATAGTAAGTGATTGGTACAGACTATAGTATCAGGATAGTAAGTGATTGGTACAGACTATAGTATCAGGATAGTAAGTGATTGGTACAGACTATAGTATCATGATAGTAAATGATTGGTACAGACTGTATTATCAGAATAGTAAGTGATTGGTACAGACTATAGTATCAGTATAGTAAGTGATTGGTACAGACTATAGCATCAGTATAGCAAGTGATTGGCAGCCATTACGATAATTAATTCAGATGGTACAGAATTGCATGTTCTTCTTTGTATACATTCTACACAGCCAGTCCGGCTACTCTGGAAAACAAACTCCAACCCGAAAGTACAGCATGAAAGTACAACTTACCTCTTATCTTTCTCATTGCATACAAGCCCATTTTACATACAATGAGCAAACATGCAAGCATCAAGATTCTGTAATGAAAGAAGCAAACACTGGTAGACTATGGAAAATATTCATTAGACAATAGATATGTACTACTTCTACTACTACTACTACTAATGTTTAACAAGCAAATTCGTTGAATTGGTATTCCCCAAATATGATTCTATATATTAACCGAGTATTAAACAACTGTCATAGCGTGAAATAGCCACAAATTACAAGTTAATTGGGCCATGGGGAGGCTTTTTTTGGTTTTGAGGATTAACATCGCATTATCAGCTTATGTCATATGGCAACGTTCCAGCTATTATTTGTGGAGGAAGATCCCCGGTACCCATCCGAGCAGTATTACAGGTACGGACAGGAAGATCCCCGGTGCCCATCCGAGCAGTATTACAGGTACGGACGGGCAGCCTGGAAGAACCACCGAAATTACGCAAGCCTGCTCGATAACTTCTTCACATGAATGATTTCTACACCCCAGTGAACATGTGAAATACATGCACTATGAACCCCCGCTGTTGGGAAGCTTCAATTAGACGTGGAGCTGGTAATGAGTTCCAATTTCAAATGATTACATGCTTTAATATGTGTAACATACCTTTTAATCCATCTGTCAATGGCCGGGAATTTTACCAGCACTTCTGAAATCCTGCAGATATATACAGATATATAATACAAATAATGATGAACATGAGCTGGTTTCAAATGCCATTAAGTTGGGTTTGTGTGTTTTCTTACAGATTACTTTAATATAAATTTAATAATAATTCTTAATTTTATAGTTTATACAGATAGCATTGTTTTTGTAGGTTGGGGGAGGGATTTATTCTATAAGGGGGTGGTACAGGTTTACATTGTTACAGACCCACTTTTTAACACAGTTGCTTTGATGGAGAATCAGCTAAATAATATTGTGAACTTTAGTCAGTATGCCAAATGCCAATTAGCTGCATAACCCCAAAAAAAAGTCTGCACAAAATGTTTTTGCATAAAAAGGTTCTAAAACATGTCCCTACTTAGAAACTGAATGATGCAACTTTGTCATCATTGAGCATTTTGAAATATTCAAGATGGCCGTCAAGATGGCCACCAAACATACAAAATTGACATACCTCATAAATTATTTGAGATTTGAACAGGAATTTGAAACACATTATTGTGTTTGTTGTTAGAGATAACATTATACACATTATATTGATATTTTAAAGCAGAAACATATTTGAAAAATCCAAAATGGCTGACAAAATGGCCGCCAAAACTAGAAAAACCTCTATATATTGCATTATACACCGTAAATGAGTTGATTTATCTACACTATTTGGGTACTTATGATAACTGAAAATGCATTATAGCTTGAATTGATTCTTTCACAATTTATTAATAAGCAGATTGATAAACGGTTGTTCTTATTAAAACGGCATTATGTCAATTTGAAAACACAATAATGTTGAGTGTTTCGTGACGTATTTGCTACATATACATCAAATGTCATTACAAGTCTTAACTGTTTTAATTAGACCGATGCTTGTAATCTTCATCTTATAGATGTTTGAACAATACAAATTTATTTATATACCGTCTAGCAACTTGATAGTAAACAACACACTTAACTTCCGCAACACTATAGCTGTTCAATTTTCGTCTTCTATATCTGATTCACTGGAATCACCATCTGTATCACTTAATGATCCATTTACATCCTTCGTCCATCTATTTTGACAGCTACAGGTTTGATAGCAGTTACAGAATATTGTGCAGGCAAGGTGAGCCATACAGCAACCGCAGCGGGATGTTGCACATGGCTGCTCTGATGCACAACCACAGCAGATTAGCTTCAGGACATATGGTGTTGCTGGGGGTTTGTCCTCCGGGATTGTCGTCGGTATGAGAACCTTAGAGTTTGGATCCTTTTTCCATCCAAAGTTGGTAGGATCAAGATTTGGGGGATCTGGGTCCATTGCATTCCTCCATATGCATGCCTGGATGTGTGCTCGTTTGACATTCTCATTGAACGACTCTGATGTAGGTGGTAATGATTGTAGTTTTGGCATCTTTCGGACTGTTTTATTTCCCATTTTTGTTGACCAAATATCATATCTGACATTGGACATATTTGTAGCTGCATTCTTGCCATAACATGCTGCAATAAAACAGCTAGCTTCTTCATTAACTTTGTTCATATCTGCATCTACATCTCCAAGTTTGTCGAGGTTGGACCCTCGTTTAAGCTGTTTAACAACGGTTGCCTTTCCAAGTCCACTAAGTTTGGCGACGGTATCACAGCCAGACAGGGCATGAGCAGCTAAGAGCTGGGGTACAATAGCTGAATGTGTCTTACATGTTGCTGCAATATCTACTAGTGTTCGTTGAGCACTAGTTCCTTCCATTATTAGAGTGCATGACAACTCCTTGAGGGCATAGTAGTGAACCAACAGAACAAATACGTCCGTGTCGTCACAGATCACTGTCACAGATTCTGCTCCATGTGAAGCAGCATACACCACCTGCTGCGGGATTATGACATCAGCTTCCTCATGGCTAGTCCTTAAATCTACTCGATCAATGGCAACTCCCATGTGTATCTCCTGTGGCACCTCTGAGGAGCCTGTGATTATCAGCTTGTGACTAAAGCTTGCAGGTAAGCACATGGTCTTGACTTTGTGATGCTCACAAATCATGTTTATCAGTTGGACCTTGTTGTCTGTGCTTGTCAGGACCGTATGTTGTGCAGGTAATGGTGTTGAAGCATTCAGTATATGATCAATGCCAGTCTTCTGACTGCCCCGACTTTTTCTGGTGCTACTCTTGATGCTGTACTGGTAGTATCTATCAAAGACCAGATACACATCGCATACGTTTAATCTCTTATACACATACTGCCAGTAACTGTCCATGAAATTCTGCACAGTTCCATTAGATGGCCAGTGTATGCACCATAGAATTGCACATCCATCGATAACCAACGCATTAGGTTGTCCGGTTCCTCGGGCCGATTGAATGATTTGAAGCTTCTTCTTCAGCATCGATTTGTTTGTGGCTATCCTCATTTCACCACTGTCGTCAAACATTGACGTTAGGACAGGAGCTAGCTCATGGCTGAATACATCTTTTAAGTCGATCGTTCGAGTTGATGCCAGTCCCATAACTCTTGCGTAGATCAACTGTGTGTCGTAAACAGAGCCAGATCCACACTTGATACTTTTTCTGCTGACTGACATAGTTACCACTGTGTTGGGTATAGGTCCGTTGAAACCTGCAGGCCATGAACTTTCATATATAGACATTTGAGTCTGTCCATGTGTCACAGCATCATCAACATTAACTGTATCTGGGCATATCCTACCAGTCACGATGTTTAGAATACTATTTGCGTGCTCTTCTGGATTCAGTGGGTCAATGCAGGCATCCAACTTCACACAAATCTTCTTCCTGTCAGCTGCATCGGATGCAATACGTGCGGCTGCCTCCTCCTTGTGCGTTGTGACGTTATGTGACTCTTCTGTGCGGTCTCTCATAACATTCACGTCTTGGAGGAGACGACTGCAGGTGTGAAGACTCAGCGCCCATCGCTTCAGAGCAGACTCACTGAGAGTAATCCCGACGACACCACCAGGACCATGGCCGTACCGCATAAACGTCGTCTCGATGAACATGTCCGACCATATTGCATTCCACAGACCTGCTTTATGTCGCATTACATGCTCCCCATTTCTGAACCTGGACTGTATGTCATCTGGAAGGTTCTCCATACACCGCAAATAGTACAGGCCATACCTTGCATAATTAACATGCCGAGCCGCAAAGAAGTACGGCATCATGGATGACACGGCATACAGATGTAAGGCCCATTCTCCTTCCCTCTCTGCACGAACAAATAACATCATTATCAAGACTGGTTTGATAAGACACTCCAACCAAAGTTTGGATGTCCTACTATGTGCTGCTTTTGTCTCCAGGATCGCTATAAACTCATCGTAGTTGTCAACGTCTTGAATGACACCTCGTACAACTTCCTCACATACGATTCTCAATGCACGAACGTTTTGTGGAAAGTTCTTCCTGTGAGCATGCGAGGTACACCACCAAACGCAGCTTTCATTACTTCTTCCAAGCCACTATTGGCCATTAACACACCAACACAGCCAACAAACGCAGCTTTCATTACTTCTTCCAAGCCACTATTGGCCATTAACACACCAACACAGCCAACAAACGCAGCTTTCATTACTTCTTCCAAGCAACTATTGGCCATTAACACACCAACACAGCCACCAAACGCAGCTTTCATTACTTCTTCCAAGCCACTATTGGCCATTAACACACCAACACAGCCAACAAACGCAGCTTTCATTACTTCTTCCAAGCCACTATTGGCCATTAACACACCAACACAGCCAACAAAACTCATTAACATGTGCATACCACCCAGTCGTGGATACAGGTTCGGGAATACCTCTGGATGAACCCACATAACATTGGTCATCACACGGTATAATTGTTGATCAGCAGTAAACACTGTGAATGTCTGTCCACATTTAACTGTTAGCCTCTGTGCTTCATACATAGCCGTCATCATGGTATCTCCTCTGTGCTTCATACATAGCCGTCATCATGGTATCTGGGTCCGATGGAACCATATCAATCAGGGGAGTATACATTGCTGTCGTTCCTGGCTTCAAACTGTGACCTTGTGCTCTTGCCAGCGATATATTGTAACCTCCGAATTCTGGTGTGTTGGGGACACAAGTTACATTTTTCAGGAACTCGAAATCTAAATCCTTTGCTCGTGTGCTAGTTACAACTTGCTCTGCCAACATTTTTAAAGGCAATACAGAACGTAGTGCTTTGTTAGCAGGCATTTCAGGCTTCTTTGGTCCTTGGAAATGTTGAACTGGTATATTAGAAGTCACCGGAGGTTTCATGTCTTCCTTCTTCACTCGCTCTATTGTCTCTCTACTCCTTTTAGGAGTATCCACTGTCTTTTGATCTTGTGTAAGCAATAAGGCTAGGGCATGTGTAGACCGAAGACAATTCTGAGAGGAAATGTTTGCATCAAAGTTGTCAGCTACAGCTTGAATTAATCCAACCGTAGAATCATTAATTGCACGTGACTTTTTGTTCACATCTTGAGCAGCAGCCATAGCAGCAGAGGCCTTAAATCTCTTCACTTCATCATACGTACAAGTCACTCCAAAATCATGCAAACTATCTATTTTGCTTCTCTCCCTTGTCTGTACACCCAATGCAATCTGCAAAGATGTAGGTTTGTGTGTGAGAATACCAGTCACCATATTCGCTATCAATAATGCGGGAAGTGTGAACTCTAGTTTATCAGATAAACATGACAATAATGACAGTAATGTTGAACTTGACTCTTCTGTGGCAATCTCTTTGTCAATTTGTACATTGTAGATATTTTATTTGTTCACTATTTGCTTACACTCTCACAATCTGCTTGGCGACACTTTCAATCTGCATATTGTCCTCATCTAACTGTTCTAACCTAAGCAAATCAGATGCTGTGCTTCGAAACACAATGACATTTGCAAGTCCTGGAGATGAAAACACCAACAGATCTTCACCAAAAACTTCACTTATTTGCTTGAATAGATTTATTCGCGACAACATAGTTCCACCATGTGCAGCATAGAAAGTGTGTATCCCAACTGATGTCCATACTTGACGAGTGTCCGATTTCATCTCATTGACAGTAGCCTCAAACGCATAATCAATTTTGTCTGAATGCTCTCTTGACGCATATTCAACACTACGTGGATTCATAAATATTTTCCGACAGTCATCATGGTATCGTGCATCGGCAGCGTGTAAGTCACTAACGGCTCCAAGAAGGCGTACTTCCACTTGTTTCGCCCAGTCATCATTACGCGATTCACATGCTTCCAAAACAGTCTCTTTGAAGGTCTGCCTTCCTGGTCGATCTGCTGTTCTACACAATAACGCTTTTCGCCAGCGCTTAGGGTTTTTAGGATCTGGCTTTAATGCGCAGTTTTCACCACAATACAAACAGTTTTCACGAAATTCAAACTTCTCTACATCAGAACGACGAGTACACTTCACTGGTCTTTGGCTAGAGGATGGCGTTGTACCACTACGTTTGAGATGCCGACTTATATGCCAAGATGAAGTATATGTAGATATACAGTCTCTATGGCACTGGATTGTTAAGGTTTCATCGTTTTGTCTTCTTTTCTCGAGATCAACATGTATATTATCCTGTCTACGCTTGCTGGAGTTAATAATTGTAGTAATGCGATTAGCTCCCACACTGGTAAGTACTTTTTCAGATTCGCCACAACCATATACTTGGCCAAGAAAACACCCGGTCATTTTCATCGACCTGCAAGATGTACAAATGGATATAATTAATCAATCATTTTTTGACGATACAGCCATATAAGCTCTTTATTACTGGATTTTCATTTTTGTCCGAACACTAGTACATATCCGAGTACTACTACACTTTTAAAAACAATCAAGCAGCACTTCATTTAGGAACTATTTTTCAGAAATTTTGTTATAAGGATAGTTAGAATACAATGTCCAAGTCACGAAGGTCATCACTCTTCAATACCAAGACAATCATTACTACAAATCAGTTAATATTTATGTTTGAAATGTTCATGCTCTTTAAACTTCACATCATACACAGTTAATCAACCAGTTATTATAACATCTATGTATTTCTACGTGTAGAAAGTATTGTATGTGTTACTTACCCTCAATAGGCAAAACTACATTCACTGGAAAGCAGCATTCCATGAAAATCAATGGTAAAATTACTACAATGAGATTTAGCAGCTGAAAAATCAATGGCGGACTTACTACAAAGGGAAGCAACTGAACCATTAAAGAACAAGGTTTTTTTTTTGGCATTTGACAAAAACAACCTCACTTTAGCCTGATATTATGTTACCTATGTTTAGATAAACTTGTATACGACATCACAATTACCATATTCATTCAACTATTTAATAAAAAATCTCATGTTTATATGAAAACTTCTTGGTTTGGGCCCACAGGCACCAGACACAAAAAATTTTTTTTTTTTTTTTTGGCCTAAGGTCATATAGTAAGTAATATATTATATATTACTTACTATATGACCATAGTCCAAAAAAAAAAAAAAAAATTTGTGTCTGGTGCCTGTGGTTTGGGCAGCCATTTTGTCAGCCATTTTGGATTTTTGAAATGTTTTTCTGCTTTCAATATTTCAATATAATGTTTATAATGTTATCTCTAACAACAAACACGGTAATGGTTTTCTGATTTGTGTTCAAATCTCATTTAAATTATGAGATATGTCGATTTTGTAATTTTGGTGGCCATCTTGGCGGCCATCTTGAATATTTCAAAATGCTCAATGTTGACAAAGTTGCATCATTCAGTTTCTAAGTAGGGACATATTTAGGAATCTTTTTATGCAAAAACATTTTGTGCAGACTACAAAATTGGGTTTTTTCATCGGCATACTGACTACTTCCTTATGAAGCTTCTTCATATGTATTGTGCAGCTGTTCAATATCAACGACTTCACTTGTAACGACGGCAAAATATTTCACTCTCTAAGCTTTTCGCTTTCTGCATGCAGATATTGTGAAAATTCCAAAGCTTTCACGTAAAAGTTCACAACCCATAGGTAGTATACCAATGAGAATATTCACCATTGGTATAGACATAATATGTTTCCTTTTTGGAAAGTGTCATGCTCCGGGTCTGACAAAAGTCACGCCCGCCAAGGCAGCAGACTTCCAAATCTATTACTGTTATTGACCTAGTCCTATATATATATAAGACATGATGGTCATCTACATAAAAAAATTCGATCTATTATTGCCTTGATAGTAAAATGTTACATTTTTCAAATCTAAATATTTGGACTACTATTGTCCTGGTCTGGTGGCCCGATATTTTGCAATTTCGAATCCTCATCAATGAATCATTTCCGACGTACTGCGCATGACCATGCTTTTATTTGTATAAACTAGAAAGATGCTTTTGTTCCCAATTTTCTAGCAGAACGCTTATGTCCATAATGATAATATGTCGGTAACCAAACTGTGTTCGACATTTCGGACTAGCTTAATTGTAATATTTTTTTTATAATTACGGATTTGATTTCATGTATATGTTCCAAAATGACAAAAACTGTAAACCGATAAAGCAAGACCAGCTTCCGAACTTGATCCAAACATAACGGTCGAAACTTCCGGGGTACACAAATTCTGTAATTACTGGTTCCCTTTTGCTAGGTGTTCACTGATACACCCATATGCCAGAAACCATCCGGTTTGGTGAACTTGATGATGTCAGTTTTGTCAACATTGCTGGTTTTTCTATTACCTCCCTTGGCAGATAAAGTCTGATTTATCCCGAAATGTGTATTGGTCCTTTCAGTTGGAATCCTTTGTTCTTACTGTTGTTCCTTAACCAGATGTTGCGGTAAGATAATGTGATTTTATCAAAACCATTAATTTATAACAATTCTTTACAATACAGGATCCATTGGATATACTGTAGAGAATATCTGTAGAGATTTAATAATAAAAGTTGAGAAAACGGAAGATGCGAGGAAACAGCAATGAAAATTCTAAATCCAACGCTCTACTACAGGACCATGGACGCCCACATTTCGATGGTCTATAACAATCTCAGGGGGAATTTTTTAATGGATTGTTTTGTCAAATGAAATAAATGATCAAATATTTTAGTGCTGCTTAGTACAAGTATTTTCATCTAGTCTTTTCCAGAGTATGAAGCTGAATGTAGATCCTCAATGACACTGTGACAAAACCCATCTCAGGCTATGGTGCTACTCAAAAAAGGATGGCAAAATTGCAAACATCTTATTAATAACGTATTTACCCACAAGTAAAAAAAACATATAATAAAAATGTTGTTTGTTGTGTGTTCACTTATAGTAACACCATCCAGGGCCTCAGGGCAATGAGAGCATACCTGAAGAGTAGGGTTGTAATGTGCATAGTGATCTTTTTCAGCATATCAATGCCAGCACCTCCACAGTCTGTGTAACTGTCCCTGAAAATTGAAAACAAATATGACCATCTAGTAAATCTTATCACATGAAAAATAATTGATGTTGTCTAAAACATTTTACTGCAATCATATCTTAAAACTTTAATGATACTAATGATACAAACCTCATCCAAATGGTTAACGTCCCCACCTGCAAAATGCAACACTTAATCCTTACAACCAACGATACTTTAGTAAATCAGGTCAATATTCTACTCAGCAGTGATCATAATGTAGTCAAAATACATCAGCAAGGATACGTTATCAAAAGCCTCGCAGGATTCCCCTGTATAAGAAGGCAAAACTGGCAGGCCACTAAATGACTATCACAAGGTGATGATCATCGAATGTAGATCTAAATACTGAAGAGTTTTCGGAGTGTGTGTGCTTTACATTTATTTATCGTCGCTACCGGTTGCCGATATGAGTGACGCCTCCTGAAGAGATTAGTCATATTAGATTTTTGGAGGATAGTGCAATAAATACAGACAGAGACCCATTCCAGAGTATCCTCTGGTTCTTTTACGTGCAGTGCATGGTGTAGAACATCGACACAAGACCTTGGTTTAAAGTCCCATCTGAAAGACTTAATTCAAACTCTAAATAAACTCACAGATAAATGGATTACATCAAAACAGTCATCGTTGAGAGAAGAGATAACCTACCTCGTGGATCAATCAGAATATTACATGAATGGTTAGAAGGCAAAATAGGGCCTTAAATATGCTAGGAAGCCAAGCACGCCTGCAAATCGCAAGATATTCTTGGACCTCAAACATTTAGTATGAACACAGTCAAAGAGGCTTATCACCAATACCTTGAAAGCATCCTAAATATTAACAGTGCGGAGGCCTCCATTCCATACAGACCACATACCAAGAATATTACTACTTTCTTAACAATCTAAGCAAGATTCCAAATCAATGCCACCTCTAAAGTATGAACACAAGTAAAAAGTGACGTTTCACCATGATGAAATTGCTAAAGTCACTACAAAGTATGTCTTAGCCCCAAATCCCGACT
Organism: Archivesica marissinica; assembly: GCA_014843695.1. Lineage (NCBI taxonomy): Eukaryota > Metazoa > Mollusca > Bivalvia > Venerida > Vesicomyidae > Archivesica > Archivesica marissinica. The sequence continues at coordinate 7,380,095 of CM026401.1, read as the reverse complement.
TAAGACTTGCCTTCCTTTGTAAAATGAAAATTCAGGACACGCCTGCAAATCTGAATGGTCAAACCATCCCAAACATGGAGGAGATTACAGTCAGTTCAAATGCTATAGAGAAACTACTCACTAACCTGAGCTAGTGGTCCTGACAAAATTAAGTGAATCTTACTTAATTTAAAACACTGTCTACAGAACTTTCCCCTATCCTTGAAGCCTTGTTCCAAACACCCCTTAATGGAGGAACACTGCCATCACTGAACAAACAGTTTCAGTCTGTATTTAGCCCCAAATCCCCACTTAAACGTGCCAACATTTGTAAAATTGAAAATGCAAAGGATGCTCGCGTTCCGGTCAAGTGCATTTTAGCCCAATAATCATGTAATAGTTACACCAGATTGCTGCCAGTATTTTTGAGAAGAACACATTAACATACCTGTCTATCTGCGACAAGGCAAGTAGCAAACACATAAATATAAACGTGAATTTAAACATGTTTCATCTTTAGTCTTGATCACAGGCACCAGACACAAATTTTTTTTTATTTTTGGCCTATGGTCATATAGTAAGTAATATATAATACATATACCAGATTTATAGCTCCAAAAAAATGTAATGGAAAATCTGATATATTTGCGAAATAAGAGCATGATATAACTAATGTGGTATTATAATTATATATTATACATGTAGTAGTGATCTGTAGTCCAGTGATTAACATGTTGGGTGTGTTAAGTCTACCAATAGTGTTAGCGGCAATATTAATTTAGGTGTTAGCCAATGCGATGTATGTCACCTTTTTCTATTTAGCAAATGTTTAAAATTTGTTTATAACGAATTGGAATATTTTTTAATTTAAAGCGACACTACATGTATGTCGGAATAAAATATTTTATTTAGCAACATTTATCAGATATCTAAATAATATAAGTTGCAATGACTGTGTGTTTAAAAATATTCCAAACATTTTCGCAGAAAGGAAAATATTCAAATACAAATAGCACAGTTGTATAAGCGAATTGTTTTGTCAACACATTTATGTAAACAATGGTAATGCGCAAACGAGACGCAACAACGTAAGTTGAGACGTCAGTCCTAACTGTTTGTTCTGATTGGCGGTAGAGACCTGGGATTCCGAATGTACGCAGGTCGTGATGAACGGATTAAGATAAGTCGTACTTTCAGTTTACTATAGACACACTATTTAAATTGTAATGGAAGAATGATGTTAGGATTGCTACGTGTATGTAAAATTTCAAATTTTGTAATATTTTATTCCATATACTGTCGTTTCAATGTGCAATAGTTGTGCTTGTTCTACATTGATCAATTTTTATTTTATCAAAGCGTCCTGGAATAGTCGTTACAAGTTCAATGAAACTGATGGACTATCTGGAATAGTCTTTACAAGTTCAATGAAACTGATAGACTATCTGGAATAGTCTTTACAAGTTCAATGAAACTGATAGACTATCTGGAATAGTCTTTACAAGTTCAATGAAACTGATAGCCTATCTGGAATAGTCTTTACAAGTTCAATGAAACTGATGGACTATCTGGAATAGTCGTTACAAGTTCAATGAAACTGATGGACTATCTGGAATAGTCGTTACAAGTTCAATGAAACTGATAGACTATCTGGAATAGTCTTTACAAGTTCAATGAAACTGATAGACTATCTGAAATAGTCTTTACAAGTTCAATGAAACTGATATACTATCTGGAATAGTCTTTACAAGTTCAATGAATCTGATAGACTATCTGGAATAGTATTTACAAGTTCAATGAAACTGATAGACTATCTGGAATAGTCTTTACAAGTTCAATGAAACTGATAGACTATCTGAAATAGTCTTTGCAAGTTCAATGAAACTGATATACTATCTGGAATAGTCTTTACAAGTTCAATGAAACTGATAGACTATCTGGAATAGTCTTTACAAGTTCAATGAAACTGATATACTATCTGAAATAGTCTTTACAAGTTCAATGAAACTGATATACTATCTGGAATAGTCTTTACAAGTTCAATGAAACTGATATACTATCTGAAATAGTCTTTACAAGTTCAATGAAACTGATAGACTATCTGGAATAGTCTTTACAAGTTCAATGAAACTGATAGACTATCTGAAATAGTCTTTACAAGTTCAATGAAACTGATATACTATCTGGAATAGTCTTTACAAGTTCAATGAAACTGATAGACTATCTGGAATAGTCTTTACAAGTTCAATGAAACTGATAGACTATCTGGAATAGTCTTTACAAGTTCAATGAAACTGATAGACTATCTGGAATAGTCTTTACAAGTTCAATGAAACTGATAGACTATCTGGAATAGTCTTTACAAGTTCAATGAAACTGATAGACTATCTGGAATAGTCTTTACAAGTTCAATGAAACTGATACTATCTGGAATAGTCTTTACAAGTTCAATGAAACTGATATACTATCTGGAATAGTCTTTACAAGTTCAATGAAACTGATATACTATCTGGAATAGTCTTTACAAGTTCAATGAAACTGATAGACTATCTGGAATAGTCTTTACAAGTTCAATGAAACTGATATACTATCTGGAATAGTCTTTACAAGTTCAATGAAACTGATATACTATCTGGAATAGTCTTTACAAGTTCAATGAAACTGATAGACTATCTGGAATAGTCTTTACACGTTCAATGAAACTGATAGACTATCTGGAATAGTCTTTACAAGTTCAATGAAACTGATATACTATCTGGAATAGTCTTTACAAGTTCAATGAAACTGATATACTATCTGGAATAGTCTTTACACGTTCAATGAAACTGATAGACTATCTGGAATAGTCTTTACAAGTTCAATGAAACTGATAGACTATCTGGAATAGTCTTTACACGTTCAATGAAACTGATATACTATCTGGAATAGTCTTTACACGTTCAATGAAACTGATATACTATCTGGAATAGTCTTTACACGTTCAATGAAACTGATATACTATCTGGAATAGTCTTTACAAGTTCAATGAAACTGATATACTATCTGGAATAGTCTTTACAAGTTCAATGAAACTGATATACTATCTGGAATAGTCTTTACAAGTTCAATGAAACAGACAGTTCAATGAAACTGATATGACTATCTGGAATAGTCTTTACAAGTTCAATGAAACTGATAGACTATCTGGAATAGTCTTTACAAGTTCAATGAAACTGATAGACTATCTGGAATAGTCTTTACAAGTTCAATGAAACTGATATACTATCTGGAATAGTCTTTACAAGTTCAATGAAACTGATATACTATCTGGAATAGTCTTTACAAGTTCAATGAAACTGATAGACTATCTGGAATAGTCTTTACACGTTCAATGAAACTGATAGACTATCTGGAATAGTCTTTACACGTTCAATGAAACTGATAGACTATCTGGAATAGTCTTTACAAGTTCAATGAAACTGATATACTATCTGGAATAGTCTTTACAAGTTCAATGAAACTGATAGAGTCTTACAGTTCAATGAAACTGATATACTATCTGGAATAGTCTTTACAAGTTCAATGAAACTGATATACTATCTGGAATAGTCTTTACAAGTTCAATGAAACTGATAGACTATCTGGAATAGTCTTTACAAGTTCAATGAAACTGATAGACTATCTGGAATAGTCTTTACAAGTTCAATGAAACTGATAGACTATCTGGAATAGTCTTTACAAGTTCAATGAAACTGATAGACTATCTGGAATAGTCTTTACAAGTTCAATGAAACTGATATACTATCTGGAATAGTCTTTACAAGTTCAATGAAACTGATAGACTATCTGGAATAGTCTTTACAAGTTCAATGAAACTGATATACTATCTGGAATAGTCTTTACAAGTTCAATGAAACTGATATACTATCTGGAATAGTCTTTACAAGTTCAATGAAACTGATATACTATCTGGAATAGTCTTTACAAGTTCAATGAAACTGATAGACTATCTGGAATAGTCTTTACAAGTTCAATGAAACTGATAGACTATCTGGAATAGTCTTTACAAGTTCAATGAAACTGATAGACTATCTGGAATAGTCTTTACAAGTTCAATGAAACTGATATACTATCTGGAATAGTCTTTACAAGTTCAATGAAACTGATAGACTATCTGGAATAGTCTTTACAAGTTCAATGAAACTGATATACTATCTGGAATAGTCTTTACAAGTTCAATGAAACTGATAGACTATCTGGAATAGTCTTTACAAGTTCAATGAAACTGATATACTATCTGGAATAGTCTTTACAAGTTCAATGAAACTGATAGACTATCTGGAATAGTCTTTACAAGTTCAATGAAACTGATAGACTATCTGGAATAGTCTTTACAAGTTCAATGAAACTGATAGACTATCTGGAATAGTCTTTACAAGTTCAATGAAACTGATAGACTATCTGGAATAGTCTTTACACGTTCAATGAAACTGATAGACTATCTGGAATAGTCTTTACACGTTCAATGAAACTGATATACTATCTGGAATAGTCTTTACACGTTCAATGAAACTGATATACTATCTGGAATAGTCTTTACAAGTTCAATGAAACTGATATACTATCTGGAATAGTCTTTACAAGTTCAATGAAACTGATATACTATCTGGAATAGTCTTTACAAGTTCAATGAAACTGATAGACTATCTGGAATAGTCTTTACAAGTTCAATGAAACTGATAGACTATCTGGAATAGTCTTTACAAGTTCAATGAAACTGATAGACTATCTGGAATAGTCTTTACAAGTTCAATGAAACTGATAGACTATCTGGAATAGTCTTTACAAGTTCAATGAAACTGATAGACTATCTGGAATAGTCTTTACAAGTTCAATGAAACTGATAGACTATCTGGAATAGTCTTTACAAGTTCAATGAAACTGATAGACTATCTGGAATAGTCTTTACAAGTTCAATGAAACTGATAGACTATCTGGAATAGTCTTTACAAGTTCAATGAAACTGATAGACTATCTGGAATAGTCTTTACAAGTTCAATGAAACTGATAGACTATCTGGAATAGTCTTTACAAGTTCAATGAAACTGATAGACTATCTGGAATAGTCTTTACAAGTTCAATGAAACTGATAGACTATCTGGAATAGTCTTTACAAGTTCAATGAAACTGATAGACTATCTGGAATAGTCTTTACAAGTTCAATGAAACTGATAGACTATCTGGAATAGTCTTTACAAGTTCAATGAAACTGATAGACTATCTGGAATAGTCTTTACAAGTTCAATGAAACTGATAGACTATCTGGAATAGTCTTTACAAGTTCAATGAAACTGATATACTATCTGGAATAGTCTTTACACGTTCAATGAAACTGATAGACTATCTGGAATAGTCTTTACAAGTTCAATGAAACTGATATACTATCTGGAATAGTCTTTACAAGTTCAATGAAACTGATAGACTATCTGGAATAGTCTTTACACGTTCAATGAAACTGATAGACTATCTGGAATAGTCTTTACACGTTCAATGAAACTGATATACTATCTGGAATAGTCTTTACACGTTCAATGAAACTGATATACTATCTGGAATAGTCTTTACAAGTTCAATGAAACTGATATACTATCTGGAATAGTCTTTACAAGTTCAATGAAACAGTTCAATGAAACTGATAGACTATCTGGAATAGTCTTTACAAGTTCAATGAAACTGATAGACTATCTGGAATAGTCTTTACAAGTTCAATGAAACTGATATACTATCTGGAATAGTCTTTACAAGTTCAATGAAACAGACAAGTTCAATGAAACTGATAGACTATCTGGAATAGTCTTTACAAGTTCAATGAAACTGATAAGACTATCTGGAATAGTCTTTACAAGTTCAATGAAACTGATAACTATCTGGAATAGTCTTTACAGTTCAATGAAACTGATAGACTATCTGGAATAGTCTTTACAAGTTCAATGAAACGACAGTTCAATGAAACTGATAGACTATCTGGAATAGTCTTTACAAGTTCAATGAAACTGATAGACTATCTGGAATAGTCTTTACAAGTTCAATGAAACTGATATACTATCTGGAATAGTCTTTACAAGTTCAATGAAACTGATATACTATCTGGAATAGTCTTTACAAGTTCAATGAAACTGATAGACTATCTGGAATAGTCTTTACAAGTTCAATGAAACTGATAGACTATCTGGAATAGTCTTTACAAGTTCAATGAAACTGATAGACTATCTGGAATAGTCTTTACAAGTTCAATGAAACTGATAGACTATCTGGAATAGTCTTTACAAGTTCAATGAAACTGATATACTA
>CM026401.1:7348921-7372786 GCA_014843695.1 Archivesica marissinica | reverse complement strand
ATTCCAGCAGTGAGTGGTGTATTCCAGCAGTGAGTGGTGTATTCCAGCTGAGGTAGTGTATTCCAGCAGTGAGTGGTGTATTCCAGCGGTGAGTGGTGTATTCCAGCAGTGAGTGGTGTATTCCAGCTGAGGTAGTGTATTCCAGCAGTGAGTGATGTATTCCAGCGGTGAGTGGTGTATTCCAGATTAGATAGTGTATTCCAGCAGTGAGTGATGTATTCCAGCTGAGGTAGTGTATTCCAGCTGAGGTAGTGTATTCCAGCGATGAGTGGTGTATTCCAGCAGTGAGTGGTGTATTCCAGCAGTGAGTGGTGTATTCCAGCAGTGAGTGATGTATACCAGCGGTGAGTGGTGTATTCCAGCTGAGGTAGTGTATTCCAGCACTGAGTAGTGTATTCCAGCGGTGAGTGGTGTATTCCAGCAGTGAGTGGTGTATTCCAGCTGAGGTAGTGTATTCCAGCAGTGAGTGATGTATTCCAGCGGCGAGTGGTGTATTCCAGTTGATAGTGTATTCCAGCAGTGAGTGATGTATTCCAGCTGAGGTAGTGTATTCCAGCTGAGGTAGTGTATTCCAGCGATGAGTGGTGTATTCCAGCAGTGAGTGGTGTATTCCAGCAGTGAGTGGTGTATTCCAGCAGTGAGTGATGTATTCCAGCGGTGAGTGGTGTATTCCAGCTGAGGTAGTGTATTCCAGCAGTGAGTAGTGTATTCCAGCGGTGAGTGGTGTATTCCAGCAGTGAGTGGTGTATTCCAGCTGAGGTAGTGTATTCCAGCTGAGTAGTGTATTCCAGAGTAGGTATTCCAGCGGTGGGTTGGGGTGTATTCCAGCAGTGAGTGGTGCAGTGAGGAGTGTATTCCAGCGGTGAGTGGTGTATTCCAGCAGTGAGTGGTGTATTCCAGCAGTGAGTGGTGTATTCCAGCAGTGAGTGAGTATTCCAGCGGTGAGTGGTGTATTCCAGCTGAGGTAGTGTATTCCAGCAGTGAGTGGTGTATTCCAGCGGTGAGTGGTGTATTCCAGCAGTGAGTAGTGTATTCCAGCAGTGAGTGGTGTATTCCAGCAGTGAGTGGTGTATTCCAGCGGTGAGTGGTGTATTCCAGCAGTGAGTGGTGTATTCCAGCGGTGAGTGGTGTATTCCAGCAGTGAGTGGTGTATTCCAGCTGAGTAATGTATTCCAGCAGTGAGTGGTGTATTCCAGCAGTGAGTGGTGTATTCCAGCAGTGAGTGGTGTATTCCAGCAGTGAGTAGTGTATTCCAGCAGTGAGTGGTGTATTCCAGCAGTGAGTGATGTATTCCAGCTGAGGTAGTGTATTCCAGCAGTGAGTGGTGTATTCCAGCAGTGAGTGGTGTATTCCAGCAGTGAGTGATGTATTCCAGCAGTGGGTGGTGTATTCCAGCAGTGGGTGGTGTATTCCAGCATGTGTGGTGTATTCCAGTAGTGAGTGGTGTATTCCAGCAGCAGGTATTGTACCAGCAGTATGTGTTTCCAGCAGGGTAGTGTATCAGCAGGTAGTGTATTCCAGCAGTGAGTGGTGTATTCCAGCAGTGAGTGGTGTATTCCAGCAGTGAGGTAGTGTATTCCAGCTGAGGTAGTGTATTCCAGCAGTGAGTAGTGTATTCCAGCAGTGAGTGGTGTATTCCAGCTGAGGTAGTGTATTCCAGCAGTGAGTGATGTATTCCAGCAGTGAGTAGTGTATTCCAGCGGTGAGTTGTGTATTCCAGCAGTGAGTGGTGTATTCCAGCTTAAGTAGTGTATTCCAGCAGTGAGTGGTGTATTCCAGCGGTGAGTGGTGTATTCCAGCTAGGTAGTGTATTCCAGCAGTGAGTGGTGTATTCCAGCAGTGAGTGGTGTATTCCAGCAGTGAGTAGTGTATTCCAGCAGTGAGTGATGTATTCCAGCAGTGAGTGTTGTATTCCAGCAGTGAGTGGTGTATTCCAGCTGAGGTAGTGTATTCCAGCAGTGAGTGGTGTATTCCAGCAGTGAGTGGTGTATTCCAGCAGTGAGTGATGTATTCCAGCAGTGAGTGATGTATTCCAGCAGTGGGTGGTGTATTCCAGCAGCAGGTAGTGTATTCCAGCAGCGAGTGATGTATTCCAGCAGTGAGTGGTGTATTCCAGCTGAGGTAGTGTATTCCAGCAGTGAGTAGTGTATTCCAGCGGTGAGTGGTGTATTCCAGCATTGAGTGGTGTATTCCAGCTGAGGTAGTGTATTCCAGCGGTGAGTGGTGTATTCCAGCAGCGAGTGGTGTATTCCAGCAGTGAGTAGTGTATTCCAGCGGTGTGTTGTGTATTCCAGCAGTGAGTGGTGTATTCCAGCTTAGGTAGTGTATTCCAGCAGTGAGTGATGTATTCCAGCGGCGAGTGGTGTATTCCAGCTGAGGTAGTGTATTCCAGCAGTGAGTGGTGTATTCCAGCAGTGAGCGGTGTATTCTAGCACTGAGCAGTGTATTCCAGCAGTGAGTGATGTATTCCAACAGTGAGTGTTGTATTCCAGCAGTGAGTGTTGTATTCCAGCTGAGGTAGAGTATTCAAGCAGTGAGTGGTGTATTCCAGCAGTGAGTGGTGTATTCCAGCAGTGAGTGATGTATTCCAGCAGTGGGTGATGTATTCCAGCAGTGGGTGGTGTAATCCAGCAGCAGGTAGTGTAATCCAGCAGCGAGTGATGTATTCCAGCAGTGAGTGGTGTATTCCAGCTGAGGTAGTGTATTCCAGCAGTGAGTAGTGTATTCCAGCGGTGAGTGGTGTATTCCAGCATTGAGTGGTGTATTCCAGCTGAGGTAGTGTATTCCAGCGGTGAGTGGTGTATTCCAGCAGTGAGTGATATATTCCAGCAGTGAGTGGTGTATTCCAGCAGTGAGTTGTGTATTCCAGCGGTGAGTGGTGTATTCCAGCAGTGAGTGGTGTATTCCAGCAGTGAGTGGTGTAATCCAGCAGTGAGTGATGTTTTCCAGCAGTGAGTGGTGTATTCCAGCAGTGAGTAATGTATACCAGCGGTGAGTGGTGTATTCCAGCTGAGGTAGTGTATTCCAGCAGTGAGTAGTGTATTCCAGCGGTGAGTGGTGTATTCCAGCAGTGAGTGGTGTATTCCAGCTGAGGTAGTGTATTCCAGCAGTGAGTAGTGTATTCCAGCGGTGAGTAGTGTATTCCAGCAGTGAGTGGTGTATTCCAGCAGCGAGTGGTATATTCCAGCAGTGAGTAGAGTATTCCAGCGGTGAGTGGTGTATTCCCGCTGAGGTAGTGTATTTCAGCGGTGAGTGGTGTATTCCAGCAGTGAGTAGTGTATTCCAGCAGTGAGTGGTGTATTCCAGCAGTGAGTGGTGTATTCCAGTGGTGAGTGGTGTACTCCAGTGGTGAGTGGTGTATTCCAGCGGTGAGTGGTGTATTCCAGCAGTGAGTGGTGTATTCCAGCTGAGGTAATGTATTCCAGCAGTGAGTGGTTTATTCCAGCAGTGAGCGGTGTATTCCAGCAGTGAGCGGTGTATTCCAGCAGTGAGCAGTGTATTCCAGCAGTGAGTGATGTATTCCAACAGTGAGTGATGTATTCCAGCTGAGGTAGTGTATTCCAGCAGTGAGTGGTGTACTCCAGCAGTGACTGATGTATTCCAGCAGTGGGTGATGTATTCCAGCAGTGGGTGGTGTAATCCAGCAGTGGATGGTGTAATCCAGCAGTGTGTGGTGTACTCCAGTAAGTGAGTGGCGTAATCCAGCAGCAGGTATTGTAAACCAGCAGTAACTGATGTTTCCAGCAGCAGGTAGTGTAATACAGCAGCAGGTAGTGTAACCCAGCAGCGAGTGGTGTATTCCAGCAGTGAGTGGTGTATTCCAGCAGTGAGGTAGTGTATTCAAGCTGAGGTAGTGTATTCCAGTAGTGAGTAGTGTATTCCAGCGGTGAGTGGTGTATTCCAGCTGAGGTAGTGTATTCCAGCGGTGAGTGATGTATTCCAGCAGCGAGTGGTGTATTCCAGCAGTGAGTAGTGTATTCCAGCGGTGTGTTGTGTATTCCAGCAGTGAGTGGTGTATTCCAGCTTAGGTAGTGTATTCCAGCAGTGAGTGATGTATTCCAGCGGCGAGTGGTGTATTCCAGCTCAGGTAGTGTATTCCAGCAGTGAGTGGTGTATTCCAGCAGTGAGCGGTGTATTCTAGCACTGAGCAGTGTATTCCAGCAGTGAGTGATGTATTCCAACAGTGAGTGTTGTATTCCAGCAGTGAGTGTTGTATTCCAGCTGAGGTAGAGTATTCAAGCAGTGAGTGGTGTATTCCAGCAGTGAGTGGTGTATTCCAGCAGTGAGTGATGTATTCCAGCAGTGGGTGATGTATTCCAGCAGTGGGTGGTGTAATCCAGCAGCAGGTAGTGTAATCCAGCAGCGAGTGATGTATTCCAGCAGTGAATGGTGTATTCCAGCTGAGGTAGTGTATTCCAGCAGTGTGTAGTGTATTCCAGCGGTGAGTGGTGTATTCTAGCATTGAGTGGTGTATTCCAGCTGAGGTAGTGTATTCCAGCGGTGAGTGATGTATTCCAGCAGCGAGTGGTGTATTCCAGCAGTGAGTAGTGTATTCCAGCGGTGTGTTGTGTATTCCAGCAGTGAGTGGTGTATTCCAGCTTAGGTAGTGTATTCCAGCAGTGAGTGATGTATTCCAGCGGCGAGTGGTGTATTCCAGCTGAGGTAGTGTATTCCAGCAGTGAGTGGTATATTCCAGCAGTGAGCGGTGTATTCTAGCACTGAGCAGTGTATTCCAGCAGTGAGTGATGTATTCCAACAGTGAGTGTTGTATTCCAGCAGTGAGTGTTGTATTCCAGCTGAGGTAGAGTATTCAAGCAGTGAGTGGTGTATTCCAGCAGTGAGTGGTGTATTCCAGCAGTGAGTGATGTATTCCAGCAGTGGGTGATGTATTCCAGCAGTGGGTGGTGTAATCCAGCAGAGGTAGTGTAATCCAGCAGCGAGTGATGTATTCCAGCAGTGAATGGTGTATTCCAGCTGAGGTAGTGTATTCCAGCAGTGAGTGGTGTATTCCAGCTGAGGTAGTGTATTCCAGCGGTGAGTGGTGTATTCCAGCAGTGAGTGATATATTCCAGCAGTGAGTGGTGTATTCCAGCAGTGAGTTGTGTATTCCAGCGGTGAGTGGTGTATTCCAGCAGTGAGTGGTGTATTCCAGCAGTGAGTGGTGTAATCCAGCAGTGAGTGATGTTTTCCAGCAGTGAGTGGTGTATTCCAGCAGTGAGTAATGTATACCAGCGGTGAGTGGTGTATTCCAGCTGAGGTAGTGTATTCCAGCAGTGAGTAGTGTATTCCAGCGGTGAGTGGTGTATTCCAGCAGTGAGTGGTGTATTCCAGCTGAGGTAGTGTATTCCAGCAGTGAGTAGTGTATTCCAGCGGTGAGTAGTGTATTCCAGCAGTGAGTGGTGTATTCCAGCAGCGAGTGGTATATTCCAGCAGTGAGTAGTGTATTCCAGCGGTGAGTGGTGTATTCCCGCTGAGGTAGTGTATTTCAGCGGTGAGTGGTGTATTCCAGCGGTGAGTGGTGTATTCCAGCAGTGAGTAGTGTATTCCAGCAGTGAGTGGTGTATTCCAGCAGTGAGTGGTGTATTCCAGTGGTGAGTGGTGTACTCCAGTGGTGAGTGGTGTATTCCAGCGGTGAGTGGTGTATTCCAGCAGTGAGTGGTGTATTCCAGCTGAGGTAATGTATTCCAGCAGTGAGTGGTTTATTCCAGCAGTGAGCGGTGTATTCCAGCAGTGAGCGGTGTATTCCAGCAGTGAGCAGTGTATTCCAGCAGTGAGTGATGTATTCCAACAGTGAGTGATGTATTCCAGCTGAGGTAGTGTATTCCAGCAGTGAGTGGTGTACTCCAGCAGTGACTGATGTATTCCAGCAGTGGGTGATGTATTCCAGCAGTGGGTGGTGTAATCCAGCAGTGGATGGTGTAATCCAGCAGTGTGTGGTGTACTCCAGTAAGTGAGTGGCGTAATCCAGCAGCAGGTATTGTAAACCAGCAGTAACTGATGTTTCCAGCAGCAGGTAGTGTAATACAGCAGCAGGTAGTGTAACCCAGCAGCGAGTGGTGTATTCCAGCAGTGAGTGGTGTATTCCAGCAGTGAGTAGTGTATTCCAGCTGAGTGGTGTATTCCAGTTGAGTAGTGTATTCCAGCGGTGAGTGGTGTATTCCAGCTGAGTAGTGTATTCCAGCGGTGAGTGGTGTATTCCAGCAGCGAGTGGTGTATTCCAGCAGTGAGTAGTGTATTCCAGCGTGGTGTGTATTCCAGCAGTGAGTGGTGTATTCCAGCTAGTAGTGTATTCCAGCAGTGAGTGATGTATTCCAGCGTGAGTGGTGTATTCCAGCTGAGTGTGTATTCCAGCAGTGAGTGGTGTATTCCAGCAGTGAGTGATGTATTCCAGCAGTGAGTGATGTATTCCAACAGTGAGTGTTGTATTCCAGCAGTGAGTGTTGTATTCCAGCTGAGGTAGAGTATTCCAGCAGTGAGTGGTGTATTCCAGCAGTGAGTGGTGTATTCCAGCAGTGAGTGATGTATTCCAGCAGTGGGTGATGTATTCCAGCAGTGGGTGGTGTAATCCAGCAGAGGTAGTGTAATCCAGCAGCGAGTGATGTATTCCAGCAGTGAGTGGTGTATTCCAGCTGAGGTAGTGTATTCCAGCAGTGAGTAGTGTATTCCAGCAGTGAGTGGTGTATTCCAGCAGTGAGTGGTGTATTCCAGCTGAGGTAGTGTATTCCAGCGGTGAGTGATGTATTCCAGCAGCGAGTGGTGTATTCCAGCAGTGAGTAGTGTATTCCAGCGGTGTGTTGTGTATTCCAGCAGTGAGTGGTGTATTCCAGCTTAGGTAGTGTATTCCAGCAGTGAGTGATGTATTCCAGCGGCGAGTGGTGTATTCCAGCTGAGGTAGTGTATTCCAGCAGTGAGTGGTGTATTCCAGCAGTGAGCGGTGTATTCTAGCACTGAGCAGTGTATTCCAGCAGTGAGTGATGTATTCCAACAGTGAGTGTTGTATTCCAGCAGTGAGTGTTGTATTCCAGCTGAGGTAGAGTATTCAAGCAGTGAGTGGTGTATTCCAGCAGTGAGTGGTGTATTCCAGCAGTGAGTGATGTATTCCAGCAGTGGGTGATGTATTCCAGCAGTGGGTGGTGTAATCCAGCAGCAGGTAGTGTAATCCAGCAGCGAGTGATGTATTCCAGCAGTGATGGTGTATTCCAGCTGAGGTAGTGTATTCCAGCAGTGAGTGGTGTATTCCAGCTAGTAGTGTATTCCAGCGGTGAGTGGTGTATTCCAGCAGTGAGTGATGTATTCCAGCAGTGAGTGGTGTATTCCAGCAGTGAGTTGTGTATTCCAGCGGTGAGTGGTGTATTCCAGCAGTGAGTGGTGTATTCCAGCAGTGAGTGGTGTATTCCAGCAGTGAGTGATGTATTCCAGCAGTGAGTGGTGTATTCCAGCAGTGAGTGTGTATTCCAGCGTGAGTGGTGTATTCCAGCTGAGGTAGTGTATTCCAGCAGTGAGTAGTGTATTCCAGCGGTGAGTGGTGTATTCCAGCAGTGAGTGGTGTATTCCAGCTGAGGTAGTGTATTCCAGCAGTGAGTAGTGTATTCCAGCAGTGAGTGGTGTATTCCAGCGTGAGTGGTGTATTCCAGCAGTGAGTGGTGTATTCCAGCGTGAGTGGTATTCCAGCGGTGAGTGGTGTATTCCGCTGAGGTAGTGTATTCCAGCGGTGAGTGGTGTATTCCAGCAGTGAGTGGTGTATTCCAGCAGTGAGTGGTGTATTCCAGCAGTGAGTGGTGTATTCCAGCAGTGAGTGGTGTATTCCAGCGGTGAGTGGTGTATTCCAGCGGTGAGTGGTGTATTCCAGCGGTGAGTGGTGTATTCCAGCAGTGAGTGGTGTATTCCAGCTGAGGTAATGTATTCCAGCAGTGAGTGGTTTATTCCAGCAGTGAGTGGTGTATTCCAGCAGTGAGTGGTGTATTCCAGCGTGGTAGTGTATTCCAGCAGTGAGTGATGTATTCCAACAGTGAGTGATGTATTCCAGCTGAGGTAGTGTATTCCAGCAGTGAGTGGTGTATTCCAGCAGTGACTGATGTATTCCAGCAGTGGGTGATGTATTCCAGCAGTGGGTGGTGTACTCCAGTAAGTGAATGGCGTAATCCAGCAGCAGGTATTGTAAACCAGCAGTAACTGATGTTTCCAGCAGCAGGTAGTGTAATACAGCAGCAGGTAGTGTAACCCAGCAGCGAGTGGTGTATTCCAGCAGTGAGTGGTGTATTCCAGCAGTGAGGTTGTGTATTCCAGCTGAGGTAGTGTATTCCAGTAGTGAGTAGTGTATTCCAGCGGTGAGTGGTGTATTCCAGCTGAGGTAGTGTATTCCAGCGGTGAGTGATGTATTCCAGCAGCGAGTGGTGTATTCCAGCAGTGAGTAGTGTATTCCAGCGGTGTGTTGTGTATTCCAGCAGTGAGTGGTGTATTCCAGCTTAGGTAGTATATTCCAGCAGTGAGTGATGTATTCCAGCGGCGAGTGGTGTATTCCAGATTAGATAGTGTATTCCAGCAGTGAGTGATGTATTCCAGCTGAGGTAGTGTATTCCAGCGATGAGTGGTGTATTCCAGCAGTGAGTGGTGTATTCCAGCAGTGAGTGGTGTATTCCAGCAGTGAGTGATGTATACCAGCGGTGAGTGGTATATTCCAGCTGAGGTAGTGTATTCCAGCACTGAGTAGTGTATTCCAGCGGTGAGTGGTGTATTCCAGCAGTGAGTGGTGTATTCCAGCTGAGGTAGTATATTCCAGCAGTGAGTGATGTATTCCAGCGGCGAGTGGTGTATTCCAGATTAGATAGTGTATTCCAGCAGTGAGTGATGTATTCCAGCTGAGGTAGTGTATTCCAGCTGAGGTAGTGTATTCCAGCGATGAGTGGTGTATTCCAGCAGTGAGTGGTGTATTCCAGCAGTGAGTGGTGTATTCCAGCAGTGAGTGATGTATACCAGCGGTGAGTGGTATATTCCAGCTGAGGTAGTGTATTCCAGCACTGAGTAGTGTATTCCAGCGGTGAGTGGTGTATTCCAGCAGTGAGTGGTGTATTCCAGCTGAGGTAGTGTATTCCAGCTGAGGTAGTGTATTCCAGCAGTGAGTAGTGTATTCAAGCGGTGAGTGGTGTATTCCGGCTGAGGTAGTGTATTCCAGCAGTGAGTAATGTATTCCAGCAGTGAGTGGTGTATTCCAGCAGTGAGTAGTGTATTCCAGCAGTGAGTGATGTATTCCAGCAGCGAGTGGTGTATTCCAGCAGTAAGTAGTGTATTCCAGCGGTGAGTGGTGTATTCCAGCAGTGAGTGGTGTATTCCAGCTGAGGTAGTGTATTCCAGCGGTGAGTGGTGTATTCCAGCAGTGAGTGGTGTATTCCAGCTGAGGTAGTGTATTCCAGCAGTGAGTGATGCATTCGAGCAGTGAGTGGTGTATTCCAGCAGTGAGTGGTGTATTCCAGCAGTGAGTGGTGTATTCCAGTGGTGAGTGGTGTACTCCAGTGGTGAGTGGTGTATTCCAGCGGTGAGTGGTGTATTCCAGCAGTGAGTGGTGTATTCCAGCTGAGGTAATGTATTCCAGCAGTGAGTGGTTTATTCCAGCAGTGAGCGGTGTATTCCAGCAGTGAGCGGTGTATTCCAGCAGTGAGTGATGTATTCCAACAGTGAGTGATGTATTCCAGCTGAGGTAGTGTATTCCAGCAGTGAATGGTGTATTCCAGCAGTGACTGATGTATTCCAGCAGTGGGTGATGTATTCCAGCAGTGGGTGGTGTAATCCAGCAGTGGATGGTGTAATCCAGCAAGGTGTGGTGTACTCCAGTAAGTGAATGGCGTAATCCAGCAGCAGGTATCGTAAACCAGCAGTAACTGATGTTTCCAGCAGCAGGTAGTGTAATACAGCAGCAGGTAGTGTAACCCAGCAGCGAGTGGTGTATTCCAGCAGTGAGTGGTGTATTCCAGCAATGAGGTTGTGTATTCCAGCTGAGGTAGTGTATTCCAGTAGTGAGTAGTGTATTCCAGCGGTGAGTGGTGTATTCCAGCTGAGGTAGTGTATTCCAGCGGTGAGTGATGTATTCCAGCAGCGAGTGGTGTATTCCAGCAGTGAGTAGTGTATTCCAGCGGTGTGTTGTGTATTCCAGCAGTGAGTGGTGTATTCCAGCTTAAGTAGTGTATTCCAGCAGTGAGTGATGTATTCCAGCGGCTAGTGGTGTATTCCAGATTAGATAGTATATTCCAGCAGTGAGTGATGTATTCCAGCAGCGAGTGATGTATTCCAGCTGAGGTAGTGTATTCCAGCAGTGAGTGGTGTATTCCAGCAGTGAGCGGTGTATTCTAGCAGTGAGCAGTGTATTCCAGCAGTGAGTGATGTATTCCAACAGTGAGTGTTGTATTCCAGCAGTGAGTGTTGTATTCCAGCTGAGGTAGAGTATTCAAGCAGTGAGTGGTGTATTCCAGCAGTGAGTGGTGTATTCCAGCAGTGAGTGATGTATTCCAGCAGTGGGTGATGTATTCCAGCAGTGGGTGGTGTAATCCAGCAGCAGGTAGTGTAATCCAGCAGCGAGTGATGTATTCCAGCAGTGAGTGGTGTATTCCAGCAGTGAGTGATGTATTCCAGCAGTGAGTGAGGTATTCCAGCAGTGAGTGATGTATACCAGCGGTGAGTGGTGTATTCCAGCTGAGGTAGTGTATCCAGCACTGAGTAGTGTATTCCAGCGGTGAGTGGTGTATTCCAGCTGAGGTAGTGTATTCCAGCAGTGAGTAGTGTATTCCAGCGGTGAGTGGTGTATTCCAGCAGTGAGTGGTGTATTCCAGCTGAGGTAGTGTATTCCAGCGGTGAGTGGTGTATTCCAGCAGTGAGTGGTGTATTCCAGCAGTGAGTAGTGTATTCCAGCGGTGAATGATGTATTCCAGCGATGAGTGATGTATTCCAGCAGTGAGTGGTGTATTCCAGCTGTGAGTGATGTATTCCAGCGGTGAGTGGTGTATTCCAGCAGTGAGTGATGTATTCCAGCAGTGAGTGGTGTATTCCAGCAGTGAGTTGTGTATTCCAGCGGTGAGTGGTGTATTCCAGCAGTGAGTGGTGTATTCCAGCAGTGAGTGGTGTATTCCAGCAGTGAGTGATGTATTCCAGCAGTGAGTGGTGTATTCCAGCAGTGAGTGATGTATACCAGCGGTGAGTGGTGTATTCCAGCTGATGTAGTGTATTCCAGCACTGAGGTAGTGTATTCCAGCTGAGGTAGTGTATTCCAGTAGTGAGTAGTGTATTCCAGCGGTGAGTGGTGTATTCCAGCTGAGGTAGTGTATTCCAGCAGTGAGTGATGTATTCCAGCAGCGAGTGGTGTATTCCAGCAGTGAGTAGTGTATTCCAGCGGTGTGTTGTGTATTCCAGCAGTGAGTGGTGTATTCCAGCTTAGGTAGTGTATTCCAGCAGTGAGTGATGTATTCCAGCGGCGAGTGGTGTATTCCAGCTTAGATAGTGTATTCCAGCATTGAGTGATGTATTCCAGCAGTGAGTGTTGTATTCCAGCTGAGGTAGAGTATTCAAGCAGTGAGTGGTGTATTCCAGCAGTGAGTGGTGTATTCCAGTAGTGAGTGATGTATTCCAGCAGTGGGTGATGTATTCCAGCAGTGGGTGGTGTAATCCAGCAGCAGGTAGTGTAATCCAGCAGCGAGTGATGTATTCCAGCAGTGAGTGGTGTATTCCAGCAGTGAGTGATGTATTCCAGCAGTGAGTGAGGTATTCCAGCAGTGAGTGATGTATACCAGCGGTGAGTGGTGTATTCCAGCTGAGGTAGTGTATGCCAACACTGAGTAGTGTATTCCAGCGTTGAGTGGTGTATTCCAGCTGAGGTAGTGTATTCCAGCAGTGAGTAGTGTATTCCAGCGGTGAGTGGTGTATTCCAGCAGTGAGTGGTGTATTCCAGCTGAGGTAGTGTATTCCAACGGTGAGTGGTGTATTCCAGCAGTGAGTGGTGTATTCCAGCAGTGAGTATTGTATTCCAGCGGTGAATGATGTATTCGAGCGATGAGTGATATATTCCAGCAGTGAGTGGAGTATTCCAGCTGTGAGTGATGTATTCCAGCGGTGAGTGGTGTATTCCAGCAGTGAGTGATGTATTCCAGCAGTGAGTGGTGTATTCCAGCAGTGAGTTGTGTATTCCAGCGGTGAGTGGTGTATTCCAGCAGTGAGTGGTGTATTCCAGCAGTGAGTGGTGTATTCCAGCAGTGAGTGATGTATTCCAGCAGTGAGTGTTGTATTCCAGCAGTGAGTGATGTATACCAGCGGTGAATGGTGTATTCCAGCTGATGTAGTGTATTCCAGCACTGAGGTAGTGTATTCCAGCTGAGGTAGTGTATTCCAGTAGTGAGTAGTGTATTCCAGCGGTGAGTGGTGTATTCCAGCTGAGGTAGTGTATTCCAGCAGTGAGTGATGTATTCCAGCAGCGAGTGGTGTATTCCAGCAGTGAGTAGTGTATTCCAGCGGTGTGTTGTGTATTACAGCAGTGAGTGGTGTATTCCAGCTTAGGTAGTGTATTCCAGCAGTGAGTGATGTATTCCAGCGGCGAGTGGTGTATTCCAGCTTAGATAGTGTATTCCAGCATTGAGTGATGTATTCCAGCTGAGGTAGTGTTATGTTATATGTTATTTTTCGGGTTTTAAGCCTACATCAGCACCATTTTAGGCTATATCGCCGGCGGGCAGTTTACTTAACAACACCTTTCCTGGGCAGGCTCCAGCGGTTAACCAGTACTTGGGTGCACCAACCTCCATAAGAAACTGCCAACTTTTTCATATAAATGAGACACGGCCTGAGCGGGGCTCGAACCCGTGAACATCAGTGATGATAGGTTACAGTGGTATACAAGTCAGCGACCTTAACCACTCGACCACGGAGGCGGACGCTGAGTAGTGTATTCCAGCTGAGATAGTGTATTCCAGCGATGAGTGGTGTATTCCAGCAGTGAGTGGTGTATTCCAGCAGTGAGTGGTGTATACCATCGGTGAGTGGTGTATTCCAGCTGAGGTAGTGTATTCCAGCACTGAGTAGTGTATTCCAGCGGTGAGTGGTGTATTCCAGGAGTGAGTGGTGTATTCCAGCTGAGGTAGTGTATTCCAGCTGAGGTAGTGTATTCCAGCAGTGAGTAGTGTATTCCAGCGGTGAGTGGTGTATTCCAGCTGAGGTAGTGTATTCCAGCAGTGAGTAGTGTATTCCAGCGGTGAGTAGTGTATTCCAGCAGTGAGTGGTGTATTCCAGCAGCGAGTGGTGTATTCCAGCAGTGAGTTGTGTATTCCAGCGGTGAGTAGTGTATTCCAGCAGTGAGTGGTGTATTCCAGCTGAGGTAGTGTATTCCAGCGGTGAGTGGTGTATTCCAGCAGTGAGTGGTGTATTCCAGCTGAGGTAGTGTATTCCAGCAGTGAGTGATGCATTCGAGCAGTGAGTGGTGTATTCCAGCAGTGAGTGATGTATTCCAGCAGTGAGTGATGTATTCCAGCTTAGGTAGTGTAGTCCAGCAGTGGGTGGAGTATTCCAGCGGTGAGTGATGTATTCCAGCGGTGAGTGATGTACTCCAGCAGTGAGTGGTGTATTCCAGCTGTGAGTGATGTATTCCAGTAGTGAGTGATGTATACTAGCAGCGAGTGGTGTATTCCAGCAGTGAGTGATGTATACCAGCGGTGAGTGGTGTATTCCAGCGGTGAGTGGTGTATTTCAGCAGTGAGTAGTGTATTCCAGCAGTGAGTGATGTAATCCATCAGTGTGTGGTGTGATCCAACAGTGTGTGGTGTAATCCAGCAGTGAGTGGTGTAATCCAGCAGTGAGTGATGTAATCCAGCAGTGAGTGGTGTAATCTAGCAGTGAGTGATGTAATCCAGCAGTGAGTGGTGTAATCCAGCAGTATGGTGTAATCTAGCAGTGAGTGATGTAATCCAGCAGTGAGTGATGTATTGCAGCAGTGAGTGGTGTAATCCAGCAGTGAGTGGTGTAATCCAGTAGTGTGTGGTGTAATCCAGCAGTATGTGGTGTAATCCAGCAGTGTGTGGTGTAATCCAACAGTATGTGGTGTAATCCAGCAGTGTGTGGTGTAATCCAACAGTGTGTGGTGTGATCCAGCAGTGTGTGGTGTAATCCAGCAGTGTTTGGTGTAATCCAACAGTATGTGGTGTAATCCAACAGTGTGTGGTGTGATCCAACAGCCGATTGTGTAATCCAGCAGTGAGTGATGTAATCCAGCAGTGTGTGGTGTAATCCAGCAGTGTGTGGTGTAATCCAACAGCCGATAGTGTAATCCAGCAGTGAGTGATGTAATTCAGCAGTGTGTGGTGTAATCCAGCAGTGTGTGGTGTAATCCAACAGCCGATAGAGTAATCCAGCAGTGAGTGATGTAACCCAGCAGTGTGTGGTGTAATCCAGCAGTATGTGGTGTAATCCAGTAGTGTGTGGTGTAATCCAACAGTGTGTGGTGTAATCCAGCTGTGGGTGGTGTCATCCAGCAGTGTGTGGTGTAATCCAGCAGTGAATGGTGTGATCCAACAGTATGTGGTGTAATCCAGCAGTGTGTAGTGAAATCCAGCAGTGAGTAGTGTAATCCAGCAGTGTGTGGTGTAATCCAGCATTGTTTGGTGTAATCCAACATTATGTGGTGTAATCCAACAGTGTGTGGTGTGATCCAACAGCCGATAGTGTAATCCAGCAGTGAGTGGTGTAATCCAGCAGTGAGTAGTGTAATCCAGCAGTGTGTGGTGTAATCCAGCAGTGTGTGGTGTAAACCAGCATTGAGTAGTGTAATCCAGTAGTGTGTGGTGTAATCCAGCAGAGGGTGGTGTAATCCAGCAGTGTGTGGTGTAATCCAGCAGCAGGTGGTGTAATCCAGCAGTGTTTGGTGTAATCCAGCAGTGTGTGGTGTAATCCAGCAGTGGGTAGTGTAATCCAGCAGTGTGTGGTGTAATCCAGCAGAAGTTGGTGTAATCCAGCAGTGTGTGGTATAATGCAGCAGTGTGTGGTGTAATCCAGCAGTGGGTAGTGTAATCCAGCAGTGTGTGGTGTAATCCAGCAGTGTGTAGGGTAATCCAGCAGTGTGTGGTGTAATCCAGCAGTGAGTAGTGTATTCCAGCAGTGAGTGGTGTATTCCAGCAGTGAGTAGTGTATACCAGCGGTGAGTGGTGTATTCCAGCTGAGGTAGTGTATTCCAGCGGTGAGTAGTGTATTCCAGCGGTGAGTGGTGTATTCCAGCTGAGGTAGTGTATTCCAGCAGTGAGTAGTGTATTCCAGCGGTGAGTGGTGTATTCCAGCAGTGAGTGGTGTATTCCAGCTGAGGTAGTGTATTCCAGCGGTGAGTGGTGTATTCCAGCAGTGAGTTGTGTATTCCAGCTGAGGTAGTGTATTCCAGCAGTGAGTGATGCATTCCAGCAGTGAGTGGTCTATTTCAGCAATGAGTGGTGTATTCCAGCAGTGAGTGGTGTATTCCAGCAGTGAATGATGTATTCCAGCAGATAGTGATGTATTCCAGCTGAGGTAGTGTATTCCAGCAGTGAGTGTTGTATTCCAGCAGTGAGTGATGTATTCCAGCAGTGAGTAGTGTATTCCAGCTGTGAGCGGTGGATTCCAGCTGAGGTAGTGTATTCCAGCGGTGAATGGTGTATTCCAGCGGCGAGTGGTGTATTCCAGCAGTGAGTAGTGTATTCCAGCAGTGAGTAGTGTATTCCAGCAGTGAGTGGTGTATTCCAGTGGTGAGTGGTGTATTCCAGCAGTGAGTTGTGTATTCCAGCAGTGAGTAGTGTATTCCAGCAGTGAGTAGTGTATTCCAGCAGTGAGTGGTGTATTCCAGCAGTGAGTAGTGTATTCCAGCAGTGAGTAGTGTATTCCAGCAGTGAGTGGTGTATTCCAGTGGTGAGTGGTGTATTCCAGCAGTGAGTAGTGTATTCCAGTGGTGAGTGGTGTATTCCAGCAGTGAGTGGTGTATTCCAGCTGAAGTAATATATTCCAGCAGTGAGTGGTGTATTCCAGCAGTGAGTGGTGTATTCCAGCAATGAGCGGTGTATTCCAGCAGTGAACAGTGTATTCCAGCAGTGAGTGATGTATTCCAACAGTGAGCGTTGTATTCCAGCTGAGGTAGTGTATTCCAGCAGTGAGTGGTGTATTCCAGCAGTGAGTGATGTATTCCAGCAGTGGGTGATGTATTCCAGCAGTGGGTGGTGTAATACAGCAGTGGATGGTGTAATCCAGCAGTGTGTGGTGTACTCCAGTAAGTGTGTGGCGTAATCCAGCAGCAGGTATTATAAACCAGCAGTGACTGATGTTTCCAGCAGCAGGTAGTGTAATACAGCAGGGAGTGGTGTATTCCAGCAGTGAGTGGTGTAATCCAGCAGTGAGTGATGTATTCCAGCAGTGAGTGATGTATTCCAGCAGTGAGTGATGTATACCAGCGGTGAGTGGTGTATTCCAGCTGAGGTAGTGTATTCCAGCCGTGAGTGGTGTATTCCAGCAGTGAGTGTGTATTCCAGCAGTGAGTAGTGTATTCCAGCAGTGAGTGGTGTATTACAGCTGAGGTAGTGTATTCCAGCAGTGAGTAGTGTATTCCAGCGGTGAGTGGTGTATTCCAGCTCATGTAGTGTATTCCAGCAGTGAGTAGTTTATTCCAGCTGAGGTAGTGTATTCCAGCGGTGAGTGGTGTATTCCAGCGGTGAGTGGTGTATTCCAGCAGTGAGTGGTGTATTCCAGCAGTGAGTGGTGTATTGCAGCGGTGAGTTGTGTATTCCAGCTGAGGTAGTGTATTCCAGCGGTGAGTGGTGTATTCCAGCAGTGAGTGGTGTATTCCAGCTGAGGTAGTTTATTCCAGCGGTGAGTGGTGTATTCCAGCTGAGGTAGTGTATTCCAGCACTGAGTAGTGTATTCCAGCGGTGAGTGGTGTATTCCAGCAGTGAGTGGTGTATTCCAGCTGAGGTAGTGTATTCCAGCGGTGAGTGGTGTATTCCAGCAGTGAGTGGTGTATTCCAGCTGAGGTAGTGTATTCAAGCAGTGAGTGATGCATTCCAGCAGTGAGTGGTGTATTCCAGCAGTGAGTGGTGTATTCTAGCAGTGAGTGGTGTATTCCAGCAGTGAATGATGTATTCCAGCAGATAGTGATGTATTCCAGCTGAGGTAGTGTATTCCAGCAGTGAGTGTTGTATTCCAGCAGTGAGTGTTGTATTCCAGCAGTGAATGATGTATTCCAGCAGATAGTGATGTATTCCAGCTGAGGTAGTGTATTCCAGCAGTGAGTGGTGTATTCCAGCAGTGAGTGGTGTATTCCAGCAGTGAATGATGTATTCCAGCAGATAGTGATGTATTCCAGCTGAGGTAGTGTATTCCAGCAGTGAGTGGTGTATTTCAGCGGTGAGTGGTTTATTCCAGCAGTGATTGATGTATTCAAGCAGTGAGTAGTGTATTTCAGCGGTGAGTGGTGTATTCCAGCTGAGGTAGTGTATTCCAGCGGTGAGTGGTGTATTCCAGCGGTGAGTGGTGTATTCCAGCAGTGAGTGGTGTATTCCAGCTGAGGTAATGTATTCCAGCAGTGAGTGGTGTATTCCAGCAGTGAGCGGTGTATTCCAGCAGTGAGCGGTGTATTCCAGCAGTGATCAGTGTATTCCAGCAGTGAGTGATGTATTCCAACAGTGAGTGATGTATTCCAGCAGTGAGTGGGGTATTCCAGCAGTGAGTGATGTATTCCAGCAGTGAGTGGAGTATTCCAGCAGTGAGTGATGTATTCCAGCAGTGAGTGGTTTATTCCAGCAGTGAGTGGTGTATTCCAGCAGTGAGTGGTGTATTCCAGCAGTGAGTGATGTATTCCAACTGAGGTAGTGTATTCCAGCAGTGAGTGATGTATTCCAGCTGTGAGTGATGTATTCCAGCAGCAGTGAGTGGTATATTCCAGCTAAGTTAGTGTATTCCAGCAGTGAGTGATGTATTCCAGTTTAGGTAGTGTATTCCAGTAGTGGGTGGAGTATTCCAGCGGTGAGTGATGTATTCCAGCAGTGAGTGGTGTATTCCAGCAGTGAGTGGTGTATTCCAGCAGTGAGTGGTGTATTCCAGCAGTGAGTGATGTATTCCAACTGAGGTAGTGTATTCCAGCAGTGAGTGATGTATTCCAGCAGTGAGTGGTGTATTCCAGCAGTGAGTAGTGTATTCCAGCGGTGAGTGGTGTATTCCAGCTGAGGTAGTGTATTCCAGCAGTGATTAGTGTATTCCAGCGGTGAGTAGTGTATTCCAGCTCAAGTAGTGTATTCCAGCAGTGAGTAGTGTATTCCAGCTGAGGTAGTGTATTCCAGCAGTGAGTAGTGTATTCCAGTGGTGAGTGGTGTATTCCAGCAGTGAGTGGTGTATTCCAGCAGTGAGTGGTGTATTCCAGCGGTGAGTGGTGTATTCCAGCTGAGGTAGTGTATTCCAGTGGTGAGTGGTGTATTCCAGCAGTGAGTGGTGTATTCCAGCTGAGATAGTGTATTCCAGTGGTGAGTGGTGTATTCCAGCTGAGGTAGTGTATTCCAGCACTGTGTAGTGTATTCCAGCGGTGAGTGGTGTATTCCAGCAGTGAGTGATGCATTCCAGCAGTGAGTGGTGTATTCCAGCAGTGAGTGGTGTATTCCAGCAGTGAGTGGTGTATTCCAGCAGTGAATGATGTATTCCAGTAGATAGTAATGTATTCCAGCTGAGGTAGTGTATTCCAGCAGTGAGTGTTGTATTCCAGCAGTGAGTGTTGTATTCCAGCAGTGAATGATGTATTCCAGCAGATAGTGATGTATTCCAGCTGAGGTAATGTATTCCAGCAGTGAGTGGTGTATTCCAGCAGTGAGTGGTGTATTCCAGCTGTGAGTGATGTATTTCAGCGGTGAGTGGTATATTCCAGCAGTGAGTGATGTATTCCAGCATTGAGTGATGTATACAAGCGGTGAGTGGTGTATTCCAGCTGAGGTAGTGTATTCCAGCACTGAGTAGTGTATTCCAGCGGTGAGTGGTGTATTCCAGCTGAGGTAGTGCATTCCAGTAGTGAGTAGTGTATTCCAGCGGTGAGTGGTGTATTCCAGCTGTGGTAGTGTATTCCAGCTGAGGTAGTGTATTCCAGCGGTGAGTGGTGTATTCCAGCTGAGGTAGTGTATTCCAGCACTGAGTAGTGTATTCCAGCAGTGAGTGATGTATTACAGCGGTGAGTGGTTTATTCCAGCTGAGGTAGTGTATTCCAGCACTGAGTAGTGTATTCCAGCAGTGAGTGGTGTATTACAGCGGTGAGTGGTGTATTCCAGCAGTGAGTGGTGTATACCAGCGGTGAGTGGTGTATTCCAGCTGAGGTAGTGTAGTCCAGCACTGAGTAGTGTATTCCAGCAGTGAGTGGTGTATTACAGCGGTGAGTGGTGTATTCCAGCTGAGGTAGTGTATTCCAGCAGTGAATAGTGTATTCCAGCGGTGAGTGGTGTATTTCAGCAGTGAGTAGTGTATTCCAGCAGTGAGTGGTGTAATCCAGCAGTGTGTGGTGTGATCCAACAGTGTGTGGTGTAATCCAGCAGTGAGTGGTGTAATCCAGCAGTGAGTGATGTAATCTAGCAGTGAGTGATGTAATCCAGCAGTGAGTGGTGTAATCCAGCAGTGAGTGATGTAATCTAGCGGTGAGTGGTGTAATCCAGCAGTGAGTGTGTAATCTAGCAGTGAGTGATGTAATCCAGCAGTGAGTGATGTATACCAGCAGTGAGTGGTGTAATCCAACAGTGTGTGGTGTA
Organism: Archivesica marissinica; assembly: GCA_014843695.1. NCBI lineage: Eukaryota > Metazoa > Mollusca > Bivalvia > Venerida > Vesicomyidae > Archivesica > Archivesica marissinica. The sequence goes on along the minus strand of CM026401.1, from coordinate 7,353,035 downwards.
ATCCAACAGTATGTGGTGTAATCCAGCAGTGTGTGGTGTGATCCAACAGCCGATAGTGTAATCCAGCAGTGAGTAGTGTATTCCAGCGGTGAGTGGTGTATTCCAGCTGAGGTAGTGTATTCCAGCTGAGGTAGTGTATTCCAGCGGTGAGTGGTGTATTCCAGCTGAGGTAGTGTATTCCAGCACTGAGTAGTGTATTCCAGCAGTGAGTGATGTATTACAGCGGTGAGTGGTTTATTCCAGCTGAGGTAGTGTATTCCAGCACTGAGTAGTGTATTCCAGCAGTGAGTGGTGTATTACAGCGGTGAGTGGTGTATTCCAGCAGTGAGTGGTGTATACCAGCGGTGAGTGGTGTATTCCAGCTGAGGTAGTGTAGTCCAGCACTGAGTAGTGTATTCCAGCAGTGAGTGGTGTATTACAGCGGTGATTGGTGTATTCCAGCTGAGGTAGTGTATTCCAGCAGTGAGTAGTGTATTCCAGCGGTGAGTGGTGTATTTCAGCAGTGAGTAGTGTATTCCAGCAGTGAGTGGTGTAATCCAGCAGTGTGTGGTGTGATCCAACAGTGTGTGGTGTAATCCAGCAGTGAGTGGTGTAATCCAGCAGTGAGTGATGTAATCTAGCAGTGAGTGATGTAATCCAGCAGTGAGTGGTGTAATCCAGCAGTGAGTGATGTAATCTAGCGGTGAGTGGTGTAATCCAGCAGTGAGTGGTGTAATCTAGCAGTGAGTGATGTAATCCAGCAGTGAGTGATGTATACCAGCAGTGAGTGGTGTAATCCAACACTGTGTGGTGTAATCCAACAGTATGTGGTGTAATCCAGCAGTGTGTGGTGTGATCCAACAGCCGATAGTGTAATCCAGCAGTGAGTGGTGTAATCCAGCAGTGAGTAGTGTAATCCAGCAGTGTGTGGTGTAATCCAGCAGTGTGTGGTGTAATCCAGCAGTGAGTAGTGTAATCCAGCAGTGTGTGGTGTAATCCAGCAGTGGGTGGTGTAATCCAGCAGTGAGTGGTGTAATCCAGCAGTGAGTAGTGTAATCCAGCAGTGTGTGGTGTAATCCAGCAGTGGGTGGTGTAATCCAGCAGTGTGTTGTGTAATCCAGCAGTGTGTGGTGTAATCTAGCAGTGTGTGGTGTAATCCAGCAGTGTGTGGTGTATTCCAGCAGTGGGTAGTGTAATCCAGCAGTGTGTGGTGTAATCCAGCAGAAGGTGGTGTAATCCAGCAGTGTGTGGTGTAATCCAGCAGTGTGTGGTGTAATCCAGCAGTGGGTAGTGTAATCCAGCAGTGTGTGGTGTAATCCAGCAGTGAGTAGTGTAATCCAGCAGTGTGTGGTGTAATCCAGCAGTGGGTAGTGTAATCCAGCAGTGTGTGGTGTAATCCAACAGAAGTGGTGTAATCCAGCAGTGTGTGGTGTAATCCAGCAGTGTGTGGTGTAATCCAGCAGTGAGTGGTGTATTCCAGCAGTGAGTGATGTATTCCAGCAGTGAGTGGTGTATTCCAGCAGTGAGTGATGTATACCAGCGGTGAGTGGTGTATTCCAGCTGAGGTAGTGTATTCCAGCACTGAGTAGTGTATTCCAGCGGTGAGTGGTGTATTCCAGCTTAGGTAGTGTATTCCAGCAGTGGGTGGAGTATTCCAGCGGTGAGTGATGTATTCCAGCTGAGTGATGTATTCCAGCAGTGAGTGGTGTATTCCAGCTGTGAGTGATGTATTCCAGCGGTGAGTGGTATATTCCAGCAGTGAGTGATGTATTCCAGCATTGAGTGATGTATACAAGCGGTGAGTGGTGTATTCCAGCTGAGGTAGTGTATTCCAGCACTGAGTAGTGTATTCCAGCGGTGAGTGGTGTATTCCAGCTGAGGTAGTGTATTCCAGCAGTGAGTAGTGTATTCCAGCGGTGAGTGGTGTATTCCAGCTGAGGTAGTGTATTCCAGCTGAGGTAGTGTATTCAAGCGGTGAGTGGTGTATTCCAGCTGTGGTGATGTATTCCAGCGGTGAGTGGTATATTCCAGCAGTGAGTGATGTATTCCAGCATTGAGTGATGTATACAAGCTGAGTGGTGTATTCCAGCTGAGTAGTGTATTCCAGCATTGAGTGGTGTATACAGCGGTGAGTGGTGTATTCCAGCTGAGGTAGTGCATTCCAGCAGTGAGTAGTGTATTCCAGCGGTGAGTGGTGTATTCCAGCTGAGGTAGTGTATTCCAGCTGAGGTAGTGTATTCAAGCGGTGAGTGGTGTATTCCAGCTGAGGTAGTGTATTCCAGCACTGAGTAGTGTATTCCAGCAGTGAGTGGTGTATTACAGCGTTGAGTGGTGTATTCCAGCTGAGGTAGTGTATTCCAGCACTGAGTAGTGTATTCCAGCAGTGAGTGGTGTATTACAGCGGTGAGTGGTGTATTCCAGCAGTGAGTGGTGTATACCAGCGGTGAGTGGTGTATTCCAGCTGAGGTAGTGTAGTCCAACACTGAGTAGTGTATTCCAGCAGTGAGTGGTGTATTACAGCGGTGAGTGGTGTATTCCAGCTGAGGTAGTGTATTCCAGCAGTGAGTAGTGTATTCCAGCGGTGAGTGGTGTATTTCAGCAGTGAGTAGTGTATTCCAGCAGTGAGTGGTGTAATCCAGCAGTGTGTGGTGTGATCCAACAGTGTGTGGTGTAATCCAGCAGTGAGTGGTGTAATCCAGCAGTGAGTGATGTAATCTAGCAGTGAGTGATGTAATCCAGCAGTGAGTGGTGTAATCCAGCAGTGAGTGATGTAATCTAGCGGTGAGTGGTGTAATCCAGCAGTGAGTGGTGTAATCTAGCAGTGAGTGATGTAATCCAGCAGTGAGTGATGTATTCCAGCAGTGTGTGGTGTGATCCAACAGCCGATAGTGTAATCCAGCAGTGAGTGGTGTAATCCAGCAGTGAGTAGTGTAATCCAGCAGTGTGTGGTGTAATCCAGCAGTGTGTGGTGTAATCCAGCAGTGAGTAGTGTAATCCAGCAGTGTGTGGTGTAATCCAGCAGTGGGTGGTGTAATCCAGCAGTGTGTGGTGTAATCCAGCAGTGAGTAGTGTAATCCAGCAGTGTGTGGTGTAATCCAGCAGTGTGTGGTGTAATCCAGCAGTGTGTGGTGTAATCCAGCAGTGTGTGGTGTAATCCAGCAGTGGGTAGTGTAATCCAGCAGTGTGTGGTGTAATCCAGCAGAAGGTGGTGTAATCCAGCATTGTGTGGTGTAATCCAGCAGTGTGTGGTGTAATCCAGCAGTGAGTAGTGTAATCCAGCAGTGTGTGGTGTAATCCAGCAGTGAGTAGTGTAATCCAGCAGTGTGTGGTGTAATCCAGCAGTGGGTAGTGTAATCCAGCAGTGTGTGGTGTAATCCAACAGAAGGTGGTGTAATCCAGCAGTGTGTGGTGTAATCCAGCTGTGTGTGGTGTAATCCTGCAGTGAGTGGTGTATTCCAGCAGTGAGTGGTGTATTCCAGCAGTGAGTGGTGTATTCCAGCAGTGAGTGATGTATACAGCGGTGAGTGGTGTATTTCAGCTGAGGTAGTGTATTCCAGCACTGAGTAGTGTATTCCAGTGGTGAGTGGTGTATTCCAGCTTAGGTAGTCTATTCCAGCAGTGGGTGGAGTATTCCAGCGGTGAGTGATGTATTCCAGCAGTGAGTGGTGTATTCCAGCTGTGAGTGATGTATTCCAGCGGTGAGTGGTATATTCCAGCAGTGAGTGATGTATTCCAGCATTGAGTGATGTATACAAGCGGTGAGTGGTGTATTCCAGCTGAGGTAGTTTATTCCAGCACTGAGTAGTGTATTCCAGCGGTGAGTGGTGTATTCCAGCTGAGGTAGTGCATTCCAGCAGTGAGTAGTGCATTCCAGCGGTGAGTGGTGTATTCCAGCTGAGGTAGTGTATTCCAGCTGAGGTAGTGTATTCCAGTGGTGAGTGGTGTATTCCAGCTGAGGTAGTGTATTCCAGCACTGAGTAGTGTATTCCAGCAGTGAGTGGTGTATTACAGCGGTGAGTGGTGTATTCCAGCTGAGGTAGTGTATTCCAGCACTGAGTAGTGTATTTCAGCAGTGAGTGGTGTATTACAGCGGTGAGTGGTGTATTCCAGCAGTGAGTGGTGTATACCAGCGGTG
>CM026401.1:7217054-7347921 GCA_014843695.1 Archivesica marissinica | reverse complement strand
TCACATACAATGGATATAGCAACATACTATGTCACATACAATGGATATAGCAACATACTATGTCACATACAATGGATATAGCAACATACTATGTCACATACAATGGATATAGCAACATACTATGTCACATACAATGGATATAGCAACATACTATGTCACATACAATGGATATAGCAACATACTATGTCACATACAATGGATATCACAAACGACATGGATATAGCAAATTCACACGGCATGTAACATACAATGGATATAGCAAAACACTATAAGATACAATGGATATAGCAACATACTATGTCACATACAATGGATACAATAACAAACTATGTCACATACAACGGATACAATACCAAACTATGTCACATACAATGGATACAATACCAAACTATGTAACATACAACGGATACAATACCAAACTATGTAACATATAACGGATACAATACCAAAAACTATGTAATATAACGGATACAATACCAAACTATGTAACATATAACGGATACAATACCAAACTATGTAACATATAAGGATACAATACCAAACTAGTAACATATAACGGATACAATACCAAACTATGTAACATATAACGGATACAATACCAAACTATGTAACATATAACGGATACAATACCAAACTATGTAACATATAACGGATACAATACCAAACTATGTAACATATAACGGATACAATACCAAACTATGTAACATATAACGGATACAATACCAAACTATGAAACATATAACGGATACAATACCAAACTATGTAACATATAACGGATACAATACCAAACTATGAAACATATAACGGATACAATACCAAACTATGTAACATATAACGGATACAATACCAAACTATGAAACATATAACGGATACAATACCAAACTATGAAACATATAACGGATACAATACCAAACTATAATGGATAATAAAACACTGCTATGTATAACTGATGTAACAACATGCTATGGTATTATATAATACATACAACAGGAGACTGTGGTAACAATGTTTACGAATACTCACCGAGCAACTCTGCCAAGCGTGAGAACTCCAATGACATATCTGAGCACGTGGCTAGGTTTAAAAGATGGTCGATCAAGCCAAAGCCATGACACATCTACCACCGACATCAGTATAAGAGGAATAACTATACATGACATAGTTATCCAGAACAGGTTTGTATCACCTACAAGAAGATTGTGACATGACATAGATATCCAGAACATGTTTGTATCACCTACAAGAAGATTATGACATAGTTATTCAGAACATGTTTGTATCACCTACAAGAAGATTGTGACATAGTTATCCAGAACATGTTTGTATCACCTACAAGAAGATTATGACATAGTTATTCAGAACATGTTTGTATCACCTACAAGAAGATTGTGACATGACATAGTTATCCAGAACAGGTTTGTATCACCTACAAGAAGATTATGACATAGTTATCCAGAACATGTTTGTATCACCTACAAGAAGATTATGACATAGTTATTCAGAACATGTTTGTATCACCTACAAGAAGATTGTGACATGACATAGTTATCCAGAACATGTTTGTATCACCTACAAGAAGATTATGACATAGTTATCCAGAACATGTTTGTATCACCTACAAGAAGATTATGACATAGTTATTCAGAACATGTTTGTATCACCTACAAGAAGATTGTGACATGACATAGTTATCCAGAACAGGTTTGTATCACCTACAAGAAGAATGTGACATGACATAGATATCCAGAACAGGTTTGTATCACCTACAAGAATAATGTGACATGACATAGTTATCCAGAACAGGTTGGTATCACCTACAAGAATAACGTGACATGACATAGATATCCAGAACAGGTTTGTATCACCTACAAGAAGAATGTGACATGACATACGTATCCAGAACATGTTTGTATCACCTACAAGAGGAATGTGACATGACATAGTTATTCAGAACATGTTTGTATCACCTACAAGAAGAATGTGACATGACATAGTCATCCAGAACAGGTTTGTATCACCTACAAGAGGAATGTGACATGAATAGTTATCCAGAACAGGTTTGTATCACCTACAAGAAGAATGTGACATGAATAGTTATCCAGAACAGGTTTGTATCACCTACAAGAGGAATGTGACATGAATAGTTATCCAGAACAGGTTTGTATCACCTACAAGAAGAATGTGACATGGCATAGTTATCCAGAACAGGTTTGTATCTCCTACAAGAATAATGTGACATGACATACATTTGTAGTTATCCAGATACAAGAATAATGTGACATGACATAGTTATCCAGATACAAGAATAATGTGACATGACATAGTTATCCAGAACAGGTTTGTATCACCTACAAGAAGAATGTGAGTTTGTTGTAGCGTTGTAGACATATAACTGACAGTGGGTGGAAGAGATAGAGGATATAACGCCAATAGTGGAAATACAAATTTCGGCTTATCACTTGATGAAATAAAATCCTATCTCACATTAATAAACACAAATCTTCTTTTTCTTTTATGAATTCCAATGATTTTGGCTAATATAATATTTGTTTTCAAATTTTATTCATTTTAACTGCCATGTCAGGGGCCTCATTGTACTTCAATACATAACCACTCACCAATTATGTCAGTGTGAACGTAAGAAATAGTTCCGGTATAATTTTCAAGTTAGTTTCTGTTTGCTGTCAAAATTAAAAACTACAGACAAAACAAATTCATTAGAATATATTACTTTATTAACTGTTTATGATTGTCAGAAAATATCTAAAATACAAAAGTACATCCAACCGCGGAGGAATATGAAACTAAGGCAGTGACAGAGAAAATGCCATATTTCACTGTTTCAAAGCAGTGGAAGATGGAGTTTTCTTTCACTGAGAAAACTCTATAATTCATTGGAAAGCATAAAAGAAAAACTGAGTCTAAGACTGGACCTGGTAATGGTCATCCAAAGAACACACACGGAAGCGGTATACAACAGTATCTTGCCTCAATACATAGTTTATTATTGAGTTGTGTTAACTGCAGAGGATATGATCGACCAGATGACTAAAGACAGTTATCGTGGTCAAAATAATATTCTAACATGGCTCGGAATTTTGTCTGAATACACAAAGACGGAATGTACCGTGGTTAAATCTGCAATTAAACACTGTTTAGTGAGTAACGTCATTTTACTAGCATTTTTGAAGTTTTGTGACCGTCATTTACCTGCCCTAAAAACAACACATACTATTTTGGCGCTTTTATATATTTAGGCTTAGTTAGCTGTGAAGCCCTAGACACGTAGGAAGATATGTTTGTTGACTTCAAAAGTAAGTCGTTCATCACCGTACAGTATGCGCACATAAACAATGGCGAGGAAAGTGTTTGCGCAATGCATAGTATCCAGGACTTTGACAAATGAAATGGAATGTAATTTCTACAACACCGTGTAAGCACAGAGGAGAATTATAGGAACGATATATCTTTTGTGAAGATCGAAGCTCAGCGCACTGCATCCCAGGTGAACAAAACCACCACCCAAAAAAACACCACACAACCCAAAAAACAACAAAAAAGGCTATGATGAATTAAATCAAGAAAGATTATTATCTCACCATTGTCCCTGTACGAGATAGCCAATCGAACGTCCGAACCAATATCCCAGAAGTAGACACACATTGAAATGATGGGACATGTCAGAGACCTTACAACAGGCCAGATCACTCTTTTGTGTCGTTTCTCACTTGTGTCCGTTTTCGGCTCGTTTAAAACCTCTGAATGGCCAGCAGGTATGTTTGGAGGAAGCAACCTTTTAGCTAAGTTGTCAAGGGCAACATAGTTACTATCTATAGTACATTTGGCGTCGGTAGCGTCTTTTCCATATCCCGAAGACGATCTTTCTCTTGATATATTCTTTAGGGAGTCATAGCTTGTTGTGTCTCGTGTCGTGATGTTATTGTTCAAACGTTTGATTACTTTCTTTCCTTCTGTCGATTGTTGTTCATCATCAGTTGTGTCCTCATCTAAGTAAAACATACAACTCTTCCGACTTGGTATATTCGTTGATTCAGTCACATCCACTATTGAATTTGCATAATGTTCAGTATCACACTCATTTAAGTAACACGCAGAATTCCTCTGACTTGGTATAACACTGGATTCTAGCAATTGTTCTTTCTGATTTATATAAGGTAGTGTGCTCTGTAAAGCTGGAATCTCGTTACACAAGTTTACTTGTTCGAGTACAATTGGTTCCGATCCTTCAACATAATCCATTGAATCATTTGGATTAGAAGCCCAATTACACTCATCTAAATCAACAGTGTCATTTTCAACAATTTCAGTTCTGCTTTCAGAGTTTTTAGAATATATATCTAACGGATATGGTACACTGCCTAACATACTAGATAATTCTGCAACCACAGGTCTTTGAGACATTTGTATAGAATCTTGTGTGACTGAGTATCTGGTATTTGGAGGTAATTCCAAACATTGTGTGTCTAAATTGCAAGGAGCTGACCTATTTGACAAAGGTGGGCGATCTACCGTATAACAGTTTGGTGATGAGTTGCGGTTGTCTTTATGTCTATCGTTAGCATTACCGTTATCCGACTTGGTTTGGTTTTGTCCTCTACTACCTATGCGGTCCTGTAACTTCGAATAACTGTAATGACAACCCCTAATCACATTTTCCTTTTCAATTTGAGACTGGTTTGTGACAGGTAAAATCAATTCAGCTCCGATCTCTTGAGTTGATATTCTAGAAAACAGTGCGCTGTCGACATTATGTATCTGTTCAAATACAGGTGACTGTATATCTACTGCGCTGTCCATAGTCGTTACAGTATTCGTGTCTCTTCCGATGTCTGTTGTAGATACTCTGGAAAACAGTGCGCCATCGACATCATCCAACTCTCCTCTTCCGCTGTCCTTAGTAGATACTCTGGAAAACAGTGCGCCATCGACATCATCCAACTCTCCTCTTCCGCCGGCCTTAGTAGATACTCTGGAAAACAGTGCGCCATCGACATCATCCAACTCTCCTCTTCCGCTGTCCTTAGTAGATACTCTTGAAAACAGTGCGCCATCGACATCATCCAACTCTCCTCTTCCGCTGTCCTTAGTAGATACTCTGGAAAACAGTGCGCCATCGACATCATCCAACTCTCCTCTTCCGCTGTCCTTAGTAGATACTCTGGAAAACAGTGCGCCATCGACATCATCCAACTCTCCTCTTCCGCTGTCCTTTGTAGATACTCTGGAAAACAGTGCGCCATCGACACCATCCAACTCTCCTCTTCCGCTGTCCTTTGTAGATACTCTGGAAAACAGTGCGCCATCGACATCATCCAACTCTCCTCTTCCGCTGTCCTTAGTAGATACTCTGGAAAACAGTGCGCCATCGACACCATCCAACTCTCCTCTTCCGCTGTCCTTTATAGATACTCTGGAAAACAGTGCGCCATCGACATCATCCAACTCTCCTCTTCCGCTGTCCTTAGTAGATACTCTGGAAAACAGTGCGCCATCGACACCATCCAACTCTCCTCTTCCGCAGTCCTGTGTAGATACTCTGGAAAACAGTGCGCCATCGACATCATCCAACTCTCCTCTTCCGCTGTCCTTAGTAGATACTCTGGAAAACAGTGCGCCATCGACACCATTCAACTCTCCTCTTCCGCCGGCCTTAGTAGATACTCTGGAAAACAGTGCGCCATCGACACCATCGACACCATCCAACTCTCCTCTTCCGCTGTCCTTAGTAGATACTCTGGAAAACAGTGCGCCATCGACACCATTCAACTCTCCTCTTCCGCCGGCCTTAGTAGGTACTCTGGAAAACAGTGCGCCATCGACATCATCTAGCTCTCCAACTTGTGAAACATCTGTATGTGAATACATATCTACCAGGCTGTTCTAAGTTGAACAGCTGATGCTATGCCATGTAGTCGTTCTTTCCTGTAATACAAGCAGAGTGCCACAATATATAAGTTATACATTAAGTAACACATTAAACTGTTACAATTTTCTGTACTAGTCTAGTCCATATCGCCTAGCAACCGACCATTGTTTGTGTTTCAAGTTTATGATGGTTAGTGTGTCCCACGGCACTATCAATAAGTAAGTGACAGAATGTTGCTGTATCAATGAGGTCAATCCACAACCCTACCCTGTATGTCATTAAAGAAATGTGTTTTGAGAATGGTGCAATTTAATAAAATAATCCTCTTTTTCTTTATTTGTGTACTTTATGCCTAAATGTTGGTGAATTTTTATTTCAAATCATAATAGGGTTAGGGTTACTAACCCTAACCCTAACCCTAACCCTGAAATGAAGTCTCAAGAGTGAACACCTTACAGCTGATTCGCAATCGATTTGTGGGATACATGTATGTGCATAGATTAACTATTAAATGTAATATACACAAGTACGTGCCATGTACAACATGACGAAGGAAGTAAGTACTTGATAAATGTGTCGACCTCTCGATAGTGTTACCATAGTTAATGTCTGCTTGCGGATTTTGTGGAGTATTTTCATTGAAGTTGAAGTTGAAGTTGAAGTGTAATGACTCGATAGTGTTAGTGTAAGGACATTCATTTATTTTCTCTCTAAATTATAATGACTTGAACATAATCATTTCATTATAAACATTATCATAATTGTATACAATGCGTGCGTGCGTGTGTGCGTGCGTGCGTGTGTGTGTTCCACGAATGCAGGCAATAGACGAGTTTATTACAAATATACCGTACATGTGTTGGTGCTCTACGTAATTTTGTAAATATAATTGAAACAAATTTTATTAAAAAGAAAAAGACTCGTGTATTTGCAAACAAATCTAACCAGACTCGTCTTTTAGCGACACTCTCACTATCTACCCAATTAATAATGTAAGTACAAGTGGCCTAACTTTTATGATAAGTGGCATGAAGTGCGTTCCTACAGATAAGATGAGGTATAGATGTGCATGCATGTGCTTGCAATTATCGTATGCGTGCATTCATCGTTACAATCGGTTGTCCACACGTAGTCATCTTAGTTTATAACAAATTATTTTACCTTGATTGCGAAACAAGTTCTTACAATTTATATTAATCACGCACGTAGTGGTAGCGCGTTAGCTCCACGTGTGAACTGCCCGGCGGTCATGCCCCACTGTAGCACTTACAAGCAAGGCATTTAAATTACAACTGATTGGCTGATTCAGCCCGTGTGATCGCCGTTCATAACTCGATGAACCACAACATTATTTCATTCTCTAAGTATCCAAGGTCCAGCGGTAGCCGTTACGATCGTGCCCGTAGCAAGCAAGGCCTTTAAATTCCACATTGCCTCTTCTCTCTCCCTCGTGGCGATGGATTCCATCAGGAATGAGGGGTATCGAGAGTGAATAATATATGTTGTAATAACTTGTTTCGCAATCGAGCTAAAAAAAATGTGTATAATCAAATATTAATCACTCTCGAGACGTCATTACTGATGGAATCCATCGCCACGAGGGAGGGAGAAGAGACATATAACGGCTTCAGTGGGGCTCGAACTCCGGGCTTTCCGCACCTGAAGCGAGCGTGCTACCAAGTGCGCTATCACGACTTGCATCGAATGTTCGGTATTGTTTAGTTTAGTTTAATCATATTTTATTGAAAATCAATAGTTATAATAATGTTATGCACAAAACGCTACAATACATAGTATGAAAATGCAAATGGTTTGAACCACGAATTTTGACAACATTAGATAATGGCCCGCACCAGAAAGTAGGTATTGTGGGATAGTGTCATGATACAGACATATCCCATTGTTTCCAGTGGCTTATCAGGCTGGTTCTATTACGTGTACGGAGTAAAACACTGACATAAGATATGTGTGTGTTTTACGTTTATTTATCGTCGCTACCGGTTGCCCATATGAGCGACGCCTCCTGAAGAGATTAGTCATTTTAGATTTTGGAGGATAGTGCAATGATACAGACAGAGACCCATTCCAGAGTCTCATCTGGTTCTTTTACGTGCACGGTGTAAAGCACCGACACGAGACCTCGGTTTAACGTCCCATCTGAAAGACTATTAATTTTATTAGAGTCAGACGGGGGATCGAACTGGTGATCCCTGGATTACCTGTCCAGCGTTTTACCACTCGGTTGGGACTTTAAACCGAGGTCTCGTGTCGGTGCTTTGCATCGTGCACGTAAAAGAACCAGAGTAGACTCTGGAATGGGTCTCTATATGTATAATTGCACTATCCTATAATCTAAAATGACTAATCTCTTCAGAGGGCGTCGCTCATATGGACATCCGGTAGCGACGATACATATACGTAAAACGCACACGCCGATAGAAAGGGATGCGTTATGAATGCACGCAGGGAGTGGCAAACCGATTCAGTAAAGTCATACTTCCACCGACGTTCGTTATAGTGTTTATTTATTATAGTGTCACCCATATTTAAAGGGCCAGCCATTTCTGACTTATGAGACACCTCTTTTTATGAACATTAGTACTTCCCGAATCCTATGCTTGTATGCCAGGAGGCACCAGGCTGGTAGGCAATCGGTAACCATTATTTAACTCGCTGGCGGCTCACCAACCGGCCATATCAGAGAACCCTTAACCACTAGACCACGGAGACGGTTATATTTCAAAAACACATATTTACTGATTGAAAATTATATTTTAAATTATAATGGATGAATGTGTAGTTGTATATAAAAGTTTAAATGTTATAATTTTGGAGAGGAATTAATATAAGTTTTCTGAAAACTTGTTTTCCTATCCAAACCATTCACAATTTATGTAATTTGTAACATTTTTTGTGTTATACATGTAAATTTATTGGAATAAATACTGTTTAAACCAAATGTTATAATATATCTATTCCATACGACAGTGTCGCTTTAAACGTGACCTTCCAAATTATAGTGTATGTATAATGTACGGTAACTAGACTGCTATTAATAGATATATAGTCAACAACGTGTTAATGACCGCTGAGAATTTTAAACTTTATTTATTTTTACAACGATTGCGAAGCAAGTTTTAACAACTTTATATTAATCACTCTCGTTGACGCGGATGAAAGCGTAAATGTGGTCATTCGTGTCCGAGGAAACCGTAGAATACCCACTTGTCCGAGCTGGCGACCACCTCACATACTTCCCGGTCAGAGGATTGAACCCGGGTTGCATTGGTGAGAAGCGAGCACATAACCACCTCGCTAATCGGATAACTGAGAATGACAATAGATATCCATCAACCCATTATCAATGCATTTAATTTCCAATTAGAGACCATGGCCCTGTCACTAAAGACCACTGTTTGCTCTTCTGGTGGATGGTCTGTATAGACAGGTTTGACTGTGTGTCTATATATATATAATACTACATCTGTCTAGATCACATGCATAGCTTAGATATATATAATGGTAGGCAATGGTACAGAGTGGCAGAGTGGTTACGGTCGTTGACTTCAAATCACGTGTCCCTCACCGCTGTAGGTTCGAATCAAATTCGTTCATATGAGGAAGCTATACAGCTAGCTTGGGAAAGTCGGTGGTTATACCCGGGTGCCTGAAATACTGTTCGAACAGGCATCAGGGGCCTTGTTCCACCAATAAAAACGAACGAACAAACAAGCCAACCAACGAACCAACCAACGAACCAACCAACCAACAAACAAACAAACAAACAAACAAACGAACCAACAAACATTGGTATCTAATAGGTACAATTACTAAGCATGCTACAGATAAAACATAATACTCACCATATGTTATTTATCCTCAGCCAGACGTTATGCAACACAACATTTATCGCACACGCAGTGTAGTAAGAAACAGTGGTTACATAAAGTATGGTGTATTGTTTATAAATACAAGCAAGTTTGTAGAGTGATCGCGCTTTGAGTTGGCTCACTGATAAAAACAAAACACTTACAAACACACACCGTTTATAAATCATTGTATATATTGTATTTGTTAATGGCCATATGCAAATTGTATTTTGCAGATTTTGCCAAATAAACTTGAAACTTGTAGTTTTAATTTATATATATAATTTGCAACCTTCGTGTGGTTCATGGGTTTTTTGGGGGGAGGGAAGGGGTATGGTAACGGATCGGTAGTCCAGTGGTCAACACGTTGCACTTCGAATACAGGGATCGTAGGTTCGATCCGCGTCGAGTTCGAGCCTCCGCTGTAGCCGATACGATTGTGCCCTTAGGCAAGGCATTTAAATTCCACGTTGCCTCTTATCTCTACCTCATGGCGAGGGATTAATTACATCAGGAATGATGTCTCGAGAGCGATTAATATAAGTTGAAATAGCTTGTTTCGCAATCGAGTTAAAATAAAATTGTATAAACTAATTCTTTCTATTAGGACTACGATACACAACAATAACATCTCAATGTGAAATATACATGAAAACTATTTACATAGAAAGAAGTTCAATATACGTCATAATATTTAATTGCATAACATTAAAATCTTTTATTTACCCTTAGGCCTAATCCATTCGTCTTTGATAACAACCAATACATACCTTGATCATTCAACAGGTAATCAGTATATTTTGCCAATGTTCGGTGTGTGTGTTTTACGTTTATTTATCGTCGCTACCGGTTGCCCATATGAGCGACGCCTCCTGAAGAGATTAGTCATTTTAGATTTTTGGAGGATAGTGCAATGATACAGACAGAGACCCATTCCAGAGTCCCCTCTGGTTCTTTTACGTGCACGGTGTACAGCATCAACATGAGACATCGGTTAAAAGTCCCATCTGAAAGACTGTTAATGTTATTAAGGTCAGACGGGGGATTGAACCTGCGATCCCTGGAGTACCAGTTCAATGTGTTAACCACTGGACTACAGATCCGTCTGTGTGTTCATTAATGCATTAAGATCATTTTATTTATAACCTAGAATGACTTGATGCAGGAATGTACTAACTGAATGAAATCTGCTCCCTGTAGAATTATTTGAACATTGCTATACATTTACTTGTTGGAGGAAAATAAGATAACTGTCTCTAAATAGTCTTTAAAGTAGTATAATATCAGAATAACACAGCAATAATAAAACACATATCAAGTACAGTTAAACCTGTGCTAAGCAGCCAGCCGAGGGTATCACAGAAAGTGGCTGCTTAGCACAGGTGGCTGCTTAATAGAGGTCAAGTGTATAATAAATCAACATATTGGGAATCTGTAAACTGGCTGCTTAATACAGGTTGGCTGCTTAATATAGGTGACCACTAACACAGGTTTGAGTGTATTGTGTAATGTTTAAAATATTTGTTCTCGCAAATAGGTATCAAACAGTTGTAAAACTGACCTAAAAAGGTCAAATATGCAAAACAAGCGAGATATTTCGATTGATTTGCAGCTCAAATATGGCCGTCGATTTCCATTCCTGCGTAGGTTTAAAACTGCATATTCATTTGTTCTAAGTAGATATATGCAGTACCGTAGCCAGAGGAAAATTTCAACCGAGGAAATCTAGCGGGTCCTGGGGCATGTTTATGGAACGCCAAGGCTGTCTTCTGTTGGTACTGATCTGTTTGTTGTGTGCATTTACTAAGTTGTTCTGTGTTAACATCGTTATGTTATGAGTATTTGCCAAATCGTTCTGTACTTAAGACATTTTGTCTTGTGCAAACACCAGTTCCTTCTGTGCATTTGTCATTATGTTATGTGCATTTAATAACTCGTTCGGTACAAACGACATTTTGTTGTGTGCATACACTGTTTCTTTCTGTGCATTTGTCATTATGTTATGTGCATTTACTAACTCGTTCGGTACAAACGACATTTTGTTGTGTGCATACACTGTTTCTTTCTGTGCATTTGTCATTATGTTATGTGCATTTAATAACTCGTTCGGTACAAACGACATTTTGTTGTGTGCATACACTGTTTCTTTCTGTGCAGTTGTCATTGTGTTATGTGTTTTAACAGGTTGTCATGTAGACACACTATGCTGTCCTGTGCATATGTCAATATGTTATGTGCATTTACCAATTCGTGATGTACTGAAACAGTTTGTCATGTGCGTACATCATTTCGTCCTGTGTGTTTGTCGTTATGTTATGTACATTAATCATGTTGTTCTGTACTTACAACATTTTGTCATATGCGTACATAATTTCGTTATGTGTGTTTGTCGTTATGTTATGTGCATTTATCGTGTTGTCTTGTGCTTACAACATTTTGTCATGTGAGTACATCATTTCGTTATGTGTGTTTGTCATTATGTTATGTGCATTTATCGTGTTGTTCTGTACTTACAACATTTTGTCATGTGCGTACATCATTTCGTTATGTGTGTTTGTCATTATGTTATGTGCATTTATCGTGTTGTCTTGTACTTACAACAGTTTGTCATGTGCGTACATCATTTCGTCCTGTGTGTTTGTCATTATGTTATGTACATTAATCATGTTGTTCTGTACTTACAACATTTTGTCATGTGCGTACATCATTTCGTTCTGTGCAAACATAATTATGTAGAGTGCACACATCGTTATTATGTACGGATCTATTATATTGGGCATTAAAAGGGGTAACACCGGTGCGAAAATTAAAATGGCGGACAATCGGCTGCATGACGCTCTCGTGGCTCTTCTTCTTGGTGATTTCGGCACTCCATCAATATTGAGGATTATGTGTCGTCGCTGGTGAATTTTGAGATGATGATATTTACAATGATTAATTAACAAATAAGTGAATGTCCAAAGACAAATATACTACAGTGCTTGTTTTTAAAAGATTTTGTACATATAATGAATGCTTTAGATCATGGTTGGGAGGGCAGAAACAGGGATGAGTGCTTTAAAGCCATCAACTGTTATTGCTTCATGTGCGGCAAGTGGTAACAAGTTCCATTGGATGACGGTTCTTGGATAAAAAGAGAATTTGTATGAATCTTTGTTGACAGTGATGTGTTTATAACAATATGGGTTTGTGTGTCTGGTTATGTTGTCTACGGGTATCAAAAGGTTTATGGGAATGTTTACAGCTACTATTTGGTGTATTATTTTATAGAAGAGAATCAATCTGTATCTAACTCTGCGTGTCTCAAGTGTTGGCCAGTTTAGGTTGTCGATCATTTCGGAGACTGAACTAGTGTTATGGTATCGGTTGGTAACGAATCTGGCAGCACGTCGCTGTACCGTCTCAATTTGGTGTTTTTGTGTTTTAGAATGTGGGTCCCAGATAGTACTGGAGAATTCTAGCTTGGGTCTTACTAGTGCTTTGTATGCATGGTCTTTTGCTTTAGATGATGTAAATTTTAGGTTGCGTTTCAAGAATCCTAGTGATCGGTTTGCTTTATTGGTTATCGAGTTAATATGTTTGTCCCATTTTAGATTGCGTTGCAAGGTTAGGCCTAAATATTTTGCATCATTTACTTTTTGAAGGGGGTGGTTATGGAGTTTATATGTAAAGAGAAATGGCTTACGTTTTTGTGTGAGGCTGAGTAGGTTACATTTATCGGGGTGAAATTTCATGAGCCAATCTTGCTCCCATCTACCAGCTGAATCAATATCTTCTTGGGAGTAATGTGGTGTCATTTTGTGTTTTAATTTCTTTATAAATGATGCTGTCATCAGCGAAGAGACGAAGGGTACTATGTTGGATATATTCGGATAGATCATTAATGTAGATGAGGAATAGGATTGGGCCCAGAACTGTGCCTTGGGGTACACCCGATGTAACAGAGGCCGTGTCTGACATTTCACCCTCCAAGACAACAGTATGGGTCCTATCTGATAGAAAGTCGTTAATCCAGTTAAAAGCGTTACAATTTATGCCATAGTATTCTAGTTTATAAAGAAGATGCTTGTGTGGAACTTTGTCAAATGCTTTGGCAAAGTCCATGATAATGATGTCTGTTTGAATGTTATCGTCATTTGATTTTGTAATAGATTGAAGGAGGGATGTCAGTTGAGTTTCGCAGGAGCGGGATGTTCGAAAGCCGTGTTGAAGGTCATAGAGTATGTTATTAGATTCTAGATGGTTCATGATATTGCTTGATATTATATGTTCTAATAGTTTGCAACAGATGCATGTAAGGGATATTGGTCTATAATTGATAGCATCATGTTTATCACATTTTTTAAAAACTGGGCACACATTTGCATGTTTCCAGTCGGTGGGTATAGTACCAGAAGACAGGGATTTTGAGAAGATGATAGTGAGGATAGGTGATATGTGTTCTTTACATTCTATTAGTATTCTAGCATTGATGTTGTCTGGTCCTGAGGCTTTGTGTGGTTTAAGATTTGTGAGTAGTTTAGTTATTCCATTTTGAGTGATTTTGATGTTTTTCATTTGTGGATGTGAGCTTGGCCCTTTGTTAGGTATAGGTTCATCTGTGACTGGCGTAAATGCTGTTTGAAATTGGTCATTAATGATGTTTGCTTTTGTTTTGGAATCTGACAATAGGCGGCCATTCTTTCTGATTGGTGCACTGTTTTTGTTTTCCGTTCTTTGCGTTTTGATGTAGGAAAAGAGTTTTTTGGGAGTTTTAGAGAAGTTAGGATTGTCCTGTTCAGGGAGAGGAATGTCATAAATCATATGTTCAATGTATTGCCAGTAGGCTTGCCTCTGTTCTTTTTGGATTTCTTGTTTCATTTGTCTTAGGCTATCACTTGTGTGGTGGTGCTTTTGCTTGCTTCTAAGTAGTTTCTTTTTATATTTATTCATTTTCTTTCTTAGCATATTTGATACCCAGGGAAGTTTGTTGTTGTGTTTGATTGATTTAGTTGGTATATTCTTATTTATTGATTTTTGGAGATTGTCTTTAAGGATGTTCCATAGTTCGTTTACAGTTTTATTGTCTTTGTTGTCTTTAATTTCTATGTGTATCTTTGTGAGGTCTTCATTTATTTGGTGCCAATCTGCTTTAGAATACTTGAGAATGGTTCTAGGTTTTGATTTACAATTTCGAAGGGAGGTGTTACATTCAATGAATATGCCGTCATGATCGGACGTGCCAATAGGTGGGATTGTTTCTAGATTATCAATGATTGATGGATGGCTTGTGATGATCAGGTCAAGGATTTTGTCATTACGTGTAGGTTTTTTGACTACTTGTTTCATAGAGCGGTCGGCGATGATATCTAGAAGTTCTTGACTATGTTTTATATTGGGTTTGCCTGTAATTACGCTTGATGTATTCCAGTCGATATGACCAAGGTTAAAATCTCCTCCAACAATTACAATTGATTTGGAGTTAGGGTTAATTCTTTCAAGTGATTCATTAAGTTTTGACAGGGAGGTGGCGTCATTCGGTTGTGGTCGATAAAATGAACTGATTAATAATTTTCTGGAGTTATAAAGTGTGAGTTCAACTCAAACGATTTCGCATTCTGTTTGTAATTCTTTAACTTCTATAGATTGATAGTCATTTTTAACTGCTATGAGTACTCCACCATGACTGAGACCTTTTTGGTTTGGTGTTCTGTCTTTTCTATACACATTATAAAGATGGCTTGGAAAGAACTCGTATGATGACGCCGATGGGTCTAGCCAGGTTTCAGTACCAATGATGATAATCAGGAGATGTTGATGTTGGCCTTAGCGCCATTTTGCCTTGATTTATTGAGAAAAAGATCGATATAATTATCATCAAAGAAATGTCTGATCGAGAATTGACAAGACTCGGGGTCGAGACAATTGGCGATCGTGTTAGATTGCGACAAATCGCCCAGCAGCATGCACAACAGGGACATGGCCATGATGGATATGAATCTCAGAATCGGACCAGCGTGAACAGTACGCCGGCCACACTTACTGCGTCACCATCTACATCAGGTATATATACCCTCTAGAACCCAATGTATACAACTTTCATTGTCCGGCTATCCTTTTCCCTTTTGGAAGAAATTACGCAGTTGCCTCCGTTCTACTTCTACCTTGTAGGCCTAAGCTTGTTTATAAATTGGATGTTGGTCAGAAATGTTGTCTTTAAATAGGAGGAATTGGTGCAAATGAGGATATATTGTGGACGCATCGCTTGGTTAATGTAGAACCATCAACCATGTGTTCCTCCTGCACGGTCTGTTCAGTGTCAATGAATGTCAATACGTCTGGTAGGTCAACATCTGGGAAAGGTTCCTGAACGCTATCTTGAACTTCTACATCATCTGGGAAAGGTTCTTGAACGCTATCTTGAACTTCTACATCATCTGGGAAGATAGGTTCCTGAACGCTATCTTGAACTTCTACATTATCTGGGAAGAAAGGTTCTTGCACGCTATCTTGAACTTCTACATCATCTGGGAAGATAGGTTCCTGAACGCTATCTTGAACTTCTACATCATCTGGGAAGATAGGTTCTTGCACGCTATCTTGAACTTCTACATCATCTGGGAAGATAGGTTCCTGAACGCTATCTTGAACTTCTACATCATCTGGGAAGAAAGGTTCTTGCACGCTATCTTGAACTTCTACATCATCTGGGAAGATAGGTTCTTGCACGCTATCTTGAACTTCTACATCATCTGGGAAGATAGGTTCCTGAATGCTATCTTGAACTTCTACATCATCTGGGAAGAAAGGTTCTTGCACGCTATCTTGAACTTCTACATCATCTGTGAAGATAGGTTCCTGAACGCTATCTTGAACTTCTACATCATCTGGGAAGATAGGTTCCTGAACGCTATCTTGAACTTCTACATCATCTGGGAAGACAGGTTCTTGCACGCTATCTTGAACTTCTACATCATCTGGGAAGATAGGTTCTTGCACGCTATCTTGAACTTCTACATCATCTGGGAAGATAGGTTCTTGCACGCTATCTTGAACTTCTACATCATCTGGGAAGATAGGTTCTTGCACGCTATCTTGAACTTCTACATCATCTGGGAAGATAGGTTCTTGCACGCTATCTTGAACTTCTACATCATCTGGGAAGAAAGGTTCTTGCACGCTATCTTGAACTTCTACATCATCTGGGAAGATAGGTTCCTGAACGCTATTTCTCCAATAAAACTCCAATTCCTCCTACTGATTCAGATACATGAACCACCGGAATCACTTTACATTCCTCATAATGACTTCGGAGGTCACTGAGGGTAACATTCATTAAACAATTGTGGCACTTTTCCTGTAATTGATTCATTGATTCCACAGTGTCAATTTCTACACTTATACTATTTTGTATCGGCCTTACATAAATGTTGCACTGGCTACCGACTAGGCTCTTCAATGTTTCTACGGCCCATTCTCCTTCGATCAATTGCAACAGCCCACAATTACTCACAGAACGTAGCAGCTCCACCCCTCCACAATCTTTTAATTTTGGAAATTCTGTTGTTATTCTGTTATACACTTTCGTTTCATCATCAAGACAAGAAAACTGTTTTTTTAGGCCCATTCCACATTTTGCTAATAGCATTTTTTCAGATGAAGTTGGAACATTTTGTTTGTTTTTGTCAGCTAGAGAATAGCATTTATTCGTCCAGGTTCTAATTTTTGTATTAGATGATCTTCTGTTCTGCCGACTACTAAATCTTGATCTACTTGGTCCAAATAAGGATCCCAATTCCCTTGCAACTCCTGAATTTGTAGATGTAGCAGAGTCTGAAAAATAAGATCAACAAGTCACTGGTGTTTTGCGGCCAATAAGTAAGGCCACTACTAGTTGATAGTCATCTAAAGCATCGGTCACACATAGGTCGCCGATCAAAACCGAGAAACAAGAGGGCCATGATGGCCCTTTATCGCTCACCTGAGTACTACTGCTATAATTGGTAGAGAAGCTTCAGATCCATTGAAAAAAGAAGCTTACAACTTTTTAAAGTGTTCAAGTTTTTCTAAGATTGACCTAGATACCTAATTGTTAACCTGGCATATTCAATCTTGACTCAGACAACATTTCTGACCAACTTCCAATTTATAAACAAGCTTAGGCCTACAAGGTAGAAGTAGAAGGGAGGCAACTGCGTAATTTCTTCCAAAAGGAAAAGGATAGCCGGACAATGAAAGTTGTATACATTGGGTTCTAGAGGGTATGTGTACCTGATGCAGATGGTGACGCAGTAATTGTGGCCGGCGTACTGTTCACGCTGGTCCGATTCTGAAATTCATATCAATCATGGCCATGTCCCTGTTGTGCATGCTGCTGGGCGATTTGTCGCAATCTAACACGATCGCCAATTGGCTCGACCCCGAGTCTTGTCAATTCTCGATCAGACATTTCTTTGATGATAATTATATAGACCTTTTCCTCAATAAATCGAGGTAAAATGGTGCTAAGGCCAACAGCCGCGAGAGCATCATGCAGCCGATTGTCCGCCATTTTAATTTTCGCACCGGTGTTACCCCTTTTAATGCCCAATATAATTGATCCGAACATAATAACGATGTGTGCACTCTACATAATTATGTTTGCACAGAACGAAATGATGTACGCACATGACAAAATGTTGTAAGTACAGAACAACATGATTAATGCACACAACATAATGACAAACACACATAACGAAATGATGTACGCACATGACAAAATGTTGTAAGTACAGAACAACATGATTAATGCACACAACATAATGACAAACACACAGGACGAAATGATGTACGCACATGACAAACTGTTGTAAGTACAAGACAACACGATAAATGCACATAACATAATGACAAACACACATAACGAAATAATGTATGCTCATCACAAACTGTTTTAGTACATCACGAATTGGTAAATGCACATAACATATTGACATATGCACAGGACAGCATAGTGTGTCTACATGACAACCTGTTAAATACACATAACACAATGACAAATGCACAGAAAGAAACAGCGTATGCACACAACAAAATGTCGTTTGTACCGAACGAGTTAGTAAATGCACATAACATAATGACAAATGCACAGAAAGAAACAGTGTATGCACACAACAAAATGTCGTTTGTACCGAACGAGTTAGTAAATGCACATAACATAATGACAAATGCACAGAAAGAAACAGTGTATGCACACAACAAAATGTCGTTTGTACCGAACGAGTTAGTAAATGCACATAACATAATGACAAATGCACAGAAAGAAACAGTGTATGCACACAACAAAATGTCGTTTGTACCGAACGAGTTAGTAAATGCACATAACATAATGACAAATGCACAGAAGGAACTGGTGTTTGCACACAACAAAATGTCGTTTGTACCGAACGAGTTAGTAAATGCACATAACATAATGACAAATGCACAGAAGGAACTGGTGTTTGCACAAGACAAAATGTCTTAAGTACAGAACGATTTGGCAAATACTCATAACATAACGATGTTAACACAGAACAACTTAGTAAATACACACAACACACAGATCAGTACCAACAGAAGGCAGCATTGGCATTCCATACATGTTCCCCCTTAACATTGTTGGGGTATAGAAGCGATTACCTGCGTTTTCTGATTTAATTCGGTCCCTAGAAATACCGAAAGACACCGAATTACCGAAATACACCGAACACCAGTATATAACAGCACTATAAGTAAGAAGTAACGTGTTTTATCTATTTATTAAGCATATTACACCTTATTGACTTAATATCTGCCCTTTATAGTGATTTATTTTAATGTTATGAGAGTATTTCGGCGATTTCATTTTCAAGGGAGACTAATCCTACTCTACCGAATACCGAAAGACACTGAAGATATGTATAAAACAACACTAAAATGAATGAATTAATGTGTTTATAGCTACATATTAACATTTCTATACATTATAACTGTTTATTGAAATAAAATATGTCCTTTATATCGATTTATTGTAATGTTATGAGTGTATTTCGGTATATATTACATAATATCGCGGCCAGTTCTATACCGAAAGACACTTTCATTTTCAAGGGAGACTAATCCTACTCTACGGAATACCGACAGACACTTACGTTCTGCATACAAAACAATTTAAAAAATGAATTAGCGTAGTTATAGCTATTTATTAAGTTTAATATACCTAATAACTGTGAATTTATTTTAATGTTATGTGAGTATTTCGGTGATTTCATTTTCAAGGGAGACTGATCCTACTCACAGGCACCAGACAAATTTTGTTTGGCCTATGGTCATATAGTAAGTAATGTTTACTATTTTTTTGTGTCTGGTGCCTGTGATCCTACTCTACCGTATACCGAAAAACACTTTTATGTTAAATATCATGCCCCGTCACGTTTTCCAACATATAAAGTCCTTGTTTGTGTTTACATTTGGCAAAGTTTATTCACAAGAAGGAATGTATATGTTGTTTCCAGCTCGGTATACGGTAGAGTAGGATTAGTCTCCCTTGAAAATGAAATCACCGAAATACTATCATAACATTACAATAAATCACTATAAAGGGCAGATATTAAGTCAATTCACAGTTATTAGGTATATTAAACTTAATAAATAGATATAACTACGCTAATTCATTATTTTTATTGTTTTGTATGCAGAAAGTACGTGTCTTTCGGTATTCCGTAGAGTAGGATTAGTCTCCCTTGAAAATGAAGTTTTAGACGTATAATTATGTACTGACCGTTAACCTCTCTAGCACACAGGGATTCGGCACGTTTGAGGGTACTAGTATATATATTTAAGTACAGGGATTCTACTCTGTGGGATGTCAGATTTCGCATCGATCAGTAAAATGGCCCTATCTGAAACAATTTTGTACAAATCTGTCCAAATATAACTCCTATCCCGAGTCGTTATATTGTTCTTCAAATAAAACACAACTTTAAGCTGCGTGCATGTATACTTTACAAACAATTACCACAGACATTGGCAATACCAGGTCACATTTCCATACTAGGACACGGGTTCTCTCAGCAACAAAAACATATCTTCGACGAGATAGTTTTAACTGTGAATAACATTATCAATAAAATATGTTTCCACTAACGTGTAGGTTTATTCGGCAAAAATGTACGTCAAAAAGAGATTTCGTAGAATTTTTCAATTTGATTTGAAAATTTCTAAAGCGGCGCAATTCGCGTTGAAACGAGCGTTCTGATTGGATTATGATTATTCTTCATATAAAAAAACAAGCACCATGTTACATTCTAATAATCCAATCAGAACGCTCGTTTCAATGTCGTTCCAACGCGAATTGTGCAGCTTTAGAAATTTTCAAAACAAATTGAAAAATTCTACGATATCTCTTTTTGACGTACATTTTTGCCGAATAAACCTACACGTTAGTGGAAACATATTTTATTGATAATGTTATTCAGTTAAAACTCTCCCGTCGAAGATATTTTTTTGTTGCTGACTGAACCCGTGTCCTAGTATGGAAATGTGACCTGCTATGGCCAATGTCTGTGGCAATTGTTTGCAAAGTATACATGCACGCCGCTTAAAGTTGTGTTTTATTTGAAGAACAATATAAAGACTCGGGATATGCGTTATATTTGGACAGATTTGTACAAAATTGTTTCAGATAGAGCCATTTTACTGATCGATGCGAAATCTGACATCCCACAGAGTAGAATCCCTGTACTTAAATATATATACTAGTACCCCCCCCCCCCAAACGTGCCGAATCCCTGTGCTCTAGCAGTCAACATTTATACATATTTAATTTTGCATTTGATTTTTTGCTTTGGAAACCGGGCAACTGCCTCAGTGTGGCTACGTGCCTGCTATGGTGTACAACATCCCTTTCTGTAATGGGCATTTAGGTTAAACCTCTCCCTAAATCTCTTTTTACATAACGAACATTCAAATGAATATTCCCCTGTATGCACTTTTGTATGTCTCGTCAGATCCGATGGTTTCATACACCGTTTACCACAATATTGACAAATATGTCGCTTTAGAACCCATTTGTCCTTTTCTTTCCCATAATTTTCTTTTGTGAATGGTAGGTATTGGTCGTCTGAGCATGCTCGTATTAGTATTCTCTCGCTTCCTGTTAACGGTATAGGTATTTGACCACTAAATGGCGTAGATCCAAATACAGTAGATTGCTTGGTACTGTTTTGCATAAATGAACCGCTTCTTGATTGGTTATCGTGCGTTGTGGGTGTGTCTTGTATTTTGTCACTCGTCAATGCAGCTTGTGGTGTTCCAAAATCGAATGACGTAAGCATTCTAGTGAATGATGATTGGTTGGTTACATCGTGCGCGGTAGGAGTTAGCTTAACTTCAGTACGAGAGCCATTTGCTGGATCCTGGTCTGTTATTGCTTGTAGGAATATTACTGGTTCCCCACCTGATGTTGGTGGGTACGGAATAAGTTGCACTGGCTGATACTGTTGAGGTCTATCATCTGCAACAACAATAAAAGCAAACAATCAGTGGCAAAGTCACAACAGTTGAAATAATTTATTATATCTACAGACATGCATATATTACACCACAGACACAAGACACAATTTTTTTTGCCCTATGGGAATATATAATATATATATAATATAATATGGTAAACAATATTTACTATAATGACCATAGAGCTGTGTATTACAGTAGCTTGACCAATAAGTCACTAAACTAAAGTTGTATATTGAGTCTAAGAGAACTATTTTCTATATACAAACTTATATAGGGGTATTAACTACACAATTGTAATGACGGATCTGTAGTCCAGTGGTAACACGCTGGACTGGTAATTCAGGGATCGCAGGTTCAATCCCCCGTCTGACCCTAATAAAATTAACAGTCTTTCAGATGGGACGTTAAACCGAGGTCTCGTGTCGGTGCTTTACACCGTGCACGTAAAAGAACCAGAGAAGACTATCCTCCAAAATCTAAAATTACTAATCTCTTCAGGAGGCGTCGCTCATATGGGCAACCGGTAGCGACGATAAATAAACGTAAAACACACAATTGTAATGAAATTCCATTAATTATTTTCAGATACATAAATTATATGAAAAACATAATCAATTTAATTGCCATCTGCTACAATTATTTGAACTATTTATAGTCTTTATTTTACCCAGCATGCAACGTGTTACAATAGAGATAAACTATTGGTACATTATGTTATGTTATATTTCGGGTTTTACGCCTGCATCAGCACCATTTCGGGCTATATCGCCGGCGGGCAGTTTACCTAACAATACCTTTCCTGGGCAGGCTCCAGCGGTTAACCAGTACTTGGGTGCACCAACCTCCGTAAGAAACTGCCAACTTTCTCATATAAATGAGACACGGCCTGAGCGGGGCTCGAACTCGTGACCATCAGTGATGATAGGTTACAGTGGTATACAAGTCAGCGACCTTAACCACTCGACCACGGAGGCGGACTTGGTACATTATGGGAAATGTTCAAGCTCCTGTTCATACGATATCGAGGTTACCTCGCTAACATATTTATTTAAACTTTAAATCGGACAGCCGCTATACTCTAAAATCGTGACCTTTTGATTTCGAATTATTAATATTAACAAGCAGATGTGAACCATTATTGTTTGAAATCTACCGAAGATTACCACAGTGCAGTTTTATGACACCACGCAATATAAGAACTGTTGGACAGACGGATCTGTAGTCCAGTGGTTAACACGCTGGACTGGTAATCCAGGGTTCACAGGTTCGATCCCCGGTCTGACCATAATCACATTAACAGTCTCTCAGTTGGGACTTTAAACCGAGGTCTTTACACCGTGCACATAAAGGAACCAGAGGAGACTCTGTAATGGGTCTCTGTCTGTATCATTGCACTATCATCCAAAACTCTAAAATGACTAATCTCTTCAGGCCGTCGCTCATATGGGCAACCAGTAGCGACGATAAATAAACGTAAAACACACACACAGAACTGTTGGTTTCTCATAATTTTACATGGTAATGAATATACATGTAATAATGAGATATGGAATAAAAACAACCTAACCTACTCGATTCAAAAAACAAAATTCCGACGTTTGCTTGCTGAAGTACCTAAGTAATGTTGTACAATGTAAATGTATGTGCTGCTTGCAACACCTTGTAAGCATATCATTAAGCCATGTAGAATTGTGTAACTACAGCGCGACTCTAAGATATAGTTAGTGCAAATTGTCTAGTCATTTTTACAGATAATAAAATTCTCTCAAAATATAATTATGCTATTTCACGTTTTCATTCATGAAAAAGAAGTTTTTATTTCATCAAATACAAACAAACATTATAACATATGAAGTAGGTAAAAAATGACCCATGATCAAATATGGTATAATAGTACAGTGTGACCTTTATATCTGTTTTATTTTTGTCTTATTTGCAAGCATTGATATTTTGAATTCAGGCGAACTGTTTGCCAGGGGTGAAACTTTATTTCACTCACCATCTCGGTTTACAAGATTTGCTGTAAAATTATGATTCTCTTTCACCCAAGACAGATATAGGAATCACTCACCGCCTCGGTTTATAAGATTTGAGGTAAGATTTACGATTGTCACCCGAGTAAGATATAACAATAAACCCATTTTCCATAATTCAGGTTTCTGGACAAGCTCGCCATGCAGACCACGACACCTGCACAACACAATTTGACAAAGTGTGCTTTAATTGGCCTATTACAAACCAGGCCCTATATCAAATGATCTACCTCTCGATTTGATCCAGCCATGCATACACATCTTTGTTAGCAAGAAACGTCTTTTTTCATATTTACACAAATGTTCTCCATTTTTACTACCGGTATTTATAGAAACAAACAACAGACATATTTCACTACTACACTGTTTCAATGGAGGTTATGTTTTACCTACCCGGTACACGTTTATGTCTAACTTGCTGACCTTACACGCTGTAACATCGAAAAGATCGGCTCGGCAGATTAATCGCAGCATAACCCCCTCCCCACCCCTTCTAATATTTCTGCTCAGATATACATACATCGATTTCAAAATCGCCCCAAATGCCCACAATAAAAACATGGCAATCTACGGCAGATGCCTGCATTTGGTACTAATTAAAACACTGCACATTTCGTTAATTGTCATATAGCCCCTTTTATTGGGCGTCTAAAGATTTCTAATTCACTCCAGGATGCAATCTAACGTAGGCAGCGGCCTGTATTTTTCAATACGTTTATGCTAACTAACCCTCTCCCTCCACAAAATTAAAGTAGACAATATCTGAATAACAATGGCACTAATATCTGAATAACAATGGCACTAATATCCGCATAACAATGGCACTAATATCAGAATAACAATGGCACTAATATCCGAATAACAATGGCACTAATATCCATATAACAATGGCACTAATATCCATATAACAAATGGCACTAATATCTGAATAACAATGGCACTAATATCCACATAACAATGGCACTAATATCCACATAACAATGGCACTAATATCCGAATAACAATGGCACTAATATCCACATAACAATGGCACTAATATCCATATAACAATGGCACTAATATCCACATAACAATGGCACTAATATCCGAATAACAATGGCACTAATATCCATATAACAATGGCACTAATATCCATATAATAATGGCACTAATATCCGAATAACAATGGCACTAATATCCATATAACAATGGCACTAATATCTGAATAACAATGGCACTAATATCCATATAACAATGGCACTGATATCCATATAACAATGGCACTAATATCCATATAACAATGGCAATAATATCTGAATAACAATGGCACTAATATCCATATAACAATGGCAATAATATCTGAATAACAATGGCACTAATATCCGCATAACAATGGCACTAATATCTGAATAACAATGGCACTAATATCCGCATA
The DNA here is from genome assembly GCA_014843695.1 of Archivesica marissinica. Classification (NCBI taxonomy): domain Eukaryota; kingdom Metazoa; phylum Mollusca; class Bivalvia; order Venerida; family Vesicomyidae; genus Archivesica; species Archivesica marissinica. The sequence continues at coordinate 7,322,226 of CM026401.1, read as the reverse complement.
ACAATGGCACTAATATCCATATAACAATGGCACTAATATCCGAATAACAATGGCACTAATATCCATATAACAATGGCACTAATATCCATATAACAATGGCACTAATATCTGAATAACAATGGCACTAATATCCACATAACAATGGCACTAATATTCGAATAACAATGGCACTAATATCCACATAACAATGGCACTAATATCTGAATAACAATGGCACTAATATCTGAATAACAATGGCACTAATATCCATATAACAATGGCACTAATATCCATATAACAATGGCACTAATATCCATATAACAATGGCACTAATATCCATATAACAATGGCACTAATATCCATATAATAATGGCACTAATATCCGAATAACAATGGCACTAATATCCATATAACAATGGCACTAATATCTGAATAACAATGGCACTAATATCCATATAACAATGGCACTGATATCCATATAACAATGGCACTAATATCCATATAACAATGGCACTAATATCCATATAACAATGGCACTAATATCTGAATAACAATGGCACTAATATCCATATAACAATGGCACTAATATCTGAATAACAATGGCACTAATATCCGCATAACAATGGCACTAATATCCATATAACAATGGCACTAATATCTGAATAACAATGGCACTAATATCCATATAACAATGGCACTAATATCTGAATAACAATGGCACTAATATCCATATAACAATGGCACTGATATCTGAATAACAATGGCACTAATATCCGCATAACAATGGCACTAATATCTGAATAACAATGGCACTAATATCCATATAACAATGGCACTAATATCCGCATAACAATGGCACTAATATCCGCATAACAATGGCACTAATATCCATATAACAATGGCACTAATATCCACATAACAATGGCACTAATATCCGAATAACAATGGCACTAATATCCATATAACAATGGCACTAATATCTGAATAACAATGGCACTAATATCCACATAACAATGGCACTAATATCCACATAACAATGGCACTAATATCCGAATAACAATGGCACTAATATCCATATAACAATGGCACTAATATCTGAATAACAATGGCACTAATATCCACATAACAATGGCACTAATATCCACATAACAATGGCACTAATATCCGAATAACAATGGCACTAATATCCATATAACAATGGCACTAATATCTGAATAACAATGGCACTAATATCCACATAACAATGGCACTAATATCCACATAACAATGGCACTAATATCCGAATAACAATGGCACTAATATCCATATAACAATGGCACTAATATCTGAATAACAATGGCACTAATATCCACATAACAATGGCACTAATATCCACATAACAATGGCACTAATATCCGAATAACAATGGCACTAATATCCATATAACAATGGCACTAATATCTGAATAACAATGGCACTAATATCCATATAACAATGGCACTAATATCCATATAACAATGGCACTAATATCCACATAACAATGGCACTAATATCCGAATAACAATGGCACTAATATCCATATAACAATGGCACTAATATCTGAATAACAATGGCACTAATATCCACATAACAATGGCACTAATATCCACATAACAATGGCACTAATATCCGAATAACAATGGCACTAATATCCATATAACAATGGCACTAATATCTGAATAACAATGGCACTAATATCCAATAACAATGGCACTATATCATAACAATGGCACTAATATCCGAATAACAATGGCACTAATATCCATATAACAATGGCACTAATATCTGAATAACAATGGCACTAATATCCACATAACAATGGCACTAATATCCACATAACAATGGCACTAATATCCGAATAACAATGGCACTAATATCCATATAACAATGGCACTAATATCTGAATAACAATGGCACTAATATCCACATAACAATGGCACTAATATCCACATAACAATGGCACTAATATCCGAATAACAATGGCACTAATATCCATATAACAATGGCACTAATATCCATATAACAATGGCACTAATATCCGAATAACAATGGCACTAATATCCACATAACAATGGCACTAATATCCACATAACAATGGCACTAATATCCGAATAAAAATGGCACTAATATCCATATAACAATGGCACTAATATCCATATAACAATGGCACTAATATCTGAATAACAATGGCACTAATATCTGCATAACAATGGCACTAATATCCATATAACAATGGCACTAATATCTGAATAACAATGGCACTAATATCCATATAACAATGGCACTAATATCCATATAACAATGGCACTAATATCCATATAACAATGGCACTAATATCTGAATAACAATGGCACTAATATCTGCATAACAATGGCACTAATATCCATATAACAATGGCACTAATATCTGAATAACAATGGCACTAATATCCATATAACAATGGCACTAATATCCATATAACAATGGCACTAATATCTGAATAACAATGGCACTAATATCCGCATAACAATGGCACTAATATCCATATAACAATGGCACTAATATCCGCATAACAATGGCACTAATATCCGCATAACAATGGCACTAATATCCGCATAACAATGGCACTAATATCCGCATAACAATGGCACTAATATCCATATAACAATGGCACTGATATCTGAATAACAATGGCACTAATATCCGCATAACAATGGCACTAATATCCGCATAACAATGGCACTAATATCTGAATAACAATGGCATACAAAGGCATTTAACTGCAGTTGCAATAATTGCTAGCGGTGTGCAAACTGTTAATTATAAACACTATATAATAAATATCCAAATATCCAGATACATGAAACCTTGGTCGTATCTGAAAGACTCTTAATATTATTAGGTTCAGATGAAGGACAGAACCTGTGATCCCTTGATTTGCTATCGTAACGTGTTAACCACCGACCCATCTTAACACGATACCCATGTCACTGCATGTGTGTGTTTTACGTTTATTTATCGTCGCTACCAGTTGCCCATATGAGCGAAGAGATTAGTCATTTTAGATTTTTGGAGGATAGTGCAATGGTTCTTTTACATGCACAGACAGTGTAAAGCACCGACACGAGACCTCGGTTTAAAGTCCCAACTGTTAATTTTTATTAGGGTCAGACGGGGGATCGAACATGCAACCCCTGGATTACGAGTCCAGTGTGTTACCACTGGACTACAGATCCATCTGCATGTGACAACTTGTTGTTATTATTGCTTTCAAGACCAATTAGCCATCTGCTAATGTGGCATCCAGCAGGTAATAATTTGCTTTAGTTGAATGGTAATGTTTCAAACAAGTTTTGAAGGCTTCCTGGCTATTTAGATGATCTTATAGAGAATTTTGGAAGAGTTCCCACCCCCCCCCCCCCAACAGTTTTTAGTCTCAGAATCGTTTGTTTGACCAAAATGTCACTCCATGTTAAATTTAAAATGTTTTCAATTCCGGTTTTAAACTCTCCTGTCTTCACCTCATATATTTATGCTAAAATAATAACTACTGAATAATCATGACACGGTTGAATATTTACACTTTATTTACAAAAGTTACAATATAACTGAAAACACAATTCTTTAGTATAAAACTAGCCTGGGAACAGGCGTCGATATATTTTGCCTGGTCAGTCAAATAAATATATTTTAACACCGAGACTATTAATTGGGCCGTATTGAGTTTCTGAACATGTCATTTGGCTAGAAAAGTTAAAAATCGACAGACTGGAACCCAGGCTAGTATAAAGGCTTGGCATTGTCCGCCTCCGTGGTCGAGTGGTTACGGTCGCTGACTTGTATACCACTGTAACCTATCATCTCTGATGGTCACGGGTTCGAATCCCGCTCAGACCATGTCCCATTTATATGAAAAAGTTGGCAGTTTCTTACGGAGGTTGGTGCACCAAGTACTGGTTAACCGCTGGAGCCTGCCCAGGAAAGGTGTTGTTAGGTAAACTGCCCGTCACTCAAATGGGAAACTGGTAGCAACGTTAAATAAACTTAAATTAAAAAAAAAGGCTTGGCATTAAATACAAGAATCTAGCAACAAAACAATCATCCGGTTACTTGGATTCTAATGTATTATGTTCTAGTTAGAAAGACTCCTAGGTGCCTCCTCACTGGACAATATTACATGCATGAGAAGAGAGTCAAGCGATACGCCTGCTGGAATTCGAAACAACATCAAGAAGGGGCAAGTGATTTGAAGTGTGTGAACTTAACCACACAGCCACAGAAGCCAACCTAATCAAACTGTAATTATGTTTACAACAAATTTGTGACAAATCGCAAATTTTTAATGTGACAAGCAGCCTCTAATAGATGCCACCAGAAGGCTACAAATTGTAAAATGCTTAAAAAATGACACAGATGTAGTGCTAACCATAAAAAAGTAATCATGAATTTATCGAAGTTCATCAAATGTGTCTAATGAGAAGTCCTCATTTAGAATTAAGTGATCGAAACGTAACTAAAACAACATAAATACTAAATCAGATATTACAAGAATATAAAATTCTTAAAATGACCATCACAAAGATGTGATCAGAAGTCATCAAAATGTGTTAAAAATAGACATAGATATACTGAAACAGTAGATATTGACTGAAGACTTAAAAACATTAAAAAAAAGGTTTCAATTAAAAAGGTTTAATATGACTTAAGTGAGCATCATGTTATATTTATATATTTCGTTATATTTCGGGTTTACGCCTGCATCAGCACCATTTTGGGCTATAGCGCTGGCATCCAAGAGGTGTCTCATGTTATATTTATATATTTCGTTATATTTCGGGTTTTACGCCTGCATCAGCACCATTTTGGACTATATCGCCGGCATCCAAGAGGTGTCTCATGATTACACAAATACTGATGCGGCAAACATATCATCCAAATAAAATGGACGTCTTTGTTTACAAGATCTAAAGTCAGTGTCTCATTTTTCTACGATGAACGTCTAGGCTATGTTTCTGACTAAAGCGTTGTCGGCAGGCTGAGCACATGAACGGTTTTTCTCCAGTGTGAACACGAACATGTCTTTCCAAATCACTCTTTTTTAACAGACGTTTGCCGCACAATTCACATATATGTCTTTTAAGTACAATTCGTGTTTTACTTCTACCATAAAATTCCTTGTTAAACTGAACATACTTCAGAGGGTTAATGGGTATAGACGGTATCATAAAGGCTGCAGGATCACCAGCTTCATCATTACCTTCATCAGTGTTATCAGCCCGACTTACGTAGATTTGATCCGACTTAGAATCAACAACAGATTTTCTCAGTGTTTCTTTAGGCTGGTCAATTGTTTGCTCATCATCATCATCATCTTCAAAAGAAACGTCATCATTTGCACCATATGATACATCAATATTGGTTCCTCCAAATTGTATATCGGCATTTGCATGGTAAGATTCACCATTATCAGTTCTGACATGTTGGTTATAAGTATTTGCATCATTAATGGTTCCCTTTATTCGTGTTACAGCATTTGAACTATATGATACGCCATTATCGGTTCCCCCAAACTGTATATCAGCCACACATTTTTCATACAGCAAGCCTGGTACTTCTGTAGACAAAGATGAAACGTTCACAATACTGAAGATGCAACCTTCGGTAGCTGGTGTAAAGTTTGGAACGGTAGAAATTATTCCGGAAATTGGCTGCATAGTATCTTTATCATCATCAGCATCATCATCATCCGCTGTGAGGTCTATACTCTCTGGTTGCTCTACATTGCATATCTCTTTAGTATCTGAAAAAGACCAGAAAACAAGATTAGTTGTCATAGAAGGACACTGAAGTATTGGTACATGCGCATATAAGTTAAATTCTGACACATGCTTTATTGGAATAACAACACTACCGTAATCATGTAAGTACAATGCGCCGGTTTTTTCCATTAATAATCAGATTAGATTTCAATCCAATTTTGTCGATGACTCAAACAGACAAATATTGCAACAAAGGAAAATAAATCTTTCATAATGTTTCTCAAAGTCCCGTATTCTTCAATACTTTTTACCATATTTACCAGATACATATGTTTGGAAATCATTAGAAATAAGTTAAAACTATTATTTAATTTAAGATAAAACATACACCAAATGATGCATAATTTCATTACAAGTCATCAAAAAACATTTTTATATCGAAAAAAGTTTCACAATTACCGACTTTGATGTTTGCTGAAAATTAAATGTGTCTAATTAAAAGAACCATGAGGTGTTGAGAATGAAAAGTTGGAGTAGGTGTCGACATGTTTGGAAAATATTAGACATAAGCAAAAGTTTCGAACTTGTCGTCCAGACAATTACAAATCCTACTAAAGCACATGGCTACAACCCCAAAAATGGTCGCGCAAATAACACTGATGTGGTTGGGGTTTAAACTCGCACCTTCAGCTTAGGTGGTATATATTTACTCTCCTCACATTAGTATTTCAGGCACGGACAGCAATCTGGGTAGAAACACTGACCTTCCACGAGTCATCTAGAGAGCTCCCTCACATGAAAGAATTAGACACCACCAGTGGGATTCGAACCTACAGCGGCAGTGGGCAAGTGATTTGAAGCCCAAGACCGTAACTCAGCCACAGAGGTCCCCACACTGATATAAACTATGGTCTTCACTTTCAATACATGTAATATTGAAAGATATATACATATGGATATAAACTGAAGACAATAGAGGACTGCCAAAGATATATATACATGGATATAAACTGGAGACAATAGTGTTCTACGAACGATATACACATGGATATAAACTGGAGACAATAGTGGACTGCCAACGATATACACATGGATATAAACTGGAGACAATAGTGTTCTGCCAAAGATATACACATGGATATAAACTGGAGACAATAGTGGACTGCCAACGATATACACATGGATATAAACTGGAGACAATAGAGGACTGCCAACGATATACACATGGATATAAACTGGAGACAATAGTGTTCTGCCAACGATATATACACATGGATATAAACTGGAGACAATAGTGTTCTGCCAAAGATATACACATGGATATAAACTGGAGACAATAGTGGACTGCCAACGATATACACATGGATATAAACTGGAGACAATAGTAGACTGCCAACAATATATATACATGGATATAAACTGGAGACAATAGTGGACTGCCAACGATATATACACATGGATATAAACTGGAGACAATAGTGGACTGCCAACGATATATATACATGGATATAAACTGGAGACAATAGTGGACTGCCAACGATATATATACATGGATATAAACTGGAGACAATAGTGGACTGCCAACGATATATATACATTGATATAAACTGGAGACAATAGTGGACTGCCAACGATATATATACATGGATATAAACTGGAGACAATAGTGGACTGCCAACAATATATACACATGGATATAAACTGGAGACAATAGTGTTCTGCCAACGATATACACATGGATATAAACTGGAGACAATAGTGGACTGCCAACAATATATATACATGGATATAAACTGGAGACAATAGTGTTCTGCCAACGATATATATACATGGATATAAACTGGAGACAATAGAGGACTGCCAACGATATATACACATGGATATAAACTGGAGACAATAATGGACTGCCAATGATATATATACATGGATATAAACTGGAGACAATAGTGTTCTGCCAACGATATACACATGGATATAAACTGGAGACAATAGTGTTCTGCCAACGATATACACATGGATATAAACTGGAGACAATAGTGGACTGCCAACGATATATATACATGGATATAAATGGAGACAATAGAGGACTGCCAACGATATATATACATAGATATAAACTGGAGACAATAGTGGACTGCCAACGATATATACACATGGATATAAACTGGAGACAATAGTGGACTGCCAACGATATATACACATGGATATAAACTGGAGACAATAGAGGACTGCCATCGATATATACACATGGATATAAACTGGAGACAATAGTGGACTGCCAACGATATATATACATAGATATAAACTGGAGACAATAGTGGACTGCCAACGATATATACACATGGATATAAACTGGAGACAATAGAGGACTGCCATCGATATATACACATGGATATAAACTGGAGACAATAGTGGACTGCCAACGATATATATACATAGATATAAACTGGAGACAATAGTGGACTGCCAACGATATATACACATGGATATAAACTGGAGACAATAGAGGACTGCCATCGATATATACACATGGATATAAACTGGAGACAATAGTGTTCTACCAACGATATATATATATGGATATAAACTGGAGACAATAGTGTTCTGCCAACGATATATATACATTGATATAAACTGGAGACAATAGAGGACTGCCAACGATATATACACATGGATATAAACTGGAGACAATAGTGTTCTGCCAATGATATATAAACATGGATATAAACTGGAGACAATAGAGGACTGCCAACGATATATACACATGGATATAAACTGGAGACAATAGAGGACTGCCATCGATATATACACATGGATATAAACTGGAGACAATAGTGGACTGCCAACGATATATACACATGGATATAAACTGGAGACAATAGTGGACTGCCAACGATATATACACATGGATATAAACTGGAGACAATAGTGGACTGCCAACGATATATATACATGGATATAAACTGGAGACAATAGTGGACTGCCAACGATATATAAACATGGATATAAACTGGAGACAATAGTGGACTGCCATCGATATATACACATGGATATAAACTGGAGACAATAGTGGACTGCCAACGATATATATACATAGATATAAACTGGAGACAATAGTGGACTGCCAACGATATATACACATGGATATAAACTGGAGACAATAGAGGACTGCCATCGATATATACACATGGATATAAACTGGAGACAATAGTGTTCTACCAACGATATATATATATGGATATAAACTGGAGACAATAGTGTTCTGCCAACGATATATATACATTGATATAAACTGGAGACAATAGAGGACTGCCAACGATATATACACATGGATATAAACTGGAGACAATAGTGTTCTGCCAATGATATATAAACATGGATATAAACTGGAGACAATAGAGGACTGCCAACGATATATACACATGGATATAAACTGGAGACAATAGAGGACTGCCATCGATATATACACATGGATATAAACTGGAGACAATAGTGGACTGCCAACGATATATACACATGGATATAAACTGGAGACAATAGTGGACTGCCAACGATATATACACATGGATATAAACTGGAGACAATAGTGGACTGCCAACGATATATATACATGGATATAAACTGGAGACAATAGTGGACTGCCAACGATATATAAACATGGATATAAACTGGAGACAATAGTGGACTGCCATCGATATATACACATGGATATAAACTGGAGACAATAGTGTTCTGCCAACGATATATATACATGGATATAAACTGGAGACAAAAGAGGACTGCCAACGATATATACACATGGATATAAACTGGAGACAATAATGTACTGCCAACGATATATATACATGGATATAAACTGGAGACAATAGTGTTCTGTCAACGATATATACACATGGATATAAACTGGAGACAATAGTGTTCTGCCAATGATATATATACATGGATATAAACTGGAGACAATAGTGGACTGCCAACGATATATAATACATGGATATAAACTGGAGACAATAGCGGACTGCCAATGATATATATACATGGATATAAACTGGAGACAATAGTGTACTACCAACGATATATATACATGGATATAAACTGGAGACAATAGTGGACTGCCAACGATATATATACATGGCTATAAACTGTAGACAGAGGACTGCCAACGATATATATACATGGATATAAACTGGAGACAATAGTGTTCTGCCAACGATATATACACATGGATATAAACTGGAGACAATAGTGTTCTGTCAACGATATATACACATGGATATAAACTGGAGACAATAGTGTTCTGCCAACGATATATATACATGGATATAAACTGAAGACAATAGAGGACTGCCAACGATATATATACATGGATATAAACTGGAGACAATAGTGGACTGCCAACGATATATACACATGGATATAAACTGGAGACAATAGTGTTCTACCAACGATATATATACATGGATATAAACTGGAGACAATAATGTTCTGCCAACGATATATATACATGGATATAAACTGGAGACAATAGTGGACTGCCAACGATATATAATACATGGATATAAACTGGAGACAATAGTGGACTGCCAACGATATATACACATGGATATAAACTGAAGACAATAGAGGACTGCCAACGATATATATACATGGATATAAACTGGAGACAATAGTGGACTGCCAACGATATATATACATGGATATAAACTGGAGACAATAGTGGACTGCCAACGATATATATACATTGATATAAACTGGAGACAATAGTGGACTGCCAACGATATATATACATGGATATAAACTGGAGACAATAGTGGACTGCCAACAATATATACACATGGATATAAACTGGAGACAATAGTGTTCTGCCAACGATATACACATGGATATAAACTGGAGACAATAGTGGACTGCCAACAATATATATACATGGATATAAACTGGAGACAATAGTGTTCTGCCAACGATATATATACATGGATATAAACTGGAGACAATAGAGGACTGCCAACGATATATACACATGGATATAAACTGGAGACAATAATGGACTGCCAATGATATATATACATGGATATAAACTGGAGACAATAGTGTTCTGCCAACGATATACACATGGATATAAACTGGAGACAATAGTGTTCTGCCAACGATATACACATGGATATAAACTGGAGACAATAGTGGACTGCCAACGATATATATACATGGATATAAATGGAGACAATAGAGGACTGCCAACGATATATATACATAGATATAAACTGGAGACAATAGTGGACTGCCAACGATATATACACATGGATATAAACTGGAGACAATAGTGGACTGCCAACGATATATACACATGGATATAAACTGGAGACAATAGAGGACTGCCATCGATATATACACATGGATATAAACTGGAGACAATAGTGGACTGCCAACGATATATATACATAGATATAAACTGGAGACAATAGTGGACTGCCAACGATATATACACATGGATATAAACTGGAGACAATAGAGGACTGCCATCGATATATACACATGGATATAAACTGGAGACAATAGTGGACTGCCAACGATATATATACATAGATATAAACTGGAGACAATAGTGGACTGCCAACGATATATACACATGGATATAAACTGGAGACAATAGAGGACTGCCATCGATATATACACATGGATATAAACTGGAGACAATAGTGTTCTACCAACGATATATATATATGGATATAAACTGGAGACAATAGTGTTCTGCCAACGATATATATACATTGATATAAACTGGAGACAATAGAGGACTGCCAACGATATATACACATGGATATAAACTGGAGACAATAGTGTTCTGCCAATGATATATAAACATGGATATAAACTGGAGACAATAGAGGACTGCCAACGATATATACACATGGATATAAACTGGAGACAATAGAGGACTGCCATCGATATATACACATGGATATAAACTGGAGACAATAGTGGACTGCCAACGATATATACACATGGATATAAACTGGAGACAATAGTGGACTGCCAACGATATATACACATGGATATAAACTGGAGACAATAGTGGACTGCCAACGATATATATACATGGATATAAACTGGAGACAATAGTGGACTGCCAACGATATATAAACATGGATATAAACTGGAGACAATAGTGGACTGCCATCGATATATACACATGGATATAAACTGGAGACAATAGTGTTCTGCCAACGATATATATACATGGATATAAACTGGAGACAATAGAGGACTGCCAACGATATATACACATGGATATAAACTGGAGACAATGGAGGACTGCCAACGATATATACACATGGATATAAACTGGAGACAATAATGTACTGCCAACGATATATATACATGGATATAAACTGGAGACAATAGTGTTCTGTCAACGATATATACACATGGATATAAACTGGAGACAATAGTGTTCTGCCAATGATATATATACATGGATATAAACTGGAGACAATAGTGGACTGCCAACGATATATAATACATGGATATAAACTGGAGACAATAGCGGACTGCCAATGATATATATACATGGATATAAACTGGAGACAATAGTGTACTACCAACGATATATATACATGGATATAAACTGGAGACAATAGTGGACTGCCAACGATATATACACATGGATATAAACTGGAGACAATAGTGGACTGCCAACGATATATACACATGGATATAAACTGGAGACAATAGTGGACTGCCAACGATATATATACATGGATATAAACTGGAGACAATAGTGGACTGCCAACGATATATAAACATGGATATAAACTGGAGACAATAGTGGACTGCCATCGATATATACACATGGATATAAACTGGAGACAATAGTGTTCTGCCAACGATATATATACATGGATATAAACTGGAGACAATAGAGGACTGCCAACGATATATACACATGGATATAAACTGGAGACAATGGAGGACTGCCAACGATATATACACATGGATATAAACTGGAGACAATAATGTACTGCCAACGATATATATACATGGATATAAACTGGAGACAATAGTGTTCTGTCAACGATATATACACATGGATATAAACTGGAGACAATAGTGTTCTGCCAATGATATATATACATGGATATAAACTGGAGACAATAGTGGACTGCCAACGATATATAATACATGGATATAAACTGGAGACAATAGCAGACTGCCAATGATATATATACATGGATATAAACTGGAGACAATAGCGGACTGCCAATGATATATATACATGGATATAAACTGGAGACAATAGTGTACTACCAACGATATATATACATGGATATAAACTGGAGACAATAGTGGACTGCCAACGATATATATACATGGCTATAAACTGTAGACAGAGGACTGCCAACGATATATATACATGGATATAAACTGGAGACAATAGTGTTCTGCCAACGATATATACACATGGATATAAACTGGAGACAATAGTGTTCTGTCAACGATATATATACATGGATATAAACTGGAGACAATAGTGGACTGCCAACGATATATACACATGGATATAAACTGGAGACAATAATGTTCTGCCAACGATATATATACATGGATATAAACTGGAGACAATAGTGGACTGCCAACGATATATAATACATGGATATAAACTGGAGACAATAGTGGACTGCCAACGATATATACACATGGATATAAACTGAAGACAATAGAGGACTGCCAACGATATATATACATGGATATAAACTGGAGACAATAGTGGACTGCCAACGATATATATACATGGATATAAACTGGAGACAATAGTGGACTGCCAACGATATATATACATTGATATAAACTGGAGACAATAGTGGACTGCCAACGATATATATACATGGATATAAACTGGAGACAATAGTGGACTGCCAACAATATATACACATGGATATAAACTGGAGACAATAGTGTTCTGCCAACGATATACACATGGATATAAACTGGAGACAATAGTGGACTGCCAACAATATATATACATGGATATAAACTGGAGACAATAGTGTTCTGCCAACGATATATATACATGGATATAAACTGGAGACAATAGAGGACTGCCAACGATATATACACATGGATATAAACTGGAGACAATAATGGACTGCCAATGATATATATACATGGATATAAACTGGAGACAATAGTGTTCTGCCAACGATATACACATGGATATAAACTGGAGACAATAGTGTTCTGCCAACGATATACACATGGATATAAACTGGAGACAATAGTGGACTGCCAACGATATATATACATGGATATAAATGGAGACAATAGAGGACTGCCAACGATATATATACATAGATATAAACTGGAGACAATAGTGGACTGCCAACGATATATACACATGGATATAAACTGGAGACAATAGTGGACTGCCAACGATATATACACATGGATATAAACTGGAGACAATAGAGGACTGCCATCGATATATACACATGGATATAAACTGGAGACAATAGTGGACTGCCAACGATATATATACATAGATATAAACTGGAGACAATAGTGGACTGCCAACGATATATACACATGGATATAAACTGGAGACAATAGAGGACTGCCATCGATATATACACATGGATATAAACTGGAGACAATAGTGGACTGCCAACGATATATATACATAGATATAAACTGGAGACAATAGTGGACTGCCAACGATATATACACATGGATATAAACTGGAGACAATAGAGGACTGCCATCGATATATACACATGGATATAAACTGGAGACAATAGTGTTCTACCAACGATATATATATATGGATATAAACTGGAGACAATAGTGTTCTGCCAACGATATATATACATTGATATAAACTGGAGACAATAGAGGACTGCCAACGATATATACACATGGATATAAACTGGAGACAATAGTGTTCTGCCAATGATATATAAACATGGATATAAACTGGAGACAATAGAGGACTGCCAACGATATATACACATGGATATAAACTGGAGACAATAGAGGACTGCCATCGATATATACACATGGATATAAACTGGAGACAATAGTGGACTGCCAACGATATATACACATGGATATAAACTGGAGACAATAGTGGACTGCCAACGATATATACACATGGATATAAACTGGAGACAATAGTGGACTGCCAACGATATATATACATGGATATAAACTGGAGACAATAGTGGACTGCCAACGATATATAAACATGGATATAAACTGGAGACAATAGTGGACTGCCATCGATATATACACATGGATATAAACTGGAGACAATAGTGTTCTGCCAACGATATATATACATGGATATAAACTGGAGACAATAGAGGACTGCCAACGATATATACACATGGATATAAACTGGAGACAATGGAGGACTGCCAACGATATATACACATGGATATAAACTGGAGACAATAATGTACTGCCAACGATATATATACATGGATATAAACTGGAGACAATAGTGTTCTGTCAACGATATATATACATTGATATAAACTGGAGACAATAGTGTTCTGCCAATGATATATATACATGGATATAAACTGGAGACAATAGCGGACTGCCAATGATATATATACATGGATATAAACTGGAGACAATAGTGTACTACCAACGATATATACACATGGATATAAACTGGAGACAATAGTGTACTACCAACGATATATATACATGGATATAAACTGGAGACAATAGTGGACTGCCAACGATATATATACATGGCTATAAACTGTAGACAGAGGACTGCCAACGATATATATACATGGATATAAACTGGAGACAATAGTGTTCTGCCAACGATATATACACATGGATATAAACTGGAGACAATAGTGTTCTGTCAACGATATATACACATGGATATAAACTGGAGACAATAGTGTTCTGCCAACGATATATATACATGGATATAAACTGAAGACAATAGAGGACTGCCAACGATATATATACATGGATATAAACTGGAGACAATAGTGGACTGCCAACGATATATACACATGGATATAAACTGGAGACAATAGTGTTCTACCAACGATATATATACATGGATATAAACTGGAGACAATAATGTTCTGCCAACGATATATATACATGGATATAAACTGGAGACAATAGTGGACTGCCAACGATATATAATACATGGATATAAACTGGAGACAATAGTGGACTGCCAACGATATATACACATGGATATAAACTGAAGACAATAGAGGACTGCCAACGATATATATACATGGATATAAACTGGAGACAATAGTGTTCTGCCAACGATATATATACATTGATATAAACTGGAGACAATAGAGGACTGCCAACGATATATACACATGGATATAAACTGGAGACAATAGTGTTCTGCCAATGATATATAAACATGGATATAAACTGGAGACAATAGAGGACTGCCAACGATATATACACATGGATACAAACTGGAGACAATAGAGGACTGCCATCGATATATACACATGGATATAAACTGGAGACAATAGTGTTCTGCCAACGATATATATACATGGATATAAACTGGAGACAATAGAGGACTGCCAACGATATATACACATGGATATAAACTGGAGACAATGGAGGACTGCCAATGATATATACACATGGATATAAACTGGAGACAATAGTGTACTGCCAACGATATATATACATGGATATAAACTGGAGACAATAGTGGACTGCCAACGATATATATACATGGATATAAACTGGAGACAATAGTGGACTGCCAACGATATATATACATGGATATAAACTGGAGACAATAGTGGACTGCCAACAATATATACACATGGATATAAACTGGAGACAATAGAGGACTGCCAACAATATATACATGGATATAAACTGGAGACAATAGTGTTCTACCAACAATATATATATGGATATAAACTGGAGACAATAGTGTTCTACGAACGATATATAAACATGGATATAAACTGGAGACAATAGTGTTCTACCAACTATATATATACATGGATATAAACTGGAGACAATAGTGGACTGCCAACAATATATATAAATGGATATAAACTGGAGACAAAAGAGGACTGCCAACGATATATATACATGGATATAAACTGGAAACAATAGTGGACTACCAACGATATATACACATGGATATAAACTGGAAACAATAGTGGACTACCAACGATATATACACATGGATATAAACTGGAGACAATAGTGGACTACCAACGATATATACACATGGATATAAACTGGAGACAATAGTGTTCTGCCAACGATATATACACATGGATATAAACTGGAGACAATAGTGTTCTGCCAACGATATATACACATGGATATAAACTGGAGACAATAGTGGACTGCCAACGATATATATACATGGATATAAACTGGAGACAATAGTGTTCTGCCAATGATATATAAACTGGAGACAATAGAGGACTGCCAACGATATATACACATGGATATAAACTGGAGACAATAGAGGACTGCCATCGATATATACACATGGATATAAACTGGAGACAATAGTGTTCTGCCAACGATATATACACATGGATATAAACTGGAGACAATAGTGTTCTGCCAACGATATATATACATGGATATAAACTGGAGACAATAGTGGACTGCCAACGATATATATACATGGATATAAACTGGAGACAATAGTGGACTGCCAACGATATATATACATAGAAATAAACTGGAGACAATAGAGGACTGCCAACGATATATATACATGGATATAAACTGGAAACAATAGTGGACTGCCAACAATATATACATGGATATAAACTGGAGACAATAGTGTTCTGCCAACGATATATATACATAGATATAAACTGGAGACAATAGTGGACTGCCAACGATATATATACATGGATATAAACTGGAGACAATAGTGTTCTGCCAACGATATATATACATGGATATAAACTGGAGACAATAGTGGACTGCCAACGATATATATATACATGGATATAAACTGGAGACAATAGTGTTCTGCCAACGATATATATACATGGATATAAACTGGAGACAATAGAGGACTGCCAACGATATATATATACATGGATATAAACTGGAGACAATAGAGGACTGCCAACGATATATATACATGGATATAAACTGGAGACAATAGTGTTCTGCCAACGATATATATACATGGATATAAACTGGAGACAATAGAGGACTGCCAACGATATATATATACATGGATATAAACTGGAGACAATAGTGTTCTACCAACGATATATATATACATGGATATAAACTGGAGACAATAGTGTTCTGCCAACGATATATATACATGGATATAAACTGGAGACAATAGTGGACTGCTAACGATATATATATACATGGATATAAACTGGAGACAATAGAGGACTGCCAACGATATATATATACATGGATATAAACTGGAGACAATAGTGTTCTACCAACGATATATATATACATGGATATAAACTGGAGACAATAGTGTTCTGCCAACGATATATATACATGGATATAAACTGGAGACAATAGTGGATTGCCAACGATATATATATACATGGATATAAACTGGAGACAATAGTGGACTGCCAACGATATATACACATGGATATAAACTGGAGACAATAGTGGACTGCCAACGATATATATACATGGATACAGTCATCTTGTTTATAAGATTTTTCAACAAGACGTTACAATTTCTAGTGGTTTATTCAAATCAACATGCATACATGTACATGCATACCAGTATACGGTATTTATAGCAAATTACATACTGTCCATACTAGCCTATAAGGCGATCGCACCTTTAAGACGACCCCCCTACTTTGTTCCTAAAATCTGTGGGTTTTGGCATGCACTCGCATATGTGTTTATAAAACAGTATAAATTGCATGTTTTGGCCAGTGCAAGTTGATGAGTGCATTTTTTTCTAAAATGAAATTATGGATACCATTTTAAAAAATGTTTAAACACATTGTTAAAAAAATCTTGCTTTTTTTTTTAGCACCCACTTATAAGATGCGAAACCACTTTGAGGCCATAATCTGGTGGTAAAAAAACTCCGTCTTATAGGCAAGTATGTACGGTAAAACAATATTATTGACTCAATTATTATTTACAAAATTTAATATTACGCTATCGCTATCGTATATACTTTGCAATAAATCAACACTATGTGCATCTAAAAATACTTTAACCCTTTCCCTCATAGAAGCATCTCTTGACGTCATTACCAATACGACATACATTAACCCTTTCCCTCATAGAAGCATCTCTTGACGTCATTACCAATACGACATACATTAACCCTTTCCCTCATAGAAGCATCTCTTGACGTCATTACCAATACGACATACATTAACCCTTTCCCTCATAGAAGCATCTCTTGACGTCATTACCAATACGACATACATTAACCCTTTCCCTCATAGAAGCATCTCTTGACGTCATTACCAATACGACATACATTAACCCTTTCCCTCATAGAAGCATCTCTTGACGTCATTACCAATACGACATACATTAACCCTTTCCCTCATAGAAGCATCTCTTGATGCCATTACCAATACGACATACATTAACCCTTTCCCTCATAGAAGCATCTCTTGACGCCATTACCAATACGAGATACATGCTCCATAGATTTATGACCGAGTAACCAAAATCGTCTTCTCCCTATATCCTTTTCATTAACAATTATTCCTAAAATAAGGAATTACATGTCATCAATGTTCACATGCATTCTCGGCCAACGTTTCACCGAAATGAATCGAGGTAATGTTACACCGATGGTCACGGATTCGAACCGTGCTCAGACCGTGTCTCTTTTTATGAAAAAGTTGGCAGTTTCTTACGGAGGTTGGTGCACCAAGTACTGGTTAACCACTGGAGCCAGTCCAGGAAAGGTGTTGTTAGATAAACTGCCCATCGCTGAAATGGGCAACCGGTAGCGTCGTTAAATAAACGTAAATAAATAAAAATAAGAAAAGATACTGTTTTTTTTTGGACACGTACATTTACGCCGTTTCCGGTTCGTATGTAAATATTTCGTAAACAAGAAACAATCTATAGATCGGTGGTCATAGTATTATCTTACTGAACATTGGTTAACCCATTTCATTCTGGATACCGTTCAAACAATATTTACAAAGAACATAGAGCCAGATCAACTGCACGGAATGTGCAATATGCTGTTTGCTATTCAGATGATCTTGCTAAGACACTTGTCTATGAAGCAAACAACATAGATCCTGATCAGCACGCAGCATCACGCTGTTTGTAAAATCCAGAATGAAATGGGTTAAGAGTATGTAGACATTTATAATATTTTTTGGAAAACTAAAATTGTCCCGTGTAGCATTGTATATCACTTTGACCATTCAAACTTGATCTCGTACATTTGTTGATCGTAACTGCCGTAAGAGATTTTAAAGCAGCACTATATCGTAATAAAGGATGTTTTGGGTAAAATATAAATACTAATGTGTGTGTGTTTACAAAAATCGAAATAGTCGCTCAGAAACGATAAAATTCCAATAAATATAAACCGTCATATACGCGAATTTGTTTATCAACACACGACATGTAAACACGCACAGCGCGCATGCGTGAAACAACTGAGGATGTAGAAAACAACCTATATATTTTGAACATTAAAGACTATCTATCCATCTTCCTCTAATGTCGAACCCCTCGTGGGGATATATACATGTTCCTAAAAGACTTAGCTAAGTAATTTAATTTAAAAAGACAACCTGGGACACATGGGGACGATGCATTCCGAATGTAAACAAGTGCGGACGATGCGCTCTGGTTGTAAACAAGTGCGTGACCGATCGACTCGGAAAGTCCTACTTTCGGTTTCGAGCTTGTTTTATCGCAAAAAACCACTGTTTACCAATTGACCATAAGTATACAAAGTATAATGTTAGAATGTGTAGCAGCATTGCTACCCATACGTAAAAATCGTTTATTTCCTACGATGTAATGCTGCTTTAAGGAGTACATGTAAAATACACGTTTTCTACTCCCTAAAATACTACTGTAGCATACAATGTATGATTCGTGATGAGGTCAAACTATATACTGCCTGGTATATACCGCCTCTCAGCAGGGTTCAGTCTAGGTCAGAATGTTTGGGAGAAGTGAGAAAGCGCGTGATCGCGTCCTTAAATGGTGTTATTTAATAAATTTCAACAAAATATGGTTAAAATGCACAGTATGACCATTAAATACCACATCTGAATACGAGTGCTTTATAATGGGTCTTACTGGACACAATTTTGTATGAAAATTGTAATAAAAAAAGAGGGCGAAGTCAGAGTCCATAGGGCAACTATTTCACCCACATCGCCCTCTAGAATGATCCCTGCCTATCAGGGTACTCCCCGGAAATATTGAAATATTCAAATAGGGTAATAATAAGAAAAGGAAAACACACAAAGCGAAAATGAGTTGACAAACGTCTCCCTTGTATAACACAAACAAACTTCTCCCTTGTATAGCACAAACTTCTCCCTTGTATAACACAAACAAACTTCTCCCTTGTATAACACAAACAAGCTTCTCCCTTGTATACTGTAAAATTCTCCCATGTATACATCAAACATCTCCCATGCATATAGTAAGGCTCTCCCATGTATACAATAAACTTCTCCCATGTATACAATAAACTTCTTCCATGTATACCATAAACTTCTCTCATGCATACCATAAGCTTCTCCCATGTATATTGTAAACTTCTCCCATGCATACCATAAATGTCTCCCTTGTATACCAGAAGCTTCTCCACATATTGAGAGCCCAGTTCAAGCCCTGGACAGTATAATAAATCATGACACAAGTACAGACACCTTCTGTAATGGTACTGGCATGGCAGTTGTTGATACAAATTCTGATAAATGAGACTCTATTGGTGAAGTTTGGGGTTTTGTGTGCACTTTAAATCTGTACATATAATACAGTACTATTCATTAACCTGGTTGAACGGAGCAGAACACAAACACAACACTAAAACTATTTCATTGAATTATGGTCTATGATATTAGGGGAAGGTTTTATTGAATTATGGTCTATGATATTAGGGGAAGGTTTTATTGATTTATGGTCTATGATATTAGGGGAAGGTTTTATTGATTTATGATCTATGATATTAGGGGAAGGTTTTATTGAATTATGGTCTATGATATTAGGGGAAGGTTTTATTGAATTATGGTCTATGATATTAGGGGAAGGTTTTATTGAATTATGGTCTATGATATTAGGGGAAGGTTTTATTGAATTATGGTCTATGATATTAGGGGAAGGTTTTATTGAATTATGGTCTATGATATTAGGGGAAGGTTTTATTGAATTATGGTCTATGATATTAGGGGAAGGTTTTATTGAATTATGGTCTATGATATTAGGGGAAGGTTTTATTGAATTATGGTCTATGATATTAGGGGAAGGTTTTATTGAATTATGGTCTATGATATTATGGGACTGGATTCATTGAATCGGGGAATGGTTTTTATGAATTATGGTATAATTATTGTCTATGATAATTGGGGAATGGTTTTATTGATATCAAACAATTTTTCAAGCCAGATACACAAACATTTCTTCATATCAGTTTATACTAAAGAAATAATATTTGTATTTGCGTTATTTATTGACGAATAAAAACATGGTTTGGAGTTCTGATGTGTTGGAATTAACCTCGTAGGCCATAGGCCTAAGTGGTTAATTCCGGCGATCAGAAGTACAAACCACATTTTATTCACAAATAAATTATGGATACCATATTTAAAAAAACTCACTTATAAGACGGGAGGCCACTTTGAGGTCATAATTTGGTGGTAAAAAACGTGTCTTACAGGTGGGTATGGAGGGTAAACACACCAAGGTAGCATGAGTTGTCTGCAATATATTAAGAACCCTATCAAACGGATGAAACATTCCCAGAGAGAGAGGCCGGGAGAGGCACAGTTGCATTAGACCATGAAATCCATGCGTGAACAAACAATTTTGGCAATAAATTCTAAAATATAATTGAGACACCATATTTTGGAAGCAAGCACAATTTTCATTGTAGTGATATGGGATGAAAAAGAGACCCTCTACTTTAATTGCAGATTTCCTACCAGTAACAAAGGTAATACTGTACAGCAGTGCCCTTGCCGTAATAAGGTACCAGCATTTTGCCTAAGGATTCCAGGAAATGTGCCCGACTATTATGACCTCACAATTCCATGCATTATACTAAATAGCAGATTCTTTATGTTCACTAATATAGCCTGGGCTCATCCTAGGTCAGAATATAGAGCTGTCCGATTAGCGCAGTGGTTAGCGCTCTCACTTTTCACCAATGCATCCCGGGTTCGATCCTTGGACGGGAAGAATGTGAGATGGTAGTGTGGTCGCCAGATCGGACAGGTGGGTTTTCTCCGGGTACTCCGGTTTCCTCCCAAATGAATGACCACATTTACGCTTCCATCCGCTCCAACGAGAGTGATTAATAGAAGTTGTTAAAGCTTGTTTCGCAATCATTGTAAAAATAAATATAGTTTAAACTTTAGGTCAGAATTTTTGGAAGAGAGAAAGTGTGCGATAGCATATTAAATGGTATCATTTAATAAAGTTCAAGACATTAAGGGTTAAAATACCAATTATGACCATTAACTCTTTGCATACTGGGTAAAATAAAAGATATAAATAGTTCAAATAATTGTAGCAGATGGCAATTCATGAATGTGTTTTTCTTATTTGTAACTGAAAAAACTCTGGAAATAGGTCATGGAATATCATTAAGATTGTATCGTTACGACACATATCTAACGTAATGACATGACATATTTGGCTGTTATTTTCACCGCTAGCATGCAAGACGTAAGTACAACATTTGAATAGAAGGAATGCTTTACAATGGCCAGTGTATCTTACTGGAGAAAATTGTGTATGAAAATTGTAAAAAAAAAAAAAAAAAAAGTGGAAGAAGTCGAGGTTCCTGGTCAACTATTTCGCCCATGTCAGTCTAGAATGAGCCCTGATAATATCTTGTAAATTACACTGGAAAAATGATTTCCTCCGGCTGTTCTTCTTTAAAGTGGATCATCATGTGCACTCTAAGACTACTATTCCTATTGAAGGCTTTGTTGCAGATATCACAGTTGTACGGTTTCTCTCCTGTATGAATCATCATATGCCGTTTCATATCACTTGTCTTGTAGAACCACTTCTTGCAAATCTGGCACTGTGATTTCTTTCCTTTCGCTTTCTCCTCGATAGCTATGTATGAATCCAGCAGCTGTTCAGAGTTGTGAATGCTCGACATTCCCGTATGAAATGGGTCACTATGGTCAGCAGTATTTAGACGTACAGGTCCGCTGACTATATTGGGTAGTTTTGGAAATTGCTGTTGGATCCTTGCTCTATATAACTGCTGCTCTTCAAAGGCAGCCACGTTAAATCGCTGACTTGGATCTCTGGGAAATGGATTGATTTGTTGCCCTAGATAGTTGTGAGGCAAAGCGTGCTGGGGTAGTGTCATCGGTATTCTATCGACACTCTGATGGATGGATTTATTGTAGAAAGGTCCAGCAACTGAAAACATATAGAGAGTTTATATTAATCAATGACCCAGAAGTACCCCCAGGTGCCTCGACCAAGTTCTCACTATATACCATATAATATCAAGAAAGAATTCTCTTAGGTCAAAATATTGAGAAATGAGGCTGTTTTATTGCTCAATCGTCTCTCTATACCTTGAGCCCTGGGTTAGAGGTGATAAACTTGTGTTGTGATAGCGCAATGGTAGCGCGTTCGCTTCAGGCCTAGAGTTCGATCCCCGCTGGAGCCGTTACGATTGTGTCCTTAGGCAAGGCATTTAAATTCCACGTTGCCTCTACTCTCTCCCTCGTGGCGGTGGATTCCACCAGGAATGAGGTCTCGAGAGTGATAAATATAAGTTATAAGAACTTGTTTCGCAATCGAGCTAAAATAAATTTGTATAAACTAAGCTAAACTTGTGCTCTGGTCTCGAACTCAATATCATGCAATCTGATTGGACGAGTCAAATTTCACTCAGCACAGCCAATCAGAATGCTTGAAACTGAGTTTGAGGTTGGAAAACAGTTTTATAACCTCCAACCCAGATAACATTTGGCCATCACCGAGACATGTTTCAGAAAAATGGGAAGAAAATGTTTACATTAGACTAAAAGTACACGTTTTCCCCACCACTTTCAATTACTGTATGATTTCAAGAGATTATTACCGTAGTTGAAGCTATGCCGTTTCAATTTCGATATGAAATATTGTAAAAATGTCGAAACTGTTGCCATAGGAACAATGTTTCCAAGTCCATTAATAGTAAAAATATACTGACATAATTATTAAAGCGACAAAATTTACAGATTATACAACGTCATTGATTTAATGTTGGTGTGACGTTTCAAGCGTTCTTTCAAAACCATCTGTTATGTGTCGGTCACCAAACAAGGCACAACTAATCGTAACATATCGAGTCGAAATTCAGAATGTATTTCTTGACCTTGTTCCATGCAGAAATGGGGTGTAGCATGGCCAGATAGCATGGCCCGATAGCATGGGGTGTAGCATGGCCAGATAGCATCGGGCGTAGTATGGCCAGATAGCATGGGGTGGAGTATGGCCAGATAGCATGGGGTGTAGTATGGCCAGATAGCATGGGGTGTAGTATGGCCAGATAGCATGGGGTGTAGTAGTATGGCCAGATAGCATGGGGTGTAGTATGGCCAGATAGCATGGGGTGTAGTTATGGCCGGAGAGCATGGCCAGATAGCATGGGGTGTAGCATGGCCAGATAGCATGGTGTAGCATGGCCGGAGAACATGGGGTGTAGCATGGCCAGATAGCATGGGGTGTAGTAGCATGGCCGGATAGCATGGGGTGTAGCATGGCCGAGAGCATGGGGTGTAGCATGGCCGGAGAGCATGGGGTGTAGTATGGCCAGATGGCATGGGGTGTAGCATGGCCAGATAGCATGGGGTGTAGTAGCATAGCCGGATGGCATGGGGTTGGGTGTAGCATGGCCAGATAGCATGGGGTGTAGTATGGCCGGATAGCATGGGGTGTAGTAGCATGGCCGGATAGCATGGGGTGTAGTAGCATGGCCGGATAGCATGGGGTGTAGCATGGCCAGATAGCATGGGGTGTAACATGGCCGGATAGCATGGGGTGTAGCATGGCCGGAGAGCATGGGGTTGTAGCATACCCATAGAATAGATGTTCCAACACAATAGGATAGTTTCTCAAGTCTTTTAATAACCTCCAGACACCATACAAATATTTATATGCATGCACACAATTTTAAAATAGTTTCCCGAAAAACAAAACCCACAATGTAGAAGCATATTTCTTAACATCTGTACAGTTACCTTGCACCAAAATCTTCCTGGCTAACATGGATTATACAAGCTACTCTATCTGGGTATAACCGTTATTACTCAAGTTAATTCTGATACAGTCAAACCTGTCTTAAGCAGCCAGCCAAGGGAGTCCGAGAAAGTGGCTGTTTAGCGCAGGTGGCTGCTTAATAGAGGTCAAATATATAATAAAACAACATATTGGGAATCTGGAAACTGGCTGCTTAAAACAGGTTGGCTGCTTAATGGAGGTGACTGCTAACACAGGTTTGACTGTATATATATCAATTTAAACGTCTGTTTATAAAACAATATATTCTAAATAATGCACTTCAGGCATTTCCTGTAATCTGATTGGCTGGTCACACTATTAAATGCCTTGTAAATTTTACATCTTTGCGGGTCTTTAGTCCAGTGGTAACACGCTGGACTGGTAATCCAGGGATCGCTGGTTCGATCCCACGTCTGACCCTAACAAAATTAACAGTTTTTCAGATGGGACTTTAAATCAAGGTCTTGTGTCGGTGCTTTACACTGTGCACGTAAAAGAACCAGAGGAGACGCTGGAATGGGTCTCTGTCTGTATCATTGCACTATTCTCCATAAATCTAAAATGACTAATCTCTTCAGGAGGTGTCGCTCATATGGGCAACCGGTAGCGACGATAAATAAACGTAAAACACACACACACATCTTTACGATATAAAATATTAAAACTCGATGAAATGAGTGCTCTGAAAAATAGTTCTATAATTCCTATGCAAATCATAATGTTAACTTTAGTAAACCACCATTTTTTTTAAAAATACCCATAAAGGGAGGTAATTTACAAATCGTAATTTTTCACAAGATAAGGTTTATTTGTGGCCATATTTTCCAAATTTAACTTTACCGTAATAATTTATGATTGAAAAATGAAAATATAAGACAATAATCACAATATCCGATCCTTAGAAAATCTGAACAAGAAGAGATTCTGGAATGGGTCCTCTGTATCATTGAACTATCATCCAAAACTCTAAAATGAATAATCTCTTCAGGTGGCATCGCTCATATGGGCAACCGGTAGCGCCGATAAATAAACGTAAAACACGCACTCTTCTCCTTTGCTAATGTTGGTTTGCACACATTTACACTAAGCAGCTCTAAACTGAGGTAGCTTCGCATAAACACATTCATTCGGGATTTTGAAATAAATACCAATCATTTTATAAACTACCTTCATTTGCTATGTATAACGAGCACTTTTCTTACTGAAATCCTTGAGGAATTTGTCTAGTCATCATTTTATAAACTATAGTTCACTTATTGTCAGATCTTCAAAATGTGAATTAATTTTTATTGAAAAATAAATATAAGACATTAATCATGTTATAAATCATGAACTTCTCAGAATATCTTGGCGTGCAATACATTCCAAGAAACACATAACAAAGAGGTTTTAACCCTTTCAACACTACAGGCAAAATAGACTTATAAAAAGTGTAGATCCAGATGAGCCGGCTCGTGTGGAGCCGCATCAGGATCTGCAGTTTTTGCCAGTAATAATTATTATTAATTTTTAGATAAAATTACCCATTTTGATAAATGAACTGGTCCAAAAGTAATTTTCTTATTAATTTATTGGTCTTAAAATATCATGCACCAGTCCATCCATGTCAGTACTTGGGGTGGAATGGGTTAAGCATTGGAATGACCATTCAACAATTCTAAGATCTTTGATGTTCTGTTTTCTCTTGACTGAGATACCTATCATATTGATATGATATACGATACCGTAGGTGTTTGTGTATAGTAAATAATAACCAATCAAAAATATTTTCATACATACATTAAAGCGACATTACATCGCAAAAAGCAAATAAAATGCATTTTTTCGAATACTAACATTGAATCAATAAACAATCCAAACCATTCACAATTTATGTAATTTGTAACATTTTTTGTGTTATACATGTAAATTTATTGGAATAGATACTGTTTAAACCAATCAATAAACAGTGTTTTTTTGGATTGAATGTATGATTTCATATAACGGTCATCCATGCTCCTGAATTTACTTTCGTTTGTCATCTGAGTCAATACTAAACGTGAGATAATGTCGTTTAGAGATAATTTAACTAAGAATAGTCAAATAAATAGGCACAAATGTGAAATATAACGGTAAATCTGTAACATAAATCGTGTTATTCAGGATACAATAGTTGTATTACGCATGGATGTTTACATTATTTTGCTATGTCAACAAACTACGTATACGACGTTTGTTTATCAGTTGAAATACTCAGTATTTGAGGCAAATATTTGGGAGGGGAAATTATACAATATAATAGGAAAATACATTCGGTAGAAATTTGTGTTTTCACTGATGTAGTGTCGCTTTAAAGTAGTAATATAAAAACAACTGAAGAAGACAATGGTATGAATGTTATGACATGTATATTATACACACTACCAAATTTATGGTTGCCCAGGGCTCATTCTAGGTCAGATTATTTGGGAGCAAGCGCGCGATTGTGACCTTAAATGGACAGGTGTTCTCTAATAAATGTCTGACCATTAAATACAATATTTGAATAGAAGTGTGCTTTATAATGGGCCAGTGTATCTTACTGGATAAATTGTATGAAAATTGTATAAATAAAACAAAATTTTTTTTTAGGGAGAAGTGGGGCCCTAGGGGGGGGGCGAAGTCAGGGTCCCTGTCCCAGTCTCCCTCTAGAATGAGCCCTGGTTACTGTGGTAGTGTGTTACAATGGATCATACTGGTTGGCAACCCTTTGGACGGGGCGACACATTTTCCCATCCACCCTCGCAATTGCTTCATATTACACTTACACGCGCAAATTTTGTTCTCCAGTGTATGTTTCCAATTGACACACGTGAAGATATTCAAGACAGGCGAGCTAAAACATATTATATCCGATTTCAAATCTCTGTGGACTTCTAGATACGGGGAAAACCCACAAATGGTTTATTTTTAGGAGGCCCAATAAGTGGCGACATGAATCTCTGATGATGCTGTCAACATCGTACAAAAGGCTTGCTTAATAGCAAAATTCCAAAATAGTTTCTTAAAATATGGTATGAAATCTCATATAAAGTGTTTAAATAGTGTCACCCCTATTTAAAGGGCCAGCCATTTCTGACTTATGAGACACCTCTTTTTATGAACATCAGTACTTCCCGAATCCTATGTTTGTATGAATTATTTAACTAGCTGGCGGCTCACCAACCGGCCATATCAGAACAAACCCCAGACAGGGTTCGAACCTTCGACCTCCCACTCTGTAGGCGGACGCCTTAACCACAGAGACGGATATAATTATACGGTCTTATATATATACTGATTCAATACCGTTTCATACAAATTTTCCACTTTCACAAATATATGAACAATGTTGACCAGAACTCGCATGATTAATACCAGATATTGTGAAACTAATTCACTTCTTACAAACCGACATAATTATTCAGTCCACAATATTTATCATAGCAGTTGTGGGTATATATTAGCCTGGGTGCCAGTCTGTCGATTTTTCACTTTTTAACTTCTGGCAAAATGACAGCCTGGGGAAACTGGATTTCTGATCGTAGTGCCATCTACTTACACCCTCATTTTTAAGGGTGTATATTTGAAAACCGACAACTCTTCTCTACAAGATAAAATCGCTAAATATAGAAACAGAATTCTATTGGAAATCGCCGAACAGGCACGATTATACAAGATCATTTCCGAATATACACGAATGCTCCCGTAGACATATAATTTCCTGTTTCTGTGTTATATTGACAAGATGGCGGATTTTAGATATTACGTTTAGATGGTAATGGGTCGATTTGGCGTAGTTGAACTAAGGACGATTTAAATATTGAGTAAATATGTCAAATCAGATGCACATTGTACTTTTTAAAACTATTTATCGTTCTGTTGACCCATAAATGAAGGCCAATTATAAAGTTTTATCAACATTGCAGTGCCTCGCTTTCGATTCAAGTATGTCATTAATTAAGTCACGTGCTAATAGGCCTATTAATAGAATTAATGCGAGTCAATAATTACACGGACAATCTCCCAAGTTTCCCCAGGTGTTGATATGATCAGAAACTCAATACGGCCCATTTAATAGTCTCGGTGTTAAAATATATTTATTTGACTGACCATGCAAAATATATCGACGCCTCCTCCCAGGCTAGGTATATATCTAAACCGGGCACTTCCATATACAATGATTTTTCAGCTGAGGGTTATACGTGTATATAAAACTGGGCATAAAACAAGTTACAGGTAGGAAAATTAAAATATATTTAAATGTTTTAATACTGCACTTTGATTGCATAATGAAGGTGTTTAGGTGGTGGCACTGAATTGGGCTTACACCAAACACGGATGGTTCAGACACAGACGGGCCTGGGATCAGACACTGACAGAGCTTGCAATCCAAATGGTTTCTGGTATCCAGTATAAAAAGATCATGCTTTTCTGACACACACGGTTCTGGGATCAAGTACTGATGGTTCTTGTTTCAGACACCGAATGGCACCCGAGTTATGTCGTGTAGGGTCAAGTGATTGTCAGTCATATTATATTTTCTTCAACTTAAGGTACTTTCGCTTGACCCACTACTAAGGGCAGGTCAATCTGTACTAACTATGCTTACATAGAATGCGTGTGAATCACATTATAGCACTAATGTTTTCCTCTGCATAGTGCACCATCATGTGCGACTGTAATGTTGACTTTCGATTAAAAGCTTTAGGACAACGTGAACAAGTCCACGGCTTTTCTCCAGTATGTATAAGCAGATGTCTATTTAGTACACCCCGGCCAGCGAACCATTTCATACAGAAATCACACTGCAACCGCTTCACTCTATTTATAAACTGGTTATCAACCACTGATTGGTCAATTCCTTGTCCAATGAACTGGCTATCACTAGTAGCTGCGGATTGGTTGTCAGTGCTGCTGGGAGTGAATTGGTTGTAAACAGCTGATTGGTCAATACTCCTTGCCTCCGAGTGCGACTCGATCTTTGGGAATTGGTTGTAAACAGCTGATTGGTCAATACTCCTTGCCTCCGAGTGCGACTCGATCTTTGTGAAGTGGTTGCGATATATTTCTCTCTTTCTTGCATCGTAAGAACGTGCGATTTTATGAGAATCTCTTTTTTCGTTACTCAGTCTCTGCAACCAGGCCCAAGTATCTGCACCTGCAATAGGAACACATCTTGTAAGTTACTAACTCATACAGGAATTATACTAATTCTTATGGCAAACTTCTGGGTTGTGACTTCTAGGCGATATGGTGAAATAACGGAATTTACCCGATTCTGTTACACAGAGAAAGCTATCACGGAATCTACCCGATTCTGTTACACATAAAGAAAGCTATCACGGAATCTACACGATTCTGTTACACATAGAGAAAGCTATCACGGAATCTACCCGATTCTGTTACACATAAAGAAAGCTATCACGGAATCTACACGATTCTGTTACACATAGAGAAAGCTATCACGGAATCTACCTGATTTTGTTACACAGAGAAAGCTATTACGGAATCTACCTGATTTTGTTACACAGAGAAAGCTATCACGGAATCTACCCGATTCTGTTACACAGAGAAAGCTATCACGGAATCTACACGATTCTGTTACACAGAGAAAGCTATCACGGAATCTACCCGATTCTGTTACACAGAGAAAGCGATCACGGAATCTACCCGATTCTGTTACACAGAGAAAGCTATCACGGAATCTACCCGATTCTGTTACACAGAGAAAGCTATCACGGAATCTACACGATTCTGTTACACAGAGAAAGCTATCACGGAATCTACCCGATTCTGTTACACAGAGAAAGCGATCACAGAATCTACCCGATTCTGTTACACAGAATCTACCCGATTCTGTTACACAGAAAGCTATCACGGAATCTACCCGATTCTGTTACACAGAGAAAGCTATCACAGAATCTACCCGATTCTGTTACACATAGAGAAAGTTATCACTGAATCTACCCGATTCTGTTACACATAAAGAAAGCTATCACGGAATCTACCCGATTCTGTTACACATAGAGAAACCTATCACGGAATCTATCGGATTCTGTTACACATAGAGAAAGCTATCACGGAATCTACCCGATTCTGTTACACATAGAGAAAGCTATCACGGAATCTACCCGATTCTGTTACACATAGAGAAACCTATCACGGAATCTATCGGATTCTGTTACACATAAAGAAAGCTATCACGGAATATACCCGATTCTGTTACAAATAGAGAAACCTATCACGGAATCTATCGGATTCTGTTACACATAAAGAAAGCTATCACGGAATCTACCCGATTCTGTTACACATAAAGAAAGCTATCACGGAATCTACCCGATTCTGTTACACATAGAGAAAGCTATCATGGAATCTACCTGATTCCGTTACACATAGAGAAAGCTATCACGGAATCTACCCGATTCCGTTACACATAGAGAAAGCTATCACGGAATCTACCCGATTCTGTTACACATAGAGAAAGCTATCTCACGGAATCTACCCGATTCTGTTACACATAGAGAAACCTATCACGGAATCTACTCGATTCTGTTACACATAAAGAAAGCTATCACGGAATCTACCTGATTCTGTTACACATAGAGAAACCTATCACGGAATCTACCCGATTCTGTTACACATACAGAAAGCTATCACGGAATCTACCTGATTCTGTTACACATAAAGAAAGCTATCACGGAATCTACCTGATTCTGTTACACATAAAGAAAGCTATCACGGAATCTACACGATTCCGTTACACAGAGATAGCTATCATGGAATCTACCTGATTCTGTAACACATAGAGAAAGCTATCATGGAATCTACCTGATTCTGTTACACATAGAGAAAGCTATCACAGAATCTACCTGATTCTGTTACACATAGAGAAAGCTATCATGGAATCTACCTGATTCTGTTACACATAGAGAAAGTGACATTGGTTATGATTGACCACATATGGAGTCAAATGGATCCGTTATAACAGTTATATATCTGTAAAATATTAGGCTGACCATGGTAGTCACTATGTGAAATAAGTCTGCTATGGTAGGTAGGCAGACATGTGAAATAAGTCTGCTATGGTAGGTAGGCAGACATGTGAAATAAGTCTGCTATGGTAGGTAGGCAGACATGTGAAATAAGTCTGCTATGGTAGGTAGGCAGACATGTGAAATAAGTCTGCTATGGTAGGTAGGCAGACATGTGACATAAGTCTGCTATGGTAGGTAGGCAGACATGTGACATAAGTCTGCTATGGTAGGTAGGCAGACATGTGAAATAAGTCTGCTATGGTAGTCAGATAGGTGAAACTGTCCCTGCAATACTGAAAGACTGGCTGGTACTATTTCAGTCTTCAATTCTACTACATAACGGGTCAAACAGGGGATACATAACGGGTCAAAATCATCATACAGGGGATTCAATCATCAAACAGGGCATTCAATCATTAAACAGGGCATTCAATCATTAAACAGGGGGTTCATTCATCAAACAGGGCATTCAATCATTAAACAGGGCATTCAATCATCAAACAGGGGATTTAATCATCAAACAGGGGATTCAATCATCAAACAGGGGATTCATTCATCAAACAGGGGATTCAATCATCAAACAGGGGATTCAATCATCAAACAGGGGATTCATTCATCAAACAGGGGATTCAATCATCAAACAGGGTTCAGTCGTTGAACAGGGTCCAGTTTTGGGAATAGTTCAACGAAACGACACACACCAGATCACCATATGCAATCCAAAACAACAATTATTCTTTACTGTGAAAAGTTGATACAACATAACTTGAAAATAGGAATGAAATAACTGACGCTAAGGTGCATCAATCTTTAATCAACATAAGAGTAATAGAGATATAGATGGTCTATCCAGGGTTCCCGCTGACAGTCGCTAATGACGCCAATTGCGACCCAAATAATTGCTGGCGCAAATATTTGGCGCAAACCTTTTTTTAATATATATATTTTATATGTATGTTTTGTCAAATAAATGACTTCAAATATTTATCTGTAAACTGTATGGTTTTTAGTTAGTCTATACAAATTTATTTTAGCTCGATTGCGAAACAAGTTCTTATAACTTATACTAATCACTCTCGAGACCTCATTCCTGATGGAATCCATCGCCACGAGGGAGAGAGAAGAGGCATGTGGAATTTAAATGCCTTGCCTAAGGACACAATCGTAACGGCTCCAGCGGGGCTCGAACTCCGGGCCTTTCGCACGTGAAGCGAACGCGCTACCACTGAGCTATCACGACAATGGTTTTTAGTTGGCTCAAAGATTTTCAAATTGGCTCCAGTGTTTTTGATTGGCGACAAATTTAGAGAGAGGGAACCCTGGTATCTATTATCTAACTAATTGCACATATACATTGGTTAACCCTTTCAACACCACAGACCTCTAAATAGGCTTACAAAAAGTGTAGATACAGATGAGCCGGCTCGTGACAAGTCGTCTCATCAGGATCTGCACTTTTTGCCAGTGATATTACTATTTTTAGACAAAATTACCCATTTTGATAAATGAACTGGTTCAAATGTAATTTTCTTATTAATATGTTGGTCTAAAAATATCATGGACCAGTCCATGTTAGTTACTTGGTGTTGAATGGGTTAACTCAACACACAAGTTACAGTAAAACATAGACTCTAAAAAAGACTCCAAAACTAACATAAGTCACATGTTTTGTTCATATTTAAAAGTAAATTCATTTAAAAACAATACGTACTATCATAATCAAACAAACAATTGTGTGTGTAGGAGGGGGGGGGGGCATTTGGGATCTCTATATTTTTAGATTTACATCCTTACATATAAAAAAAGTTCAATGCACTTACTGTATAATATTATTTTCTTAACTCGTGAACACAACTTTCAAAAAATTGTTGTTGAAAATTTTAGCTTCATTACATAACCATGCGCCTCAATACAGCTATCGCAACGGCACCTGTTTCCATGGGGAACTAGATAGTTTAGGGTACCTTTCTGGTTATTTGTACATTTTCCCCAATTCGGATAGCTACCTGAAATGCTCATAAATTGCATCATTTCGGTGGAAAAAATGTTCCCAACAAGTTGTCTGTTTATATTCGGCTACTGAACCAGTCAGGTGACAGTTGCATTAGGCTACCGGTATGCACAGCGGAATGCTATTGAACCATGCCCATGCTTCACCTCTGTGGAATACGCCGAGCATAGGTTCCACCACCATAACAATCTACAAAATAATTTCCGTTTAAATTCACTGACACAATTACTAAGAATGTCATTATCATGTTCTCGGTATAAAACCATTATTACCCGAGTGTCTCGGTAAACAAAATGTATTCCAATCAAAGACATTTTAGATGTATTCGAAAATAATAAAAATCTTTTTTGACTATCCTAGTCTTTTTAAAAAAAATATCCCGATAATTGTTTTTGTAGCCACTAGCATTCTTTATACAAATTTATTTTAGCTCGATTGCGAAACAAGTTATGTCAACTTATATTATTCATTCTCGAGACCTCATTTCTGATGGAATCCATCACCACGAGGGAGAGAGAAGATGCAACGTGGAATTTAAATGCCTTGCCTAAGGGCACAATCGTAACGGCTCCAGCGGGGCTCGAACTCCGGACCTTTCTCACCTGAAGTGAACGTGCGATTCACTAGCATTCTAGTCACTTGATTGTAATGTAAATTAGTTCAAAAAATAGTACACCATATGCAAATTAGTTTCACCAATCGTTTCCGTGTGGTTTGTTAGTTTGCTTAGTTTATACTAATTTATTTTAGCTCGATTACGAAACAAGTTCTTACAACTTATATTAATCACTCTTGAGACCTCATTCCTGATGGAATCCATCGCCACGAGGGAGAGAGACGAGGCATGTGGAACTTAAATGCCTTGCCTAAGGGCACAATCATAATGGCTCCAGCGGGGCTTGAACCTGGGTCTTTTGCACCTGAAGCAAACGTGCTACCACTGCGCTATCAAGACTTCCTGGTTTGTTAATGGCGGGGGTTTCAAATATTGACATTTTTATATCTTTGTAAATCACAATAGGGAAAAATTGAATGTGTGTAAATCATTTTTAGCACGTCTTATTCACATGTCGAGCATAAAAAATGGGATATTCACATACATTGCAATTTCGCAGTTATATCTTTAAAATCCGAAATAAGTTTTATTGAACAAATTGGAAATATAATCATGACTTCTACTCAATATCTGCAACAAAACATGCATTGGACTTTTAGTGGGTAGGCGGTACAATATCTGTGTGCAACGTAACATGCACTTGGACTTTAAGTGGATAGACGGTACAATATCTGTGTGCAACGTAACATGCACTTGGACTTTAAGTGGATAGGCGGGGGTGCAGGGTTTAGGGGACAATATTATATCTGGAGTACCGGGTAGTTGTTATCAAGTCTGTATATACCCTTCATATACTCTACCATTCACATAAACACCATACAACGCCTTTATCCTGTTCCCATATATAGCCACCTCCCACATATATAGCCGCCTCCCACAAATAGCCACCTCCCACAAGGTTGACGTTTCCCATATATACTGAGCGTGTAGTAGAATGCTTACCAGCAGTATGCAGATAAAATGAACTCTTCTGTTGTGGAGTACTGGTAAAGATTTCATTAAATTTTACGTACCGTCATACTATTGTATTTGAGCTATGTTCTGACTATGAACAGTTAATTATCAAGTAATATATTCTAATGAATTTGGCTTGTCTGTAGTTTTTAATTTTGACAGCAAACTGAAACTACCTTGAAAATTATACCGGAAATATTTCTTATTATGGACATTCACACTAACAGAAGCGGTTGTGCGGTTGTGTATTGTAGGGCAATGAGGCTCCCGACAGAGCAGTTAAAATGAATAAAATTTTAAAACAAATATTATATTAGCCAAAGTCATTGGAAATCATAAAAGAAAAAGGAGATTTGTGTTTATTAGTGTAAGATAGGATTTTATTTCATCGAGCGATCACCAAAAATGTGTATTTCCATGAGTGGGGTTACAAATATCCTCCATGTCTTTACGTTCATGTTCCTATTCAGACATTACCTATAAATTATATGTTGAATTGTTCCTATTCAAATACATTACCTATAAAGTATATGTTCAATTGTTCCTATTCAGACATTACCTATAAATTATATGTTGAATTGTTCCTATTCAAATACATTACCTTTAAATTATATGTTTAATTGTTCCTATTCAAATACATTACCTATAAAGTATATGTTGAATTGTTCCTATTCAAATACATTACCTTTAAATTATATGTTTAATTGTTCCTATTCAAATACATTACCTATAAAGTATATGTTGAATTGTTCCTATTCAAATACATTACCTATAAAGTATATGTTCAATTGTTCCTATTCAAATACATTACTTATAAATTATATGTTGAATTGTTCCTATTCAAATACATTACCTATAAATTATATGTTGAATTGTTCCTATTCAAATACATTACCTATAAAGTATATGTTAATTGTTCCCAGCAGGGAACTAGTAATACTGGTATATATATGTGGTCCTCTCTACATCCGATTTTTCGGCTTAAAAAGCCTTTTTCATGGAAAACAAAAATCATCCGGCTAATTCATTTTCTTTAACACTTTCCTTCATAGATTTAGGTTAACCCTTTCAACCCCACAGGCCTCTAAATAGGCTTATGAAAAGTGTAGATCCAGATGAGCCGGCTCGTGACGAGCCGTCTCATCAGGATCTGCACTTTTTTGCCAGTAATAATTATTACTATTTTTAGATAAAATTACCCATTTTGATAAATGAACTGGTCCAAAGGTAATTTTCTTATTAATTTATTGGTCTGAAAATATCACGCACCAGTCCATGTCAGTTACTTTGGGGTTGAATGGGTTAATATACTATTTATATCTCCATACAAACGAAAGCAATTTAGCTATCATGCAGTGGATAAGTAGTCGCCATATCTATCCCACCTCCATATATATTACTGGGACTACATGAGATTCTGGCCTTTATTATGAACATTGGTTTGACTACTACCTTGTCAATATATGCCGTATTGGTAATGGCGTCGAGAGGTTCTTCTATGAGGGAAAGGGTTAATGTATGTCGTATTGGTAATGGTGTCGAGAGGTTCTTCTATGAGGGAAAGGGTTATGAACATTGGTTTGACTACTACCTTGTCAATGTATGCCGTATTGGTAATGGTGTCGAGAGGTTCTTCTATGAGGGAAAGGGTTATGAACATTGGTTTGACTACTACCTTGTCAATGTATGCCGTATTGGTAATGGCGTCGAGAGGTTCTTCTATGAGGGAAAGGGTTATGAACATTGGTTTGACTACTACCTTGTCAATGTATGCCGTATTGGTAATGGAGTCGAGAGGTTCTTCTATGAGGGAAAGGGTTAAGATTGTTATGAACCAAATTTTTTTATAGAAATTTATTTTAGCTGGATTTGGAAAAAAGTTCATAC
Source organism: Archivesica marissinica (assembly GCA_014843695.1). Classification (NCBI taxonomy): domain Eukaryota; kingdom Metazoa; phylum Mollusca; class Bivalvia; order Venerida; family Vesicomyidae; genus Archivesica; species Archivesica marissinica. The sequence continues at coordinate 7,283,538 of CM026401.1, read as the reverse complement.
ATTTCTCGATGTCTAGATCGGTCAACGATAAAACTCACAAGCTATCAGTTATGCGGCTGACATAGTATCAATTATACCACAGAGGTTCCACAAAATTTCCATTATAAGCAGTAGCTGTTTATGTGTGGACATCTGGCTGAACAAAGGTCAGCAGAAAACATTATGGTACGTGATCGCCTGATCGGACAGGTGCGTTTTTCTTTCTCGTTCTCCAATTTCATCCCACTCACCAGAATCACCTAACTAGCTAACATCAACGACAAGAGTAATTAATAGAAATAGCTAAAACTTAGAAAGCATGCAACACTTTTTATTTTCCGTGACTATGATAATTTATAAAAATTCCATTTGCAGAAAGATCCGGGTCAAATAAAAGCATATTTGAGAAAATGTGATTTGAAAACGATAAACCGGTTTTTCCTGCTACACCAAATATAATCGTTACCGGTTTTCCCGTCTACACCAAAGATAACCGTTACCGGTTTTCCCGTCTACACCAAAGATAACCGTTACCGGTTTTCCCGTCTACACCAAAGACTCATTTTAACAGAGGAGAGCTTTTTATATCCTGATGGACAGTGATCATTCATATACACACAGTTTGGCTGAATGAAGAGCTTGATGTACAACTACAGTTGGTACACAGGGTTCCGCCGTCGGTATTTCTGGTAAACCAGTATTTCAGTATTATTCAAATGTGTGTCAATACAGACAAGTAACGCAAGACATTCTTAATGTACTTGTAATATTTATATAATCTTATTTAGCAGGGTTCCCGCTGTCTGTCGCAAATGGCTCCAATTGCAAAAAAACAATACTGCGCTCAATTTTGTGAATTGGCGGAAATATTTGGCACAACTTTGTTTTTTGGCACAACATGTTTTGTCAAATACATGACTTCAAATATTTATCTGTGAACAATCTGGCTCTTAGTTGGCTCCAAGATTTGACTCCAGTTTTTTTCAATTGGCGACAGAAGTGGCGCAGATAATAGTTCAGACTGAGGGAACACTGGTACACCTACACAAAATGTGAATCTGATCTTTCTACAAATTGACTCTTCATATATTGCAAGTCTGGTTCCACTTCACTAAAACTATTACATCTTCTGGTTCCCTCCATTAAATATTTATCTGTGAACTATCTGGCCCTTAGTTTTGGCTCCATGGTTTTCGATTTGACTCAAGTTTTTTTCAATTGACGACAGAAGTGGCGCAGATAAAATTTCTGACCGAGACAATAGTACAAGCCTGGTTCCGCTTCACTAAAACTATTACATCTTCTGGTTCCCTCCGAATATGCCTGGTTCCGCTTCACTAAAACTATTACATCTTCTGGTTCCCTCCTAATATGCCTGGTTCCGCTTCACTAAAACTATTACATCTTCTGGTTCCCTCCTAATATGCCTGGTTCCGCTTCACTAAAACTATTACATCTTCTGGTTCCCTCCTAATATGCCTGGTTCTGCTTCACTAAAACTATTACATCTTCTGGTTCCCTCCTAATATGCCTGGTTCCGCTTCACTAAAACTATAACATCTTCTGGTTCCCTCCTAATATGCCTGGTTCCGTGTTAAATATATGCTGAAAGTGCTGCTGCATTCTATGATTCTCCATGTTAGATTTCTGATTAAAGCTCCTCTCACAAATATCACACTTGAATGGTTTCTCTCCCGTGTGAATACGTTCATGACGTCGGCAATCTGACAGCGTGAAAAATCGTTTCATACAAAATTGACAGTCGTGTTTCCGGAGGTCTGACGGTTTCGACGACGGACGGTTACTTCTCAGTAAGGCAACATGTGGTACAAAGCCTGCAATCAGAAAGAAATAATACTTAGTTCTTAGACTTATAATACTATACACAACATATACCACATTTGCCTTTATAGCTGCCAGACTGGGTGCATTGATTCAGAGTGGGTGGGGTGCTTAATTATTACAGATTCCTACATTGCATTACAAACTCCACAATTCCATACATAGAGTTAATAATAGCATCTTATAAATTTTAATTTAATCGACAAATTTGACAAAATAGATCACAAGTCGTTACTGAGCCTTGTATTTTTTTCAGAGACGAAATAAATGAATTTATTTTCATTTTCACAATCTAAATATTAATACAGTAAAACCCCTCTAAACCGGACTTTGTCTGTACCGGACACAAAGTCCGGTTTAGAGGGGGTTCCGGATTAGAGGGTTTTTTATATTTAACACAAAAAATATAACAAAACATAAATATACACTGTACCTGTGCCGGCAATTATACGCAGTACAAAGTGTGAAAAACACAGGGGCCGACTCTTGGCAGACACTAATTGATAAACAATGGAATATTGCCACTTTTATGACAGTATACAAGGATATTTGTTTAACCCATTCAACACCAAGTAACTCACATGGACTGGTCCATGATATTCATAAACCAATAAATGAATCAGAAAATCACATTTGGACAAGTTCATTTATCAAAATGGGTAATTATGTCTAAAAATAGTCATATCACTGGCAAAAAGTGCAGATCCTGATGAGACGGCTCGTCACGAGCCGGCTCATCTGGATCTACACTTTTTGTAAGCTTATTTAGAGGTCTGTGGTGTTGAAAGGGTTAACTGGCTTCGTTTCATAATTGGCATGGCCGGTTTAGAGGGGTCATTTTGTGTTGAAATTACACAAAATGTTACGAACTTGTGTCCGGTTTCCGGAGTAGAGGGTTCCGGATTACAGGGGTTTATATTACAATGAAAATAGAAGGGAAAAATTCATGACCGGAGAAAAAGGCCGGTTTGGAGGGGGTCCAGTGTATTGCTTGCAAAGTTCATTCGGTGAAATATGTTTCTATCATTCACTGAAATGAAGAAATATCCTCTATTTATTCAGAATCAAATGTTATCTCAAATGAACCCATGGGCGTAACTAGATACCTGCACTGACAAGCTCCACCTTAACTAGATACCCGCACTGACAAGCTCCACCTTAACTAGATACCCGCACTGACAAGCTCCACCCTTTCAGTTATTGTGGTGTACACGTTTTATCTTTCGCTAGAAAAATACTCAAATGTATGGTCGATACAATTAAACAGTCCAACATTTCTGTGAAGACTAAAGTTGTCAGTGACAAAAGCTGGTCTGCCATATTGAATGAATTGCGGGTTAATAATTTCCAGCATGAACTGCATTGGGCTTGGCTTATCAATAGTGTGTGGAGGCTGAAGTAACTCGGTAACATTAAAAAATCCCAATGTAGTTCATACCCCGATGGAAAAACTATTAACTGCGATTCAAATTTTCGGGAGAAGTGAGAAAGCGCAATTGGTGCATATAATGGTATTATTTAATAAAATTAAACATAATAACGTTAAAATATACAATATAACATTTAAATATAATATTTAATTAGAATGAGAGATTTACAATGGCCAGCGTATCTTACTGGATAATATTTTGACTGAAAATTGTAAAAAATAAAATATTCATTTTAATTTATTTAGGGAGAAGTGGTGCCCGGAGGGGATGTCAAGGACCCTAGGGCGAAGTAGGGCCCTCTAGAATGAGCCATGGTGCACACCCATAGCTTCAAGTATGCATTAAAGCTATATATCATTAATGAGGAAACTCACATGAAAATAGATACTAACAGGTCGAAGGAAATGCAATAAAGTTTAAACTTTATATTTATTGCGAAACAAGTTTTAACAACTTATATGAATCACTCTCGTTGGCGCGGATGAAAGCGTATATGTGGTCTTTCGTGTGGGAGGAAACTGGAGTACCCAGAGAAAACCCACCTGTCCGATCTGGCGACCACCGTACCATCTTGCATACTTCCCGGTCCGAGGATCGAACCTGGGATGCATTGGTGAAAAGCGAGCGCGCTAATCGGGCAGCCAATCGGAAATGCAATAGCGATGTAAATATTTCATGTTGATAAGAATTTTATGATGAGAATTGAAAGTGATGGCCTTTGACCTTTGAACAGCTTTTGCAATCTTTTGCACAAATATATTTAAATTCTATCAGGAAACAAGTTCATACAACTTAATTGACCTTTAGATACCACCTCATTCCGGATGGAATGCATAGAGAGAAGAGGCAATGCAGAGAGAAGAGGAAATGTAGAAAGAAGAGGAAATGTAGAAAGAAGAGGCAATGTAGAGAGAAGAGGAAATATAGATAGAGAAGTGGACGTGTAGAGAGAAGAGGCAATGTAGAGAGAAGAGGTAATGTAGAGAGAAGAGGCAATGTAGAGAGAAGAGGCAATGTAGAGAAGAGGCAATGTAGAGAGAAGAGGCAATGTAGAGAGAAGAGGAAATGTAGAGAGAAGAGGCAATGTAGAGAGAAGAGGCAATGTAGAGAGAAAAGGCAATGTAGAGAGAAGAGGCAATGCAGAGAGAAGAGGCAATGCAGAGAGAAGAGGTAATGTAGAGAGAAGAGGCAATGTGAACTCTGGACATCACCCCTATGACGTGTATTTTGCGTAACCTCCTTGATTGACGTAAACAAATGGCCATTCATTCACCGTTAATACAACAACTGCAGCCACGTTATTTACAATTGCAATGTCAGTATTGGACGTGCTTATAGTTGATATAGTTGTTGTTACCTATCATTGCATGCAATTATAGATAGTAAACTATTTATGCTTATTATACGAACAATTATAGATAGTAAACTATTTATGCTTATTATACAGATAATTATAGATAGTAAACTATTTATGCTTATACGGACAATTATAGATAGTAAACTATTTATGCTTATTATACGAACAATTATAGATAGTAAACTATTTATGCTTATTATACAGACAATTATAGATAGTAAACTATTTATGCTTATTATACAAACAATTATAGATAGTAAACTATTTATGCTTATTATACGGACAATTATAGATAGTAAACTATTTATGCTTATACGGACAATTATAGATAGTAAACTATTTATGCTTATTATACGAACAATTATAGATAGTAAACTATTTATGCTTATTATACGGACAATTATAGATAGTAAACTATTTATGCTTATACGGACAATTATAGATAGTAAACTATTTATGCTTATTATACGAACAATTATAGATAGTAAACTATTTATGCTTATTATACGGACAATTATAGATAGTAAACTATTTATGCTTATACGGACAATTATAGATAGTAAACTATTTATGCTTATTATACGAACAATTATAGATAGTAAACTATTTATGCTTATTATACGGACAATTATAGATAGTAAACTATTTATGCTTATACGGACAATTATAGATAGTAAACTATTTATGCTTATACGGACAATTATAGATAGTAAACTATTGTTGGTATATTTCTATAACTGTCCAGAGTTCTCCCCAGATAAAATATTCTAAAAAACAGGGTAAAATAAAAGTAAGAAAAATAAAACACAGTTATCCTCAGAAAAATATTCTAAAAAACAGGGTAAAAATAACAATCAAGAACACACAATGAACCAAAGCCATGTGGCAAAAGGGCCGGGGGACAGTGTTTTAAAAATCAGACACATTTATAAGAGCATAAAATATTGCATTATAATCACAGTTTGCATCATAATTCAATTTCATACGGGCACCACCACATTTCATAATTCAACTTCATACGGGCAGTCCCACCACATTACATAATTCAATTTCACACAGGCAGTCCTGCCACATTACATAATTCAATTTCACACAGGCAGTCCTGCCACATTTCATAATTCAACTTCACACGGGCAGTCCCGCCACATTTCATAATTCAACTTCACACGGGCAGTCCCACCACATTTCATAATTCAACTTCACACAGGCAGTCCTGCCACATTTCATAATTCAACTTCACACGGGCAGTCCCGCCACATTTCATAATTCAACTTCACACGGGCAGTCCCCATTTCATAATTCAATTTCACATGGGCAGTCCGGCCACATTTCGTAATTCAACTTCACATGGGCAGTCCCACCACATTTCATAATTCAATTTCACACGGGAAGTCCCACCACATTTCATAATTCAATTTCACACGGGCAGTCCCGCCACATTTCATAAATCAACTTCACACGGGCAGTCCCGCCACATTTCATAATTCAACTTCACACGGGCAGTCCCACCACATTTCATAATTCAACTTCACACGGGCAGTCCCACCACATTTCGTCGACGTAGGAAGAATCCTGCCGTCAATAATAATGTCTACGATACATTCAACCGTCTCCACAAGCTGCCCTAGCTCATCTGGAACTTTTCAAACGTTTCCCAATTTTGTAAATGTGTAACCTTGTGGTTTTCCATGTGGGATTTCTGTGTGAACCGTTTCAGACACATGTTACACTGGTACGGCTTCTGCCCCGTATGCGTGAGCATATGCCGTGATAACTTGTACTTGTTCTCCCACGCCTTCTCACAAAACTGACACTGATAGTTGTACGATTTGCTAGCTCCTCTGTCCAGTTTGCTATTAAATGAATTAAGTTGTTTGGATTTCGTCTGAAACTTAACAGACCCTTCGATAGCTTGCACATAACTGGTACAGGCTGGATCAGGTAGAGTGTTGCTAAATGAATCTGATAGGTGTAGAGTGTTGCTAAATGAATCTGATAGGAATTGACTGGTTCTCTGGCTGAATTCGTGAAGATGTGGAGTTGGGAAAGGCCGGTATTGCAAGTTAGATTCCGGCGTGGAGAATGCATCTTGATGCTGGTATATATCTGAAACAGATAAACATGAACATTATAATTAATCCGTTACTCCATCTAATCGCTATAAAGCACCGCCTTTATTGCTTCCCACATGTAGCTACCTGTGTCACATAGCCTTTATCACTTCCCACATGTAACTACCTGTGTCACACTGCGAGTTTGACATGAGGGCCCATGATTTCGTAGGTAGTTGTGTCCCAATAAACAGTTTGTACTTCACGTTGATTATACTTTTTATTTTTATTGACACAAAAACGATATACACATTCTATAACTATCCAGAATATATTCCCAATGTACAATGATTAGCTCACACGTACACCATAATATACCCAGCCAGAAGTCGATCTCAGCCATATGTTGGGGGTCGCGATCAAGCTTTGGCTTGAAAAAGCTGATTTTAAGCTTGACAATTCCGTAAGTGGTTGCTAGTTTTGTAGACATGACATTTGTTACCATAATGGTTTTTTCTCTCATTTTTGAAAGAAATTAGATACCGTAATTATCGATGTATAATGCGCTATCATGCATAACGCGCCATGTATAACGCGCACCCACTTTTTGGCACGAAAATAGGTGAAAAACTTGGTATTTGCTTGACTTTATTCCACACAATAATTTATGAAGTTTGTGCATCAGCTATTTCTATGGTCTAATATAATTTTATAATGTAAATAATTGTCAAATAAATATTTTAATAAGCATGTTATGGTAGACTTGTATCATTTATCCAAAAATTATCCAATAAATTGATTTCCTCATAATCTTCTGCTTCCTCGATGTTTCTCGTTTCCTTACTAGGGCTGTTATTGTTCGTACATAGTTGACCACGTTGTTGATTAAAGTCATTTGATACAGATGCATGTACTAAGGGACGGACAGACCACAAGGCCACACCCCTAAATGTGTCTAGCCACAAGCAATTGACTGTATAAGCGCTTGTTCAGCAAAATAATAAATGTCTTTTATACTTTGCCAAATATTAAGTTCAAGGTCAGTGTTAGGGTGATGGTGTTCAGAACTAGTCCTTTTTTGAGAAATATTATTGTTCCGAGATATTTTGACGCATAAATAATTTCTGAAATACTATTTTTGGCCAAAGTTCAAGGTCACTGGTAGGGTGTTGTCCTAATGTGGGTGTTGAGATTTAATCCCCCTGTGTATGAGAAAATTAACGTTTGAGAATTTTGGACACGTGAATAATTTCTGAAGTCAAGACTATTTGTGACCAAAGTTCATGGTCACTCTTGGGAGGTGGGACATGATGGGAGGGGGCAGGAAACCCTAGAAACAATATGCAAGTTGTTAAATCATTACATTTGACGTTTTTTTAGTTATTTAGTTATATGCAAATATGTAATTGTCGATTGCTTATAGTCTTTTGCTTTCCACTAAAGTGGACGAGACAAAAATGGGTTGGAACCCAGTCGCGTGTTCTCTGGTGGATGTGCACAAAATGTACACTGGGTTGATGTCACTACATACAGTTGGTGTGATTAGTCCATGCATGTCATCATCCCTCACCTATTTGCTATGGTTGGGATAAACAGCAAATATCGGCCTCATTCGATTTCAATTTCAACTGCTCCATGACTAAATTTCTGATGAAGTGTATATTTCGCTGCTGGTGTTGAAAAATGTTCTCAAGAGTTTCAAGAGTTTTCTGTTATAATCGAAATAAAATGAGGCCGATATTTTCTGTTCATCCCAATCTGGGTTACAAATAGGTGACGGATGGATGACATGTATGGATATGCTTTGAGGTGAATCCCTTTCCAGCTTGTCAAGTTGTTTTGGCAATCTTTTTCCAATTTCTTCAATTGTTCAGGTTTGGTTTTCAGATCACGGTTAACATTTTGATTCAGGCAGTCTTCACGAAACTTTGCCAGAGTTTGTCTGACACCGGTCAGACAAATGATTAAAATGCACTTAAACTATCAATATATTTTGTCTGATCGAAGGATTTTTTGTCTGACATGTCAGGCGGTCCTACGGATTTCGGGAAGACTGCCATGTCTTGCTTGATTAGTCCTACTGCTTTCTCTGCCTACAACAGTCAGCTGCTATCCTGTATAGATTGTACTAGGTGAAGATCTTCAAGGGGACGGTCGAGTCAAGTTCTCAATGTTGTATGTCACTTTACTTTCTTTCCGATTTCTCTTGTGCAAACGCCACATTTTCCTGGCATGGTGTTTTTCACTCTCCGTCATAGCTATTACATTTTTCTTTTTTCCAACTTCTTTGTCAGCTTCATATTTGGCTCTACACTTTTGCAGATATTCTTTCCTTCTCGCTTCATCAGCATTCCTTCTCATTCGGTAGTTTCGCTGTCTCTCTGCATTTGACATCCCCATTTCTGAAATTAATTAATTGAAATGTATAAGCAATCCCCTACGTGATGATAATAATGTTTTATAGAGATCTACACTGTGTAGGTAGCTATGATAAAATGCGCAAACAATCTCCATATAACGTATAGGATATAACCCGAAAATGATCCAATATGTAAAACACACTTATATAACAAGATCCTACTATTTAAAATTGTTAATTTCGTATATTTACGCGTAGGATTTAATATAATACTCTGGCCTTTTGACAGCAGTCCAAAATTAATAATAATGGACTGCAAGTACAAAGGTAGGACGTCACGACTGTGTTTTAAATACAGGTGTAAGTTGTCACTTTTGCCGTAAACAGGCATACTAAAAATGATATATCTAGCACATAGAGAGAGATATCATGTAACAGAGAGTAATCCATCATGTAACAGAGAGATATCCTTCATGTAACAGAGAGATATCCATCATGTAACAGAGAGATATCCTTCATGTAACAGAGATATCCTTCATGTAACAGAGAGATATCCTTCATGTAACAGAGATATACATATGTAACAAAGATATCCTTCATGTAACAGAGAGATATCCTTCATGTAACAGAGATATCCTTCATGTAACAGAGATATGTAACAGAGATATCCTTCATGTAACAGATATATCCTTCATGTAAGAGAGATACCCTTCATGTAACAGGGAGATATCCTTCATGTAACAGAGATATCCTTCATGTAACAGGGAGATATCCTTCATGTAACAGAGATATCCATCATGTAACAGAGATATCCTTCATGTAACAGATATATCCTTCATGTAACAGATATCCATCATGTAACAGTGAGATATCCTTCATGTAACAGTGAGATATCCTTCATGTAACAGAGAGATATCCTTCATGTAACAGAGAGATATCATGTGAGATATCCTTCATGTAACAGTGAGATATCCTTCATGTAACAGAGATATCCTTCATGTAACAGAGAGATATCTTTCATGTAACAGAGATATATCCTTCATGTAACAACAGTAGTTCCTTCATGTAACAGAGATATCTTTCATGTAACAGAGATATATCCTTCATGTAACAGAGATATCCTTCATGTAACAGAGAGATATCCTTCATGTTACAGAGAGATATCCTTCATGTAACAGAGAGATATCCTTCATGTAACAACCATAGTTCCTTCATGTTGTTCATACTGTTGTATGTGATATATGAAGATGGTATACAATCCCCGTCTGACCCTAATAAAATTAACCTTCTTTCAGATGGGACTTTAAACCAGTCTCAGGTCGGTGCTTTACAACGTGCATGTAAAAGAACCAGAGGAGACTCTGGAATGGGTCTCTGTCTGTTTCATTGCACTATCAACCGGTAGCAACGATAAATAAACGTAAAACACACAAATACATATAAAGATGTATAGAGTAATAATAAATACGTACCTGTTTACGAATTTGTGTAGTATTTTCATATCATGGAGTAATTATTGATAATTAATTTTGCGGCTTTTCCTATACATTGTATATAACAATGTACATTCCTTGGTGTAACAGTGTTTTACAAATAACTAACATTTTCACCCTTTCAAATAACATGACAAAAGCTTAAGGTATATTCATATCTTTTAATAATGTGTTTATCTTACCATTAAAAGTAAAATCACTTTTTTAAAACATAATTTACATTAAATGCTATATTTCCATGATAAATCATGTACATTAAATGATATATTTCCATGATAAATCATGTACATTAAATGATATATTTCCATGATAAATCCTGTACATTAAATGATATATTTCCATGATAAATCCTGTACATTAAATGATATATTTCCATGATAAATCATGTACATTAAATGATATATTTCCATGATAAATCCTGTACATTAAATGATATATTTCCATGATAAATCATGTACATTAAATGATATATTTCATATTTCATTGATAAATCATGCCCATTTTTAAATGCTATATTTCCATGATAAATCATGCACATTTTTAAATGCTATATTTCCATGATAAATCATGCACATTTTAAAATGCTATATTTCCATGATAAATCATGTACATTAAATGATATATTTCATTGATAAATCATGCACATTAAATGATATATTTCATTGATAAATCATGCACATTAAATGCTATATTTCCATGATAAATCATGTACATTAAATGATATATTTCATTGATAAATCATGCACATTAAATGCTATATTTCCATGATAAATCATGTACATTAAATGATATATTTCATTGATAAATCATGCACATTAAATGCTATATTTCCATGATAAATCATGTACATTAAATGATATATTTCATTGATAAATCATGCACATTAAATGCTATATTTCCATGATAAATCATGTACATTAAATGATATATTTCATTGATAAATCATGCACATTAAATGCTATATTTCCATGATAAATCATGTACATTAAATGATATATTTCATTGATAAATCATGCACATTAAATGCTATATTTCCATGATAAATCATGTACATTAAATGATATATTTCATTGATAAATCATGCACATTAAATGCTATATTTCCATGATAAATCATGTACATTAAATGATATATTTCATTGATAAATCATGCACATTAAATGCTATATTTCCATGATAAATCATGTACATTAAATGATATATTTCCATGATAAATCATGCACATTAAATGCTATATTTCCATGATAAATCATGCACATTAAATGCTATATTTCCATGATAAATCATGTACATTAAATGATATATTTCCATGATAAATCATGCACATTAAATGCTATATTTCCATGATAAATCATGTACATTAAATGATATATTTCCATGATAAATCATGTACATTAAATGCTATATTTCCTTGATAAATCATGCACATTAAATGCTATATTTCCATGATAAATCATGTACATTAAATGATATATTTCCATGATAAATCATGCACATTAAATGCTATATTTCCATGATAAATCATGTACATTAAATGATATATTTCCATGATAAATCATGTACATTAAATGCTATATTTCCTTGATAAATCATGCACATTAAATGCTATATTTCCATGATAAATCATGTACATTAAATGATATATTTCCATGATAAATCATGCACATTAAATGCTATATTTCCATGATAAATCACTTTACTATGTATGTTTGATGTCATTTCTTTATTTAAATTTTTTAGAATAAATATGGTATATAAAATTATAATAAACTCACCAAAATTTGGTATTACAATTGTTGTACAACACCGTTCAGCAAGTTTGGTACATTTGTAATATTTTACTTCTGCAAGTTATACCATCTGTAGTAATTATATACAGTCAAACCTGTCTATAAAGGCCACCCTCGGGAAAGTCAAAAAGTGGCCTTTGTTGGCAGGTGGCCTCTCAATAGAGGGTTAAAATGCATTGAAAATGGCTTGACGGGAGAGAAAAATGGTGGTCTTTATAGACAGGTTTTTCATATGCGGCCTTTCAGAGGTGGCCTTTAGCACAGGTTTAACTGTACACTTATTGTCTACTTATTACAAGAGGCAGTCATTTCAACTTCATGGCACCCATTAGAAGTCAGTCTGCGCAAAACAGAACTGCCATACAGGCAGGATTCTCTGACAACTCTGACAAGGGCTCATGCCGACAACCCTGGCGAGGGCTCATGCCGACAACCCTGGCGAGGGCTCATGCCGACAACCCTGGCGAGGGCTCATGCCGACAACCCTGGCGAGGGCTCATGCCGACAACCCTGGCGAGGGCTCATGCCGAAACCCTGGCGAGGGCTCATGCCGACAACCCTGGCGAGGGTCATGCGACAACCCTGGCGAGGGCTCATGCCGACAACCCTGGCGAGGGCTCATGCCGACAACCCTGGCGAGGGCTCATGCCGACAACCCTGGCGAGGGCTCATGCCGACAACCCTGGCGAGGGCTCATGCCGACAACCCTGGCGAGGGCTCATGCCAACAACCCTGGCGAGGGCTCATGCCGACAACCCTGGCGAGGGCTCATGCCGACAACCATTCAGTTACGATGTGGAGACCTAGGCTCCATATAAAAGTAAGACCAAATCTCTCACTCAGCCCAGGTCTCTCCTCCACAACGAGCACGTCATGACCTAGGCTCACAGTAGGAAAATGGGCCAAGGACTTCGCTGATACCAGCCTTGTTATCGGAACAGAAGATACCATGTGACTCAGTATGAGTAGACTCAAAGTAACTTCGGCGGATGTTTTTAGACCGATCCTCGATGGAAACGGTGGGGATGCGGCTTCTACCCTGATCCGGTGGCGCCGAGGATCCCAGCGAAGAACAATTCTTGCTGCTGTGAGCTGACAATTGGTGGAGGAGTCAATTATAACATGATTCCATTAGAAAAGCACGAGTTAGTATTTCCTGAAAATGATCTTCTATCCCACATACATAACATTACTGCCAATTTAGTTCACAGCAACACTATCTATAACTGTATGCAAACAACAGGTACAGGTGCATTTTACTTAATTGCATATCTCTTAAATGCATATTTCGGTTAATTGCATAAAACCATTCCTTACGTAAATTCTTGTCCTGTAATTGGAAGTCTTGTGTTGATGTGAAAGAACCAGATGAGACTCTGGAATGGGCCTCTGTCTGTATTATTGTGAAAGAACCATATGAGACTCTGGAATGGGTCTCTGTCTTTATCATTGAAAAGAACCAGATGAGACTGGAATGGGTCTCTGTCTGTATTATTGTGAAAGAACCATATGAGACTCTGGAATGGGTCTCTGTCTCTATCATTGAAAAGAACCAGATGAGACTGGAATGGGTCTCTGTCTGTATTATTGTGAAAGAACCAGAGGAGACTCTGGAATGGGTCTCTGTCTGTATCATTGTAAAAGAACCAGATGAGACTCTGGAATGGGTCTCTGTCTGTATCATTGTGAAAGAACCAGAGGAGACTCTGGAATGGGTCTCTGTCTTTATCATTGAAAAGAACCAGATGAGACTGGAATGGGTCTCTGTCTGTATTATTGTGAAAGAACCAGAGGAGACTCTGGAATGTGCCTCTGTCTGTATTATTGTGAAAGAACCAGTGGAGACTCTGGAATGGGTCTCTGTCTGTATTATTGTGAAAGAACCATATGAGACTCTGGAATGGGTCTCTGTCTCTATCATTGAAAAGAACCAGATGAGACTGGAATGGGTCTCTGTCTGTATTATTGTGAAAGAACCAGAGGAGACTCTGGAATGGGTCTCTGTCTGTATCATTGTAAAAGAACCAGATGAGACTCTGGAATGGGTCTCTGTCTGTATCATTGTGAAAGAACCAGAGGAGACTCTGGAATGGGTCTCTGTATCATTGCACTATCCTCCAAAATCTAAAATGTCTATTCTCTTCAGGAGGCGTCGCTAAAATGGGCAACCAATAGCGACGATAAATAAACGTTAAAACACACACATACAAACAAGTATTTAGTAGCATATTTCATATTCAGTTATTATATACATGAATTTTCAATACATATCAAAATAAAGTTTCAAATGTGCAGTAGTTCTCCGAATATACTTAAACGCAAAAGGAACGCAACACTTTGTGAATTTTTTATAATTAACATTGAATTTCAACACATAATTATAAACTAATTAACTTCATTAAACGTGTCTATGCAGTAGAAATAATCTGCATAATCCATCACTAGAAACATTTTTGCAATATACAAATGTAGAGTAATTGTAATTCTAAACTGTTTCTTTTGCATTTAAGTATATATTGGAAGTATGTGCTTGTAAAATTAACATAATATTGTTTCGTTTATTGCATATTGACCTCTTAATTGCATATTTTGGTCCCACAAATTGGGTACCGTATACATTCGGTCATAATTCAACCTTTGTTTCTTGTAAAAAAAACTGCTATAAAATCATCCAACGACTTATGACTCGAGTCGTTAAAATAAAACATTTTTAAAAAAATTGATTAATTAGTCATGTGTTATTAATATTGTACATTATATATTACCGTTACCTTTTCTCGACCATTTGTCGATTATTACTGGCCTGAAAGAATTTATATAGACTTATTTACGACAGTATGTAAATATATATGTTTTTAAACCCCCCCCCCCCCCAAGTACCACCTCGACTTATGAGTAAGTGCATAATAAAATCATGCTTCATACAGAAATTGAAAGGTCAAAATTAGGGCCTTTTTAGGGCTAATATATGTAAAATATAAGGCTAGTTAAAGCTGGAGGTGGTATGACAAACTTGGCAAAAGCCTGTGGTAACGCTAATGGCTGTTGATTTGCAGTAGAACGCTCGTTAAAACAATGCTTTTCGCCTTTTTCATGAGATTTTAGCGCGCCAAGTCCCATCTTTCCCAGCTCAATTGATTTCCTACATACCGAACAATATGCCTTATATTTATCCGCATCTTTTATCGCCCACGTGTGTGACGAGGTCCACTTGTTATTGAAAACACTTTTACCCATATTTATTGGTTAAATCAGTCAAATATCAAGCAATGTATTATTTCACATTAATTTTGTTCACCGCCATTTTCTTTTTTTTTTCCATCCGATTTACCTCGGACTTTTTCGTTGAACATCAAAACTCTGCACCCTACTATTTAAATAAATGAAATAACTTGCATAAAAACTAAAAAAGATCGTGATTTTTTTTTTGATTGTGTATCATCAATATTGACTGAAATACATTCTTTTCATACCCTGTTGTCTTCTTTAGGGCCATTTCAAAATGTTTTTAGGGCCAAACACATCAAAATTAGGGCCTTTTCAGGGCTAAAATGCAAATTAGGGCTTTTCAAGGCTGACCTTCAAAATTCAGGGCCTTTTCAAGCCTGTACGAACCCTGAAAATGCATGTTTTCTATCTGTAAAATTATCACCTCGACTTATGAATGAAGTCGACTTATGGGCAAGTATATACGGTATGCATTGCTTCTCTAAACATTCAGAATAAAAGTAAACTCATGCAGTAGCAAGGATGGTGGAACCCACACAAAGTATACGAGAATGTTCATTACTCAGCAAAGATTGCATATCGAAATATTCAGTGTTAAAGTAAAATCAGGTTTATATACATATAACGGAATCACGGTTACATAGACTAGTTCATTATCACATCAAATTAGTTTTATGAGCTCTGATTATATGCCCATCCAGATGAGCTTTCTGTTTGAACGTTTGTCCGCAGTCTTCGCAGCAATGCGGTCTCTCTCCTGTATGAGTTAGCAAATGTCTCTGTAGCAATGATGGAGATCGCCACGCCTTCCCACAGTACTGACACCAATAGGATTTGGTCATGTATGAAGCAAAGCTTCCTCCTATACCAGCGCTGCAATCTGTCTGCATTCTTTCATAGGAATTGTTCATTTTTCTGATGGAGTATTTTTCAAATTGAGCGCTTCTATATTGGACAGGGCCCAGGTGTTGCGCTGTAAGAAAACACAAGAAGTTATTAGTTGGAAAATCATGTACAATTCATTTTTCGTCCCTATCTAACCAGGAATCACAGCTCATTTTTGTTTCAACTCTCTCTTGGGTTATTACTATAAAGCCATCACCGACAGAATTCACAGCTACAATGTGCGACTTGGTACAAATCTAAAAAATCCCTCAATACTTTATTTACAATATGTATACAGTCAAAATTGTGTTAAGTAGCCAGCCAAGGGAATTACAGAAAGTGGTTGCTTAGCACAGGTTGGCTGCTTAATGGAGGTGACCAGAGAAATTCAATAAGCTTTTAGCTTTCATTTCAATCCACTTGTATTTATTGTATACATACTTATATGTAGTAAATTATGTTATATAATGTGGAATAAACATGTTTTAACCCATTCAACCCAAAGTATCTGACATGGACTGGTGCGTGATATTTTCAGACCAATAAATTAATAAGAAAATTCCCTTTGGACCAGTTCATTTATCAAAATGGGTAATTTTATCTAAAAATAGTAATAATTATTACTGGCAAAAAAGTGCAGATCCTGATGAGACGGCTCGTTACAAGCCGGCTCATCTGGATCTACACTTTTCATAAGCCTATTTAGAGGCCTGTGGGGTTGAAAGGGTTAAACCAATAGGTTTGACTGTACATGTATATCTATATTTTCATAAATGATAAAATTTACAGTTTATTAACCCTTTCCATCATAGAAGCACCTCTTGATGCCATTACCAATAGGACATACATTGACAATGTAGTAGCAAAACCAATGTTCAAATAAAGCCCAGAATCTCATGTAGTCCCAGTAATATCTATGGAGGTGGGATAGATATGGCGACTACTTATCCACTGCATGATAGCTAAATGGCTGTCGTTTGTATGGAGATATAATAGTATATTAACCTAAATCTCTATGTAGTCCCAGTAATATCTATGGAGGTGGAATATATATGGCGACTACTTATCCACTGCATGATAGCTAAATGGCTGTCGTTTGTATGGAGATATAATAGTATATTAACCTAAATCTCTATGTAGTCCCAGTAATATCTATGGAGGTGGGATAGATATGGCGACTACTTATCCACTGCATGATAGCTAAATGGCTGTCGTTTGTATGGAGATATAATAGTTAATAACCTAAATCTCTATGTAGTCCCAGTAAATGGCTGTTGTTTGTATGGAGATATAATAGTATATTAACTAAATCTCTATGTAGTCCCAGTAATATCTATGGAGGTGGGATAGATATGGCGACTACTTATCCACTGCATGATAGCTAAATGGCTGTCGTTTGTATGGAGATATAATAGTATATTAACCTAAATCTCTATGTAGTCCCAGTACTATCTATGGAGGTGGGATAGATATGGCGACTACTTATCCACTGCATGATAGCTAAATGGCAGTCGTTTGTATGGAGATATAATAGTATATTAACCTAAATCTCATGTAGTCCCAGTAATATCTATGGAGGTGGGATAGATATGGCGACTACATATCCACTGCATGATAGCTAAATGGCTGTCGTTTGTATGGAGATATAATAGTATATAACCTAAATCTCTATGTAGTCCCAGTAATATCTATGGAGGTGGGATAGATATGGTGACTACTTATCCACTGCATGATAGCTAAATGGCTGTCGTTTGTATGGAGATATAATAGTATATTAACCTAAATCTCTATGTAGCCAAAATCTATGTAGGTGGGATAGATATGGCGACTACTTATCCACTGCATGATAGCTAAATGGCCGTCGTTTGTATGGAGATATAATAGTATATTAACCTAAATCTCTATGTAGTCTCAGTAATATCTATGGCGGTGGGATAGATATGGTGACTACATATCCACTGCATGATAGCTAAATGGCTGTTGTTTGTATGGAGATAGAATAGTATATTAACCCTTTCAACCCCACAGGCCTCTAAATAGGCTTATGAAAAGTGTAGATCCAGATGAGCCGGCTCATGATGAGCCGTCTCATCAGGATCTGCACTTTTTTGCGAGTAATAATTATTACTATTTTTAGATAAAATTACCCATTTTGATAAATGAACTGGTCCAAAGGTAATTTTCTTATTAATTTATTGGTCTGAAAATATCACGCACCAGTCCATGTCAGTTACTTGGGGTTGAATGGGTTAACCTAAATCTCTGTGAAGCAAAGGGTTAACCACTTCCGGTTCCACTTTAAAGACGATGGTTCCCCGTCTAACATTATAACTAAATGGGAGTTCTGCACACTAATTGTATGAGATCATTAATTCGTTGACATGGCCTTGGGGTCAAAAAACATATTGTCAATGTATGTCGTATTGGTAATGGCATCAAGAGGTGCTTCTATGAGGAAAAGTGTCAATGTATGTCGTATAGGTAATGTCATCAAGAGGTGCTTCTATGAGGGAGTGTCAATGTATGTCGTATTGGTAATGTCATCAAGAGGTGCTTCTATGAGGGAAAGTGTCAATGTATGTCGTATTGGTAATGTCATCAAGAGGTGCTTCTATGAGGGAAAGTGTCAATGTATGTCGTATTGGTAATGTCATCAAGAGGTGCTTCTATGAGGGAAAGGGTTAATCCATGATTGCCACCTAGCTCCGTTATGTTTCAAATTGTGATAATTGTCTGTCATAACTTCTTTATTTGCAGTGTGACTTGCAAAATTCTTTTCTTTTTTTATATTAAAGTTTATTTAACGTCGCTACCGGTTGCCCATTTGAGTGACAGGCAGTTTAACTAACACCTTTCCTGGGCAGGCTCCAGCAGTTAACAAGTACTTGGTGCACCAACCACCGTAAGAAACTGCCAACTTTTTCATATAAACAGTCACGGTCTGAGCGGGGCTCGAACCTGTGACCATCATCTGAGCGGGACTCGAACCCGTGACCATCAGTTACATATAGGTTACAGTGGTATACAAGTCAGTGACCATAACCACTCGACCACGGAGGCGGTCCCAGAAGTCTTTCACTTGTGTTTATACTTTATACTTTTTGTTTTCCCTGTAACACTTGGGCTTTTTGGTTATCCTGACACGGACACAAAGAAAATAACTTATCCGCTAACTTTCGATCTATATTCATAAAAACAATTACAGTAATGTGATTTTGTACAACTTGAAATAATATGCAGGGTTCCCTCTGTCTGAATATTTGTCTGCGCCACTTGAAAAACATTTAAAAAATGGAGCCAATTTGAAAATCTTGGAGTCAACTAAGAGCCATTTAGTTTACAGATAAATATTTTGTAAATATGTGACAAAAACAATTAAATAAAAAAAGTTCATATAATATAATATATATAATATTTTCGCAAATTCACAAAATTTAGCGCCAGTATATGTATTTGGTCGAGACGGCATGTTCCGTGTCGGCTGATCTGCCTCTATGTTCTTTGCAAATACTGTTTGAAAGGTATCCAGAATCAAATGGGTTAACAGACTATTTCAAGTATACTTAAGGAGATAAGTTCTGCACGGGTATTTTTCTTTCAACAATCAAAGTCAATAACAACCAGTATCCCATTAACTATTATGTAATCTAAATTGTTGATGTATCATAGACATTCTCTGAAGAGTTGGTCAAAATCAATTTACAAAATTATACTATCGCCAAAGGGAGACCACAGTTCATTATATACAGAATATAACTGTACTCATTGTTGAATTTTCGGTCCATGGCCTTCATCGGGATACAAAGTTTTTGTGTGTTTATCAGATTGACTGATGTCATGTACGCCAAAAATAGCAGGACATACTGAGTGGATGCTTCAACAAGACGATTGATTAGTCGATCCAGATGAATAACTGATTTTCTTGATAAACTAGACAGGAAAAATTAGGTGTAATTTTTCACGGAGATCATTTAACTCTTTGCATGTTAGCAGTGAAAAATATGACATAGAATCCAGGGATCATTTTAGAGGGCGATGTGGGCGAAATTGTCGCCCTAGAGACCCTGACTTCGCCCTCTGGGGGCTCCACTTCTCCCTAATAATTTTTTTGTTGTTTGGTTTTTACGATTTTCAAACAAAATTTTGTCTCGTATATTTTGGCCCATTATAAAGCACTCCTATTCAAATGTTGTATTTAACCCTTTCAACACCACAGACCTCTAAATAGGCTTACAAAAAGTGTAGATCCAGATGAGCCGGCTCGTGACGAGCCGTCTCATCAGGATCTGCACTTTTTGCCAGTAATGTTACTATTTTTAGACAAAATTACCCATTTTGATAAATGAACTGGTCCAAATGTAATCTTCTGATTCATTTATTGGTCTAACAATATCATGGACCAGTCCATGTGAGTTACTTGGTGTTGAATGGGTTAATGGTTGTACTGTGCATTTTAACCCTATTTTGCAGAAGTATATTAAAGAACACCATTTAAGGAAGCGATCACGCGCTTTCTCACTTCTCCCAAAAATTCTGACCTAGAATGAAACCTGTACATATAGATATGTCCCTATATGGCTTCACCACACATTACAGTGTTTTTGAAATAGCCAAATTGTATGTATTTCAACAATTATATGTATTTGTACATTCTTGCTCGATACACATTCCAACGAGACTTCCAATTCCATTTACTAAATCACGGCTTTCATATGAATAACCTGATGAGAATCAAGGTTAGATTTCTGTGTAAATCCTTTCCCACATTTTGAGCATGTATAGGGTTTTTCTCCAGTATGAATTCTCTCATGTACACCTAGGTCATACCGACTACGGATGAACTTTCCACAGTATCTACAAGGAAATCGTGTTTCGATGAATTGGTTACTAATCGATGAAGGTTTTTTATTTGAAGCATCAGTTTCCAATAGGTCACCATGGCTTTTCCTACTATGCTTTGCCACAGTTTCAAGATAATTTGCAACATCATCCGTTTTTACGCTGTTAATATCTTCGTGGATTGGAAGCCTCAAATTTCTTGTTGGATCGAAATGCCCCTGAATAAAGCTCTGTAACAGGTCTGAAATGGTGAAAACAAAGGGGTTACTGAGAAAGTCAAAAGCTGGTTTGCATAGGCTATACAAATAAGTTTTAGCTTGATTGTGGAACAAGTTATTATAACATTTGCTTAACCCCATTCCTGATGGAACCAATCACCATGAGGGAGAGAAGAAGCAGTGTCTTGTCTAATGACATCACATTCATGGTTCTTGCATGGCTTGGACTCACAACCCTTCGGTTACGAAATGAAGACCATAGTCCATTACACCACAGAAGCTCCAAGATGGTTGTTTCATTGTGTGATCATACTAACTATGCATCCGGGTACAAAAAATGCCATTAGTGTGAACTACTGATACACGTAAATCGCTTAAATTAACTAGAGTGAGTCATTTCAATTCAATTAACTGTTCAGAGTAACGACACTTTGTTGCATCAGTTTTCATGCTTTGATGCATAATCTTTTCACAGTAGAGATTGCGACAATTTGTGGTAGTGGTTTTCGTGTTTTGTTGCATAATCTTTTCACAGTAAAGATCGCAACAATTTGTGGTAGCAGTTTCTTTTTTTCGTTTTTTGTTGCATTAACCTTTTACAATGACAATTTGTTGCATCATTTTGCATAATGACATGATGACTGGCCACAACATTACTTCCCCTCAACTCCACATGAACATCTGCGATAACAGCAGCATTATCAGTATCATCTAATTCCATTCAATGCGTGTATCTAAGGCATGTATATAGAACTGTCTACTTTTGGAAATACAGTGAAACATATCTAAACTTGAATTCACTGCAAAGAAAATTATTTTCTTGGTCCTTATTGTTACTTATTGTCCACATTACCAGAAACAAACACATTTTCTTCAATATTGGAGTATGTACAGATCAAATAGAAACAAGAAATATCACAGTAGATGATGAATGCCCCCCGCCATAGTTAAAGAAGTTACAGTCAGGAGTGGAAATATTGACAGACATACGGATAGTGCAAAAATTATATGCCTCCCAGTAGGCATAACATCTAGCATCTAATCCGTTTAACCATTTATTTCACTATTCCAGATAGACACCATACAGCACGTGAATCACTTCCCCTATATAGCTACCATTATCTAATCCCATGGATATTGATTATCATAGGTAGATTTAGGGCGGACCCAGCACCCCCCCCCCCCCAATCTGGCAAGCATCGGTAAATTTATTATGGTTGAATTGGTGACACTTAGGGTCATATAACTATCTAGCTAATTAAATGGCATCTTTATTTCATTCATATTATTTATACAAACTGCAGATGTTTGCGTAATCACATTTTACTGTACATTTTGATATTTCCGCTGAATTTTTTATTTGCGTGTACATAATACTTATAAAACAATCAATATGGTGGCAAAGTGTTTGAAAATCTAAATGCAGCTAAACACCGTCTTTTCGGTCGGAAAAGTGTAAAAAGGTCAATAATAGCCTATCAGGACATATGATATGTTAATGAAGTTATGTCAAATTTCCAGCGCTTCCATATTATATTTCGTTAATGAGTTAAAACTTACAGAATATTTAGCAGAGCCAGGCATTACTGCTACAAATACAATTGGAACATTACAAAAAAACAGAATTATTCCTATTAAACTGTGACCATACAGGACACCAATCAACATGTGCTAATAAATAAAGCTAATGATGACATGTTAGAGATAACTTTTACCATGGTCATTTCATGCTGTGATTGTCGATAAAAAAGATGGGGCTATAAAGGATTTTGTGTTGATCGTAGGAAACTAAAATTAACATTTCCAAGAAAGATTCTTACCGCTTACAACTAATACTAAGACGATATACTGCCCTTTCACGGAAAATCCAAGTACTTCACATCACTTGATTTATATAGTGGTTATTGGCAGGTGTTCATCGATGAAGAAGATAAAGAAAAGACAGCATTTGCAAGTCATAAGGACTTCTTGAGTTTAATGTCATGGTTTTGGTCTTTCCAATGCTCCGGCCGTGTTCCAAGAAAAAGTTAATACATGTTTATTCATATTCTCACGATTTCGATGAGCATGTCATGTCAACAGTTATTGTTCTTCAAGGTTGTAGTGAGGTTTGTAACAAAGTCAAGGGGAGTGGACACTTTATTGAAAACCACATGCCTTCACTGATTTCTATCAAAATCGTACAACTTATTCCTAGATCAACTCTTTATATATCCACAGAGTTTCATTAAAATCCACCCACAACTGTTTGAGTTAGCCTGTACATAAACGTACAGGCACAGCCGGTTCCTATTGTTGGGGTTTACCGTTAACAAGCATAGCACTTTCTATTTCATGTATGCAAGTACAAAATTCTTTAGAAATATATTCAGGTTTCAAAAACAAACCACGATTTGGGTATCCATGTCTTTTTGTACCGTCACTAAATTTTTTGTTATTTACATTGTGAAAAACAACTGGTTTCAATCTCCCAACGTCTGTAGCTTTAAAAGAGGTGAATAAAAATGTTTGAGATTTTGCTTATGGCCACAAATATGTGACAAATCTCAATCAACCATATCAATCATGATATTTTACTCGAGTGGTTTATAAAATTCAAATCAAACAATATTGACAGTTTTATTTGCAATTCATATTTACAAAGTATAATGTATTTCTAATTTATTACCTTTGCATTCTAACAAAAGAGCAGACAGGAATAAATTGTATACATATTAATTCCATTGCTATGAATATTGTAAAACCAGTGTAATTTGCTATGAACTATGTTGGCTAATTTGTATTTCCGATCATACGGACCTGGTGGGTAGTCCGAGCAGGGTTCATTCTAGGTCAGAATTTTTAGGAGAAGTGAGAAAGCGAGTGATCGCTTCCTTAAATAGTGTTCTTTAATATACTTCTGCAAAATAGGGTTAAAATGCACAGTACAACCATTAAATACAACATTTGAATAGAAGGAGTGCTTTATAATGGGCCAGTGTATCTTACTAGACAAAATATTGTTTGAAAATCGTAAAAACCAAAAAATATATTTATTTTTTTAGGGGGAAGTGGGGCCCCCAGAGGGCGAAGTCAGGGTCCCTAGGGCAACAATTTCGCCCACATCGCCCTCTAAACTGATCCCTGAGTCGCAACTTCTTATGGAGAAACAGACAAGACTATCCTAGTCAAAAGAAGATTACATTTGTGAACAATATTCAAGTATATTAAAAGTGTTAAAATGGATGGATTTCATTCATGAACAACTTGAGTAAAACTGATTGTGTAATGAATGTAATTGTATGATAGCAACTTTTTGGGAAACTGTCACAATCAGTTTGAACAGGAATAACTTTAAATAAAATTATGATGCACTCATTTTCAATGGGATACAATAAGTTGAACAAATTGTGTACATTGTAACACATCAACACCAAAATCAACTTAGCACTTACATATTGTTTTCACAAAATCTAACACACATACGTACATGTATCAGTTTATGCACTATTGATGCTCGAGTTTTTCAAAAGAAAAAAAAACATTACTAAAATCGCTTTAAAGGTACTTATTGAGTAAGAGTGGCGTTTAACTTTCAATTAAAGCTCTAAATTTGGAAACATACCTGTATAGTCAAGTTAGATATACAATATACACATCCGAATATCCACATTAATACACCACTATATACAGTGCTGTGGAAGACTTTGCCTAGAAACATTTATAACAGGGGGTCATTTAAAACCAGCTCATTCATGGGAAGATCTTAATAAATTTACTTAAACCGTTTTCTAGCACATTCAAGTACATGCGATAGGGCCTTTAAAGTTAACATGCAACTGAGATCAGATAGCGACATTCCAAGGTTAAAGTACTGGAGGTATTGACTAACATATAGATGCCACTCAGGCAAGGACAGAGCTATGCATTGAACCAGACACAAGCACAGGTCAGCTTTATTTTGTTTAAATTGTCTTTGGTTTCACAACTGCTACGTACAGCACTATTGTAAGCTAGCATATCACAAGAGATAGGGTTAGAGGATACACGAGTTCCCTGGTTGCGATACCCAACTCTAGTCCAAAAGTTCTCTTGTTCATTACCATATCTGTTGGATCACTAGTGGGTTCAGAGGTAGTATCTGGATAACACACACTGAGCATTAAAGTGAGTGGTGCCATCAGGGATACGTATTCAGCAGAACCTGGATATCATCCCCTTGAGTATAATCACCAGGAATACATATTCGGCAAGATCTGTATATAATCCGAGTGTCATGGTTACCGATAGGAATATGTATTTGCCAACACCTGGGTATCATCTCATCAAGAATAACCACTAGGAATACGTATTTGGAAACACCCGAATATCACTCCATGCAGCATCAACATCCGGAATACACATTCAGCACCTTGATCTCAGCCCATCGAGCCTCACAATCAGGAATACGTATTCGGCACCTGGACATCGTCCCCACTGATAAATACTCCAGGATGTTTGCTCATGTGGTGGGAGACGAGAGTAGCCTTTCTCGTGAATGTTGCCATGCATTGACTACACTTGAACGGTCTCTCTCCTGTATGTCTGCGGATATGTCGCACAAGGATCACATTCTGCCCAAATATCTTGTGGCAATACGGGCACGGGAACATGTGAGGACCCAGACCTCTTGGTGACCGCACCTGCCCTGGAATCTGATTGAGGTATCCCACTGAAATGTGATAAGAACATGTTAGTATATCTTAATGGAGTACAGGATGGTCCTAAAGGTGCTGAATATAAATATAACATGAATGCATAGTGTGTGAAGATTGTGATATGCTTGTTTTAGGGCAGGAGTTGAAAAATGTTTTGATGTCACTACAGTTAAACCTCTGTTAGCGGTCACCTCTATTAAGTAAGCAGCCAGTAACAAAACTCGAGTGTGGCAATTAGTTCATCATTTAATGTCTCTTCAGCAGCAACCTCTGCTAAGCAGCAAATTTTTATCATTCACTTGGCTGGCTGCATAAGACGGGTATGACTGTAGTCCTATAGGACTAGTGCTAGACGAATGTTACTTGCCCATATAAATTTTCACTCACCATTGTTTTGTAAGAAGTTTTGAGCATGGTAAGGCCGAGATACTTAATAAATGCAAATCTTGCTTATTTACACAATTTATTAAACTGCAAACTATAAAAGGAACTTACAGTAAGTTTATGACTGGCACAAAACTGTTAGGCAGTCTAAACCTAGTTACAGTTACGAGCAGGCGGGTGGCATTTTCAAACCCTGTAGGGGACATGCAGATGTTGCACAGCCGATTGTTGAAACAAAACACAGATGTGGCGGTAAATTTTGTAACTCGGCCTCCAAAACTAATGCACATAATGTTATAATATCCCCATCGTTGACGAGCATTCCGCTGTTTTCAGGATTAAAGCCTATGAAATTGCAAAAATGGCCAACAGCAAAGATGTGGACAATTTGAGAGAAATAATTTATATGGTTTATTTGCGGAGGTGGATGGATGAATGGCACGTCAGAATGGGTGTTCATGATAATTCCTCCTAGGCTAGACTGGAGCAGCTACGTAGCGTAGATATAATAGCAAGTGCATAATAGATAACTCTCGACAGTTCAATCTGAATCTAACAATGAATATTATTACTAAAACAACCAGCACAAACAATACTGCAAAACCATAGATTGGCATTGATTACATCAATATGCTGTGGTAAACAGTAACGGTAAGGTATGTCCACATTGTTTGTAGCTAAAACACAAGCGAAGCTAAATAGAGCGGTAAGCAACAACGCAGACTACAATAAAATCTTTCTTTTGAGGTCATGGGTTTGAATCCGATGATGGACTTTTTAGTGTTATTTTTATGATACACTTCAGTTGGTTGTACTGTCAAAAAATAAGTAACGGAACATAGCTATAGGTTAATTACACTGATAGAACAAATTGAAGGTATCCAGCATAAGAGCAGCCCGTTGGATAAAGGCTGACTTCTATCGTATCTCTAGTGCTACAGACATGCTACATTCCCTAAATCCACGCAGACTAGATCTATGCCGTATTGATAATACTGGTAGGTTATCCCTTATGTATAAAAAATTCATAATGATCTAATTGCTATCCGCCATTGAAAATTACTTAGTTCCCCTCTCCAGTCCCGCACGCCACTGTCATTACTTAAGCTAAAGGTTAATTACATGTACAGCAACTACAGACTATGATAAGTTTTCCTTTTGCCCCAAGAACAATTTATCATTGAACCATCCCCCCCCCCCACCCGACATTGTCCATCTCCCTACCATAGAGCAATTGACCTTTCTGCAAACGCTACTTAGGCACGCCCCCCATAGTTACAGGTGCTCGCTGTAACCACGCGAGACAAGCTATCTAACAAAATGGCGTCTAACGCAGACCTGCATCGAGTTAATCTAGATAAAATTCCGTCGAATTTCTCGGTTTTATTTCACCCAGATAAGAATATCTCGTTGAAAGCAAGGGTTTTAGGTGAATTCAGGTGATTTCGTATAATTCCCTGTTCGTCTAATGGTAGTTTCGTATACTAGTGCATTCGTATAATCACAGGTTCGTATTTTATATATATATAGTACTGCACTATACAGGCCCATTATAATAATGCTATTATTAGCTATTTAGGTAAGTAGACACAATTATGAATGGGACTATGTAGCCGTGTGTTTGCCATACCAGGAGTGATTATCTATCTAGGTTTCATGCCACTAATCAAGATTAATTAAAGTGAATAGGGGAGAATAAATAAATCATTCCGCATTTTCGATGATTCCAACGGTGGCACTTATCACAGCTAAGAGCATGCATACGGCTGGAAACGTGACGAGAGCAAAAAACGCATGGAAAAATAGACACCATGGTTGTAATGAAATTGATGTGAAGAGCATGATATTTATACATGATTCAAGGGCTTGGACATATGGCACGGCTCAGCTCTAAAGCTGATAAAACATGGGCATACAAGCCAGCATCACAAATGTTTGAGCCGACCAATCAAGGTGTGAAAAATAATATATTCTCCAGTAATTGATTAATTTGTCAACAGCCCATCTCATAATAGACGTAGGTGTGAAGGTTATTTCTCTAAAGTACAGATATACGGATGAGGACGTGTTAAGTGTTCGTGGTAAATGCTTGCGCAGTCAACGGAAGAGTGAACAACCACATCGTGTCAACTTTGACATCAAAAGAAATGAAATATGCCACCGTCTTGAGAGACTCGACCCTATGCCTCCTAGAAGACTCGAACATTAGGCCCAAAAACTGAACACCAGTACGTTCACTGAGCTAATATGGGAATCCCACAGCTCTGCACATGCATGGGTACTATTACTACTATCTGATCCCTAGTCCACCATCCACGACAATATGTATGAACCACATGTATAATCACCACTATACTCACATATCTCTTGTGAACGGTAGATCTATTAATGCAGAATATATTTTTTCGAAATATTTTATTATGCATAAATAAATTAATTTCAACTTACTTTTGTGCAAATATATCTGTTTGCATTAATTTTGGATGTATTCAGCTGGTCGTTTGGTCGTTCACACAACTTAATCCACCTTAGACATGTTTTCAAGATTTGTCTTAGGTTTTGAAAATGGCACGAATTTAACGTCACCTATCAATCGATCTGGATATCTACATCACTGTCACACAGCCCGTAACTACATCTTTTCACCATTGTCAATGACAGACAGCATTAATTAATTTTAAATATTTTTCAAAAAATAATTTCAGATCACGATCACTCGTTATCAGATTTGATTAAAATGTTACTACATAACTCGTTTATCTAACAGAACGATAAAACAATGACTCGGTGTAGTAATCAATTATATAATTATGTGCACACATTTTATAATTGACCAATTAGCACAATCAGTGCTAAATTCCGATGTGAAATACTTTGATCTTGATAGCAGTGGCCCCTATCGGGTATTATAACTCGGCGGTCTCTGTGATGTACCGTTAGTGGGTAAGTTGTTGATTGCTCCCAATAAACAGTGTGACACGCTTAAATTTGATTGCTGTGTTTGTGAGAAAAGAATGACTATATGGGGTCAGTCGGTGTTTTTATAGATGCATTGTTTTTAAAGCAGCTGTCTGGTATTTTGTGGTTCATATACACACTTT
The DNA here is from genome assembly GCA_014843695.1 of Archivesica marissinica. Lineage (NCBI taxonomy): Eukaryota > Metazoa > Mollusca > Bivalvia > Venerida > Vesicomyidae > Archivesica > Archivesica marissinica. Next base: position 7,253,907 of record CM026401.1, on the reverse strand, counting down.
TAGATTTGTCCAAGGATTTTGAAATGGGTTGAATTTAACGTCGATCACCAGGATATCGACTAATTTTGTACTATAACTAACCCACACACCAAAGCTACACATTTTCAACATCATTAAAACAATTTTAAACCCGTATTTTCGATCAAATTCACGCCTTTTCAAATTTGTCTACTCGTTACTAGTGTGTCTAATATGCATTGTTTGTCTAACAAGATGGCGGCGATAAACCGTTGCCGGGGGTGTGCGCGAATGGTGCGATGCGATTGGCTAACGCCAGCTGTCAATCAAAATCGGCAGAAAGGTCAATTTAATACAGCTTGCTGTATTGATCATGCCAGCCCCTAGTTGTTCTGCTTAGCTACTTTTAAACTCTTAACTACTCATCCTTTTAACTTCTTTGTGGTTTGATGCACAACATGTCTACATGTCTACTAGAGATAAGATAAGATATAACAGATAAGAGATGATAAGAGATGATAAGAGATGATAAGATAGATTAGATTTGGCCCAGTGCAAGTTGAAGAAGTTTTCAGTGTCAGACAGAGTGCTATCTTTTCTAAAACATAATAATGGACACCATTTAACACATATTTAGTTATTTACCAGATCCATGAACAAATGAAAACAGCTATTGCTAAATACCATGAAACACAACAATCAGCTGGAAAAACTAACACTCATATTCAGTTTAATGAACCCAGTGCTCTCTGTAGAATATGAAGTAGCCGGTTTTAATTTATAAGTAACCGGCATTCACTCGCTACCGAGCCGGCGTAGTCGACGAGGGGGAGAGTGCGGGAGGGGTTTCCCCTCCTTTTGGGGGGGTTTGGGGGGGCTTCCCCCAGAAATTTTTCCAAAATTGGTCTCATTTCGTGCAACCTGGTGCATTTTTAAGGCAATATTTACACCAATTTTTTGATCATTTTTACACATTTTATTTTCACAGAAAAAAAAAATTGTTAAACACAGATTGAGACTATATAACAAATGTTAGATCTTGGTGTCATGGAGTTTCAAGCATGTACATGTACTTTGTTTTACTATTGTTGACCCGTTCTTTCCACTTGTACAACTATATACCAGTTATGTATGCAACACACTCGACACTCTTCTTCTAAAGGCAGTCTCTGACATTAATGTTTCCACCGAAACTGTTACGGTGTATGAGCAATTCGGGTAGCTATCCCAATTTAAAAAATCTACACCTAACACGAAAAATAGTTTCTATACCATTTCTGATTAAGACCAATAAATGTTTTTACTCAATGATGTACTATATCAAAATAAGATATTCAATAAGTTATGGTGGATAAATAAAAAAAACAACAAGTACACAGTGCATAGCCATAGATGCCCTGAAGTATTCAGGCATATAAACCGGTGCCGACCGACACCGTTGCGATAGCGATATTGAGCAGCAAGGTCACGTGATGAAGCTAAAAAATTCAACAAGAGTGTTTTGAAAGTTGTTTTCACGACTTAAGAAAATAATAATATACACGGCAAGTGCAATTAACATTTTATACTGGTCATTATTATATGTGGATATACGCCGAGCATAGGTTCCACAACTCTAATAAACACACAGACCCATACACACATGGTAAATGTGCACTGCCCTACTACCTGTACCATCACTGATCATTACCTGTGTGACAAAAATCTGACATAACTCTTTGATTATTGGAAAGTTTTCTTTTCTTTTTTGCATTCATTTTCAAAAAAAAAAAGTCTAAATTTAGAAACTCACGGAAAATCCAGATTTTCCCAGCGATATGATTGGTAGATAGCGCTGATCATTTGCATTTGTACTAGATGCGCGTCTCTTATGCGCATTGTAACAAAAACATCCGATAAAATGGATGCGCCCACAGAATCACTTCCGGATCGATTTATTTGACGATTTCGTCCTAAATATTCGCTGTTTTGTTTCGAAATAATATATTTATTATACCGGAAAGTAACCGGCGCTCAGTCAGCGTGTAGTCGGCGAAATCGCCGGCCGCCGGGGCTTCCGGAGAACACTGTGAACCATGCACAACAAAGACAATATTATGTCATATTAGATTACATACGGTTATAAAAACTCAGTACGTAACGTAACCATTGTAGTTTAATCTATAAACCTATATTTATTATAGATTTAGCACGGTGCAGTACAAACGGCTAACTTTTTCTCTTTTTTTTCCCGATTTTATATTACCTGATCAATATACATATACAAACGGCTAACTTAGAAGGTCATTAAGACACTTTTCTAGCTTTATATGGCGGACTACGGATCGCACATTGTTTCAGGCATGGTCTGAGACCCAGAGAGAACCTCAGAAGCTAATCTAAAATCCAGTTGCATAACCTCATATATTCAGACGAGGAACAAATAAATGAATAAATTGATACATCTTCATTCAGTAAGGTAAACAAAACTACCCATTTTAGAACATGTCTTTTATTTTGGAATAAACATATATACAGAATTACTTTCATACAAATGTACAAACATCACATAATCCGATGAAAATGACATCAACATTAAACATACATGCAATGACATGTTCAGCTATGTAAATAAAGTGGGCCTACTTTGCCGGCCAGTCGTATATAAATATAAACATTTCCCCAAAATAAACAAGCTGTACAAACAAATCTTTCTCAGTTTAAATAGATTTTTTAAACGGCAACTGTATAAAGTGCATAGAACGATTTTACGGGTTTTACGCCTGCATCAGCACCATTTTGAGCTATATCGCCGGCGGGCAGTTTACCTAACAACACCTTTCCTGGGCAGGCTCCAGCGGTTAACCAGTACTTGGGTGCACCAACCTCCGTAAGAAACTGCCAACTTTTTCATATAAATGAGACACGGCCTGAGCGGGACTCGAACCCGTGACCATCAGTGATGATAGCTTACAGTGGTATACAAGTCAGCAACCTTAACCACCACAGAGGCGGACTGCATAGAAAGAACCAATTGAACAGTATTTACATGTACAAAATGAAAATAACACTAGTAACAATAAATATAGCTATAACTGTAGTAGTAAATGAGTGGAAGACCGTTAAAGAGTTTCCATTTGGTGGCATTGGTTATAATTAAATAGTACTGGGTGGATCAGAATAAATTATTAACTTGACAAAAAATGACAAAGCGGTTTTAGAAATGTCATACGGATACAAGTACAGACGCACGCACATGGACGATTGCCATACCTACTCATGAGACGCTGAACATTAAACAGGTCATATTTATAGACATGACATGTTAACCAATTAAATCTTTCATTCTTGCGCAATCTTGCAACACACCTATCTTATCAAATATTGTAAGTCAAGGACTTCTTTCTGGCACAATCTTCAGATGAATGTCATTCAATGAGTTCCGTCAATCAACACTTTACCACTTAAAAGAATAACTCCAGTGTTTTGCTTTAATACCATTCCTAAGCTGATTGAGTTTTTGTTCAGTTTTTGTTCAGTTTTTGTTTGCATGTTTCCGCTCATGGTGTTGTTGAGCAATATTGGTCGCAAACATCATACAACAAAACTGACAAAAATGTTTCCAACCAATCATGGCTGGTTGTTCATGCTGGGTCGAGTTGTATCCAAACAAACTATTTGTCGTTGGTTCAGTGTTATCCTTACTAGTCTCATTAAGAGATGCTTCATTAAATCTAGTTCCGACTGAACTCAATCTTGCATTTGGTGAAGTGAAACATGATTTACGAGTTGAGTCAATTTCAGTATTTCTGTTTCTTTTCTTCCGTTTCTTTTTCTTTTGACCGTCAGGTGTTTCTCTAGCTGATTTACAAATTCCCTTCGCACTTGTCTTCATCAAATTGTTGCTGGTCTTTTTCAGGTTCTCTATTGCATATTTAAACAATTTACCATTCACTTTGTCATCCGTCTTGTTCTGCTTCCTACGTCTGCCTACAGTCACTGTCCTTCGCCATTCTGCGTTACTGCTGGTTGCATCGAGTACATTAGTTGCACATATATATTGCTCCGGTGGTTTTGATTTTACACATTTCGTATTCATTTCATTTTCTTGTACTTCAGCAGCATTATTTTTCCACATAAATGAAGCATTCTTTTGTTGTTCTGTTTCGGGATAAATTGTTCTTCGATCTATCTGTGTTATCAATGGTTTAATATCAGTATCCTTCGGCTCAGCCTTTATAACGGTACAGATTTGTTTTTCATGTACTGGATTTCTGGCTTCTATTTCTGTAAATGAAACCTTATGGTTATTCCAACCATTGGCTGACCGTCTCTCTGGAATTCTTAATTTAACTTTTCCATGTCCACGGGTGTTCTTTCTCAAAGCTTCTCTCTTTGTCAATTCAATTCTTTGGTTATGCCAACCATCAAAAGACAATTTCTCTGAATTCCTACACCCAAACGTTTCTAATTCGCAAATGTTCCGACTTGAAAACCCAAATGTTTCTAGCTCGCAAATGTTCTGACTTGAAAAGTAATCTCCTTTATCCTCAACACAGGACAAAGTAGGTTTCCAACCTCCTGAAATTGAAAATTCCTACATCAAATTCAACTCTTGATTCCACACAGGTGAAATATTCCACTTTAGTTGGAACAGTCTGTCCTGCTTCAGATAACAGTCTCCATATACTACCGTAATCGTCTAAATATAAGACGCAGGTATTTTCATCCAAAATAGTATCCAATCTGCTGCATCTTATACTCCAGTTTAGAACTAAATTTCAAAACCAAGTAACTCAAAAACTGCAAATGGCGTATTTTAACAAAGGGAAATAAATGTTGATATAATAGTATATCAACCTAAATCTCTATGCAGGAAAGGGCTAAGAACTAGAATGTCCTACTTTGGATTGAGAGGTGTCTTCACATTCAGTTAATGACATTTGTTTTAACTCATACACATGATCAATATTATTTAAAGAACACAAATGTTATGAAATATTAAAATATTTCCAATGTGATTCTGTGCAAGATTAGAAATTAGGTGCATGTGAAACATAACAAAATTAGTAGCAAGATCACACATGGCAAATTCTACGTAAAATCTTTATCTCAACCAGCCGATCAGAATATAGTATCAACCACGCATAAAGCGCCTTCATCACTTGCTCCGCCCAGGGTTAGGGTCAAATCGCGTAGTTGATGTCATTATTCAGTTGGGTGGTTGAGAAAAAAGGCATACCCAAATTCTACTGTGATTCCTGCAATAGCAGAGCTTGACATGTTGATCAACATTATCTAAAAATAGTTCAAAATACAGAGCTTTTATGGGGCGCTGTTTTGCTATTTATTCAGCATTTATGGATATCCAGAATTCGAATTGGTTATATCCAAATTGAATAATGGATATCCAAAAGTCAAATTATGGATATCCAAAAATCGAATTATGGATAGTCAATCATCTATTTATAGATATCCAAAAATCAAATTATGGATAGTCAATCATCTATTTATAGATATCCAAAAATCAAATTATGGATATCCATAGGCATGGCGAAATGATTTGTGACAGTCAAACTTTCACTATCAGTATACTATGTATATATTGCAAAATTAAAACACACTCTTTACAGACTGAACAATATTTAGTAGCATTTCATGTTTTATATTTTTATTCCATAATTATTGTGTAGCTCTAAATATAAAAATAAGCCTCTTGTATCCTGTTTTTATTTATTGTTGATGTCCAATGTTTCATGCAAACATAATTCATTCCTCGTCGAGCTACAATGTAGGGCGACGACAATGGAACGTTATTCAGCACTGTATGGACAAGTATGACATTATCCAGTAATACATAACATCTGAAATGGCCGTCGATTTCTGTGGAGATATTCGATCAAATCACTATTCAATTTCGGTACCGGTATTCATTGAAATATTCTCTAGTAACAATGGTCTCCTAATTTTACAAGTATAATAGAAAATTGTTCATACTATGTAATATTTTATATATACCATTACCTTTGCAAATGTCTTCTGTGTATGCCATATACCATTCATCAGTAGGCACAGAGCTACGTACTCAAGCTGCAATAATTTGTACTTTAGTTGAAGCAAAAATCAAACTGTTCTAAAACAGTTGACACTCTCCATGCATTTTCAGGAAGAGCTACAAGACTGATTCCGAATGTAAATCTTGGTATCGATAAGTAATTCAACGTGGCATAAAGAATGTAACAAGGGATTAGATTCACTGGGTGTGGGGGGCAGGACTTCAGTTAGAGGGTAATTTGGGAGAACTAATCGGAGATGTCTCAATTCTCACTATTTTTAGATCAAGAAGAAATGTTTCCATATACACATGTAGATCACATTGAATGTGAGACACCACAGTCATGTCTACCTAATAGACTCCATATTCTGAAAGTTTAGTCTAACGGACATGAAGTTGGACTCTTCATTCAAATTTAGAAAACAGTGCGACAGATCGTCTGCTCCAAATTTCTACTCTTCAAACAAAATTTGCAGTGCGATCTCATCCGTTCCAAGCCGTATCCTCAAGGAGACGTAAACTTGGACTCTTCACATAAAAAATCAACGAATGTTGTGCACCCGAGTCTGCTCAAACCGACAAAGTTGGACTCTTCAATAAAAATGGCGTCCATTTCAACATTTCAAACCTCACTTTGAACAAAATCAGTCACTTCGAATTTGACTCTTCAATAAAAAATGAGTAAATAGAATGTGGTATTGTTATCAAAACATGCTCAATAATTTGACCACTTCAATACAAATTAGTAAACAGATTGAGCTCTGTTTGAACCTTTGTGATAAAGTCACTCCAAATTGGGACTATTCACGATTCAAAATTTCCAAACACAGTGCGCTCTTGTCTGTTCCAAATCTTATGTCCCACTGACAAAGTTGGACTTGTCCAGCAAAATCAACAATTGGATGCGTTGTCATTAGTTTCATACCTGTCACATATTCAACAGACATAAATTTGAATGATTCCATCAAAATCAGTAAATGTAGTGAAAATGTGTTCAACATGGACTCTTCAATGGAGTGTGCATTGTTCGCCTGGCCCAAACCTGCTATTCAGACACTTCAATGGAGTGTGCATTGTTCGCCTGGCCCAAGCCTGCTATTCAGACACTTCAATGGAGTGTGCATTGTTCGCCTGGCCCAAGCCTGCTATTCAGACTGTTCAATCAAAAGTTGCAAATAGAATGAACTTTTCTATTCAACAGATATTAAAATTTGGAAACTTCTATCAAAACTAGAAAACCGTAAACAGATCAGACAACATCTGCTTTACTTCCTTCGTACATGCATCGTATTAATCTCTACACTGTTAACGGGTTGGTCAATCCAAACACATTGTTTTGGTGAATTGATCTGATTGAGGGTTAATTGGGTGAGATTCCAAAATTTATTTAGTAACTTAAATTCTATAAACATTTTCAAATCACCAATTTCATTAATATAACATTCATTGTGTGAGATTTGTTGGCTCTTCTGTGACTAGCAGTTCCATTTTGGTGCTTTTTGTTCACATTACTTTATACTTTGATGATATATATTAATTTAATAACATCATATTAACTATTATACATGCTACTGTACAGTAAAACCTGTCTTAAGCAGCCAGCCAAAGGAATCTCAGAAAGTGGCTGCTTAGCACAGGTGGCTGCTTAATAGAGGTCAAATGTATAATAAAACAGCATATTGGGAATCTGGAAACTGGCTGCTTAATACAGGTTGGCTGCTTAATAGAGGTGACCACTAATACAGGTTTGACTGTATACATAGATAGCATTAAGATGTAAGTAAAACGAAAATGTGTGTGTTTTACGTTTATTTATCGTCGCTACCGGTTGCCCATATGAGCGACGCCTCCTGAAGAGATTAGTCATTTTAGATTTTTGGAGGATAGTGCAATGATACAGACAGAGACCCATTCCAGAGTCTCCTCTGGTTCTTTTACGTACACGGTGTACAGCACCGACACGAGACCTCGGTTTAAAAGTCCCACCTGAAAGACTATTAATTTTATTAGGGTCAGACAGGGGATCGAACCTGCGATCCCTGGATTACCAGTCCAGCGTGTTAACCACTCACTGGACTACAGATCCGTCTGTAAAAAAGGAAAATGGGTTGTGCAAAAACTTTTAGTAACATGAATTAGTTAACTGCCTCTGCTCTTTGGTGGTATAATTATCCGAGAGAAAGTTGAATAATTGTTATCCCTCATTACAGAGGCTGTCTTGAAAGATACGCAAACCTGAAGAACATTATAACTAATGATCTAACAAAACATTCTAGGCTTGATGACTATTCAATGGCTAAGTATCTTTATATTCCAGGCAATATTGAAAACGTAAGACGTACATGTAAACTCAATTAAACTGGCTGATAATTTTAAGTGTCAAGTGAAACGTTCTTTAGCAAATGTTTAGTACTTGGCTCCAATAGTAACCGGTAGTATACATTGTAAGTCCCCAGGACATACAGCATAAACCAAACATACAAAGTGTGCGCTTTCACTTTCAGTGCCCGAGATATGTTCGCAACATTATAAATTAAGATACATCAGAAAGCAGTTCAAATACTAACTAAATGCTTGTCACAAAAGTTCCAAAACAAACCGTAGCTGTTTCCTGTTCCTCAGAATCTATACATGACATAATATGGGGGACATAACAGGCACTATAAATCACTATAAATACCCACCTGACAGCATCATGTCCGCTACTTGCAGGTCTTCCGTCTCTTCTCAACCAAAACTTCTAAGAATTACCGATGGTGTTTCAGTCAACGACTGTTTTCAAATGTGGTCTAGGTGTTTATGCATGTACATCATAAGTCAGTTTCTCCAACAACCTGAGCTTGGCAGTTTGATTGAAACTTTGGTCTTCTTTTTGTGTTAGACATTTTCTTCAATATAATATGCAGCTCAAGCCAATAGTATGGCATATTAAACCCGAGGTAAGTAACATGTGTTAACTCATTCAACACCAAGTAAGTGACATGGACTTGTAAATGATATTTTTAGACCAATACATTAACCCTTTCCGTCATAGAAGCACCTCTTGACGCCATTACCAATACGACATACATTTACAATGTAGTAGTCAAACCAATGTTCATAATAAAGGCCAGAATCTCATGAAGTCCCAGTAATATCTATGGAGGTGGGACAGATATGGCGACTACTTATCCACTGCAGGATAGCTAAATGGTTGTCGTTTGTATGGAGATATAGTATATTAACCTAAATCTCAGGTAGTTCCAGTAATATCTATGGATGTGGGATAGATATGGTGACTACTTATCCACTGCATGATAGCTAAATGGCTGTCGTTTGTATGGAGATATAATAGTATATTAACCTAAATCTCAGGTAGTTCCAGTAATATCTATGGATGTGGGATAGATATGGTGACTACTTATCCACTGCATGATAGCTAAATGGCTGTGGTTTGTATGGAAATATAATAGTATATTAACCTAAATCTCCATGAAGGAAAGGGTTAATTAGAAACTTACATTTGGACCAGTATACAGTTCATTCATCAAAATGGGTAATTTTGTCTAAAAATAGTAATATTACAGATCCTGATGAGACGGCTCGTCACGATCTGGCTCATCTGGATCTATACTTTTTGTAAGCCTATTTAGAGGTCTATAGTGTTGAAAGGGTTAAGAGTGATTGAAAATGTACGACCGGTATCCTACACCCGAAAATGGATTATGGGACAAGGAAACTAGAGGTAAATTGTAAGACAGTAGGACTGGTTTTAGGATAGTGTTAATGATACATGTATATAAAACCGTCACATTCAACTATAGACCCATGCCTTGCCTAAGGGCACAATCGTAATGGCTCCAGCGGGGCTCAAACTCTGGGCCTTTCGCACCTGAAGCGAACGTGCTACCACTGCGCTATCACGACTTCTACGTGATGTGCAACTTGTATTTTATAAATGTTTACATTTGTGGCGAAATTGTTAAAAGCATATATATGAACACAATATACTATTATGTTCATATTAAGGTCTTATTCATTCATGTTATATTTAAACTATCGGCAGATGGTTTCAATAGTTATTTTATAACGTTTACCGAACACAGCAACTTGCTTAATCGCTATGGGTCCGCTGCGGATGGAAGTTGTGCTAAATTTTGGACAATTTTATCATGAAAGCTGTACCCGTTTATAATGAGGGAGCACTGGACAAATTCTACAAGAATTTTAGTAATAAATACGCACAGTATACATCAGTCTTCACGAAACTGTGCCAGAGTTTGTCTGACACCGGTCAGACAAATGATTAAAATGCCCTTAAACTTTCAATATATTTTGTCTGACCGAAGGATTTCGGGACGACTGATACATAGCAAATGACATTTTGAAGACTTTTAAATAGTCTAGACCGCAAAATTCTGCTACGGCTCCTTGAGAAAAATATTTATTTCAAAATTGTGATATAAATTATTTAATATCAAATAATTATAAAATGTATCTTAAACATATTCTCTGCAACAGCTAGCTGTGTTACTGGTAATAAAGGTATACCAATTTAGTGTATGTAGTGCAAAGAAATCAACGATAAAAACAGAGGAAACAACTTAAAGAGGACCTACATACTTTTAGAGAGTATTCAGGGGCAGTAACTGACCGATGTCTCTCATTATTATCAACAGTGACTACAGCCAATTTAGTAATTGCTTGGTCTGATTCCTAACTTTAATGAACATTACCATGACTCTTTCAAAGCTTTTGGTGAAAATATCAATCTATTGTTATGGAATTTCAATAACACATTCAGGGCCTGCTCTGGCTCTTATTTTTTTGTAGCCAATTATTTTTAGCCAAATCTGTGCTTCCTTTGGCTAATTCCGGCGCGTATCATTTTTCCCAAACAAGAGTTTTTATAGTATATTTATTATAATATATTTTAATGTGTCATGCAATTGTACCACTTAAATGATGTATGCCCATAGACTACAACTGAGGTAAGAGTTACATTTGCAGTGATACATTACTTGACAAGTTGTGTCAACTTTCATTTTCAGAATCATTTTAAAATGCATTCCCAGGGTTAAGACAGTTAGACTAGTGTTGCATGTCAACTGTGCAAATTTTAATACATCACATAAGACCTTTGATCTTTTGGGTTATTTGTGTAAACAAGATTTATTTTATTGACAGGTTACTGCTGTAAAGCTTTGATGAGTTGGCGGCATGCCAACAATTACTTGTAATAGAGATCAATTAATACCTGCCATTTATATTGCCAATACCATTGCTCTATGCCAAATAAACATCCTGTTTTGATGGGATTACTCTGATTAGCTGTCAGAATTTACCTTGACCTGAGTAATTTTCGAATATTTTACAGATTTTTGTCATTTTATCATTTTAGCCAAACTGAGTTTTTATTGGCCAATTTTGCCATATTTTAGCCAATCACGGGCCCTGACATTAACAGTTACAATTCAATAAGAAAAACACATTAATAAATTTTAGTCTGTTACAATTATTTATAGCCTTTATATTACGAAGTATGCAAAGATTTAAGAGAGAAAGGATATATCGAAGATATTTGTCATACATGTCGGCAAGCGTAGGATGAAATACCATTACGGTATTGAACATTCATCGACTGCTTGTAACACGTCTATATGAGTACAACTTTAGGATTATCCAGATACGACGCGACGTATACAGCAGTGAATGCACAAAACAATAGCATCTTTGTTAAATACTTGGCCACAGCTTCTCAAGCTATTGTCCACTACTACCAATGTTTGTTTGTTTATTTGGGTTTTAGCATTATTTTGGGCCATATCGAAGGCAGGGTCCCACCAGATGAGACATATCAGCAAAGTGACGCAAGAATGTTGTTGCAGACGACAAAAATTCCATTGAAAATAGACACGATTTGGAAAACCCAGAGAGGCCCATGTACAGTTATCTCCCCCTTTTTAGTTATATGTTATATTATATGTTATATTTCGGGTTTTACGCCTGCATCAGCACCATTTCGGGCTATATCGCTGGCAGGCAGTTTACTTAACAACACCTTTCCTGGGCAGGCTCCAGCGGTTAACCAGTACTTTGGTGCACCCACCTCCGTAAGAAACTGCCAACTTTTTCATATAAATGAGACACGGCCTGAGCGGGGCTCGAACCCGCGACCATCAGTGATGATAGGTTACAGTGGTATACAAGTCAGCGACCATAACCACTGGACACCTGTTGAATATACATATTGAACAAACACTTGTATTATTGTTTAAGAAATACGTTATATGTTCCGGACAATAAGTGTTTTATGCCATCTAGCTATACATCTTCTATATAATCCGGGTTTTACCTGGCACAGGAAACATGAGATTTACCGGGGATTGATATTTCTATGGTGTGATTCTGTCGCAAATTTGAAAAAAGAGAGAAAAAGATCGCAGTAAAATTGGGTAAGAAATTGTTGTTGAGAATGAATACACTGCAGATCAATTCTGGGTGCAAAAACCGACTGTGCCTCAAAAATTATAATAAATCAGTGAGGACGAACTCAGTTCAACCCACCAAAATCAATATTTTTCCCCGATTTATTGTTAACCATTCTGAATATATAATTATTGTCATGGCGTACATTTGTAGTCTGAGCTGTCACGTATTTTTCAGTTTGAATCGTCTGCTACGGAGAATAGCATCTCGGACGAGTCACAATTTAGCAGAGAAACTTTAGCCAAAGATGGCTACACACCTTGTTGCGATATGAATTACGATATATATACAATGAAATGCATTACAGAACAAAAATAAACTAACCCATTACCTGCAGTTATAACTAATTACAGAACATTAATTAATTGTCCCCCAATATTAATACCTGGGGAGGGGGGTATGGGGATTGGGGGGGGGGGGTATGTGCCTCAAAATTAAAATGTATGGGAAAACCCCTGTATAATGGCCATATGCATCTAGTATCCTCTATATAGCAGAAAATCTAATTTCAGTTTTAATACTAGATATTAGATGAAGTTTTGACAAGTAAAACAAACTGCCAATAGCTCATGTTCAACATTATTCATAAACGGTATACTAAAACAATAGCATTTAGCAAAGGGGAGATACAAGCCAAGTGGTATCATTTCACTGTTGGATTTTTTTTCTCCTATTAAGGAACAGGAAACAATAACAATATCTTAACCCTTTCCCTCATAGAAGCACCTCATGACGCCATTACCAATACCACATACAATGACTAAGTAGTAGCCAAACCAATGTTCATAATAAAAGGCCAGAATCTCATGTATTTCCAGTAATATCTCTATGGAGATGGGATAGATATGGCAACTACTTAGCCACTGCATGATAGCTAAATGACTGTCGTTTGAATGGAGATATATGTAACAGTATCTTAACTTATATTTCTATGAAGGAAAGGGTTAACTAACATGAACGTTATAAACCAATTATAAACTAATTAACTGTGATTTTGTGCAGTAATTAAAGGTAGATATCACTTTGTGGGCACAGGTGACAGATCGTAGTGACGTCTCACTGACAGAGAGTGGACATAATAATTATGCTGTTCCTAGCACATACTGTACAATAATTTCATTTTAAGGTAGCAATTTAGCAAACAATTTTGTTGGAAATGAAATTGAGTTATATTACTTTAAAAATTACCAATAATAAAATATTATTACCCCAATTTCTTGAGACAGGGTTCGACATTAGGGCACATCCGATGGATATGTCTAGTAAGAAATGTCGATCGGACGCCGTAAATTTGCCAGATGGTTGCCGATCGGTAGTGTTGATATTTTGATAAAATTTTACCATTAAATTTCATTATCGTAGTTGAAAAATATAGTCTAGTTTATCTCAGGTCCGGGCTAGTCAGTTTCCAGAGTTACTGGTCCTACTGGCCCTACTGGCCTAGTGATAAAAATAAATTAATGTCGAACCCTGTGAGGGCATTGGAAATTATATGTATTTGTAACACAGTATTATATCTAAAAGTAAATTGCCAGAAATGCAATATCAAGGACAAATGTGTGTTTATTTATCGCCGCTACCGGTCACCCATATGAGCAACGCCTCCTGAAGAGATTAATCATCTTAAGATTTTTGGAGAAATTTGATTTTTTCACCAATGGAGTGTCGCATTAACATGATCACATTGTCAATATAATCAATATAAATGTACTCTATACATTTCGAAAAACTTTTGCAAACTGTACCAAAACAATAAAGGCAGGAAACCACTTGGGTTATCATTATACCATTCTCTCCAGTGTCACCTGTGCCCAGTAACAAAACAAACTGTAATATAATTGAATGAATCAAATATGGATATATATGTATATGCAACATGGTAATGTGAAGAAAACAGTAAACACATGCAGCAGACACACACTGTCATTCTAGAGGGCAAATAGTCTCCCAGGGCTGTCTGCAGACATACACTGTCATTCTAGAGGGCATATTATCTCCCAGGGCAGTCTGCAGACATACACTGTCATTCTAGAGAGCAAATAGTCTCCCAGGGCTGTCTGCAGACAAACGCTGTCATTCTAGAGAGCAAATAATCTCCCAGGGCTGTCTGCAGACACACGCTGTCATTCTAGAGGGCAAATAGTCTCACAGGGCTGTCTGCAGACATACACTGTCATTCTAGAGGGCAAATAGTCTCCCAGGGCTGTCTGCAGACATACACTGTCATTCTAGAGGGCAAATAGTCTCCCAGGGCTGTCTGCAGACACACGCTGTCATTCTAGAGAGCAAATAGTCTCCCAGGGCTGTCTGCAGACACACGCTGTCATTCTAGAGGGCAAATAGTCTCCCAGGGCAGTCTGCTGACATACACTGTCATTCTAGAGAGCAAATAATCTCCCAGGGCAGTCTGCTGACATACACTGTCATTCTAGAGGGCAAATAGTCTCCCAAGGCTGTCTGCAGACATACACTGTCATTCTAGAGGGCAAATAATCTCCCAGGGCTGTCTGCAGACATACACTGTCATTCTAGAGAGCAAATAATCTCCCACCGGGCTGTCTGCAGACACACGCTGTCATTCTAGAGGGCAAATAGTCTCCCAGGGCAGTCTGCTGACATACACTGTCATTCTAGAGAGCAAATAATCTCCCAGAGCAGTCTGCTGACATACACTGTCATTCTAGAGGGCAAATAGTCTCCCAGGGCTGTCTGCAGACATACACTGTCATTCTAGAGGGCAAATAATCTCCCAGGGCTGTCTGCAGACATACACTGTCATTCTAGAGAGCAAATAGTCTCCCAGGGCAGTCTGCTGACATACACTGTCATTCTAGAGAGCAAATAATCTCCCAGGGCAGTCTGCTGACATACACTGTTATTCTAGAGGGCAAATAGTCTCCCAGGGCTGTCTGCAGACACACGCTGTCATTCTAGAGGGCAAATAGTCTCCCAGGGCAGTCTGCTGACATACACTGTCATTCTAGAGAGCAAATAATCTCCCAGGGCAGTCTGCTGACATACACTGTCATTCTAGAGGGCAAATAGTCTCCCAGGGCTGTCTGCAGACATACACTGTCATTCTA
Organism: Archivesica marissinica; assembly: GCA_014843695.1. NCBI lineage: Eukaryota > Metazoa > Mollusca > Bivalvia > Venerida > Vesicomyidae > Archivesica > Archivesica marissinica. Next base: position 7,238,364 of record CM026401.1, on the reverse strand, counting down.
GAGGGCAAATAATCTCCCAGGGCTGTCTGCAGACATACACTGTCATTCTAGAGAGCAAATAATCTCCCACCGGGCTGTCTGCAGACACACGCTGTCATTCTAGAGGGCAAATAATCTCCCAGGGCAGTCTGCAGACACACGCTGTCATTCTAGAGAGCAAATAATCTCCCAGGGCAGTCTGCAGACACACACTGTCATTCTAGAGGGCAAATAATATCCCAGGGCAGTCTGCAGATACACACTGTCATTCTAGAGGGCAAATAATCTCCCAGGGCAGTCTGCAGACACACGCTGTCATTCTAGAGAGCAAATAATCTCCCAGGGCAGTCTGCAGACACACGCTGTCATTCTAGAGGGCAAATAATCTCCCAGGGCAGTCTGCAGACACACACTGTCATTCTAGAGAGCAAATAATCTCCCAGGGCTGTCTGCAGACACACGCTGTCATTCTAGAGGGCAAATAATCTCACAGGGCTGTCTGCAGATATACACTGTCATTCTAGAGAGCAAATAGTTTCCCAGGGCTGTCTGCAGACATACACTGTCATTCTAGAGGGCAAACAATCTCCCAGGGCTGTCTGCTGACACACACTGTCATTCTAGAGAGCAAATAGTCTCCCAGAGCTGTCTGCAGACATACACTGTCATTCTAGAGAGCAAATAATCTCCCAGGGCAGTCTGCAGACACACACTGTCATTCTAGAGGGCAAATAATCTCCCAGGGCAGTCTGCAGACACACACTGTCATTCTAGAGGGCAAATAATCTCCCAGGGCTGTCTGCAGACACACACTGTCATTCTAGAGAGCAAATAATCTCCCAGGGCAGTCTGCAGACATACGCTGTCATTCTAGAGAGCAAATAATCTCCCAGGGCAGTCTGCAGACACACACTGTCATTCTAGAGAGCAAATAATCTCCCAGGGCTGTCTGCAGACACACGCTGTCATTCTAGAGAGCAAATAATCTCCCTGGGCAGTCTGCAGACACACACTGTCATTCTAGAGGGCAAATAATCTCCCAGGGCAGTCTGCAGACACACACTGTCATTCTAGAGAGCAAATAATCTCCCAGGGCAGTCTGCAGACATACACTGTCATTCTAGAGAGCAAATAATCTCCCAGGGCAGTCTGCTGACATACACTGTCATTCTAGAGGGCAAATAATCTCCCAGGGCAGTCTGCAGACACACACTGTCATTCTAGAGGGCAAATAATCTCCCAGGGCAGTCTGCAGACATACACTGTCATTCTAGAGGGCAAATAATCTCCCAGGGCAGTCTGCCGACACACGCTGTCATTCTGGAGAGCAAATAATCTCCCAGGGCAGTCTGCAGACATACACTGTCATTCTAGAGAGCAAATAATCTCCCAGGGCAGTCTGCAGACATACACTGTCATCCTTAAGTTTATGCTAGAGGGCAAATAAACTCCCAGGGTAGTCTGCTGACATACACTGTCATTCTAGAGGGCAAATAATCTCCCAGGGCAGTCTGCTGACATACACTGTCATTCTTAAGTTTATGCTAGAGGGCAAATAATCTCCCAGGGCAGTCTGCTGACATACACTGTCATTCTTAAGTTTATGCTAGAGGGCAAATAAACTCCCAGGGTCGTCCCTCATTTCTCCGTATTTTGAGCTACATTTGTAATGGATTTCATTCTGGAGAAGTTTTGCTATAGAGAATATATACTTGTAATTAAACCTGTCTTAGGCAGCCAGCCAAGGAAATCACAGAAAGTGGCTGTTTAGCATAATAGGTGGCTGCTTAATAGAGGTCAAATGTATAATAAAACAACTTATTGGGAATCTGCAAACTGGCTGCTTAATGCAGGTAGGCTGATTAATAGAGATAACCACTAACACAGGTTTGACTGTGTGTATATATATACAGGACACCTGAGTGAGGTTATTTTATAAGTTCCTTTTATACCATAGAAAAATCTACCTATTTTCAGGGTTCATTCTAGGTCAGAATTTTTGGGAGAAGTGAGAAAGCGCAAGGTAGCGCCCTTAAATGGTGTTATATAATAAATTGCAACAAAACTGCTTTGAATTTTCCACTCTAAGAACTTGGATGGTGTCCTCGTTATCCGAGTTCTTAAAATAAAAGCAGTTTTGTTTTAACTTGAGGAAACAAGTCTGACTGGCCTCTAAACCTCCCCACACACCACCACTCTGGGAGTCTGACTGGCCTCTAAATCTCCGCACACACCACCACCCTGGGAGTCTGACTGGCCTCTAAACCTCCCCACACACCACCACTCTGGGAGTCTGACTGGCCTCTAAACCTCCCCACACACCACCACTCCGGGAGTCTGACTGACCTCTAAACCTCCCCACACACAACCACTCTGGGAGTCTGACTGGCCTCTAAATCTCCGCACACACCACCCCCCTGGGAGTCTGACTGGTCTCTAAACCTCCCCACACACCACCACCCTGGGAGTCTGACTGGCCTCTAAACCTCCCCACACACCACCACCCTGGGAGTCTGACTGGTCTCTAAACCTCCCCACACACCACCACCCTGGAAGTCTGACTGGTCTCTAGATCTCCCCACACACCACCCCCCTGGGAGTCTGACTGGTCTCTAAACCTCCCCACACACCACCACCCTGGGAGTCTGACTGGCCTCTAAACCTCCCCACACACCACCACCCTGGGAGTCTGACTGGTCTCTAAACCTCCCCACACACCACCACCCTGGAAGTCTGACTGGTCTCTAGATCTCCCCACACACCACCCCCCTGGGAGTCTGACTGGTCTCTAAACCTCCCCACACACCACCACCCTGGGAGTCTGACTGGTCTCTAAACCTCCCCACACGCCGCCACCCTGGGAGTCTCACTGGTATCTGGGTAATGATCCTATAATTAAATAATACTTGGGGGGGGGTATTTATATATTTATAGTTTTCTTCACATCCATAATACCTATGAACAAATTCAATACTAAAACCTTAAAACCTACACTGATCAGAATGCATAGCTCGAACAGAATTGCATCAAACAGGTGAAAGCAAAAACATTATATTATAATCCTTTTATTATATGTCGAATGCTGTAAAATTGACGACATGGAACGGCGCTGAAACAAATTTTAAAGCTGCTTATAATTGTATATGTTTATTTGTTTGGGTTTTACACCTTTTGGGCTATATCGCCGGCGGGCAGTTTACCTAACACCACATTTCCTGGGCAGGCTCCAGCGGTTAACCAGTACTTGGTGCACCAATCTCCAACTTTTTCATATAAAGAGACACGTCTTGAGCGAGGCTCGAACCCATATATAGCAAATTATCCTGTGCTATATATAGTTATTTACTACAACAGGTTAAAGATTCACTAATCCGCTTTACTTTGCAAGTTATAATGCCAGATTGCTAGGCCATAAACTTAAATAATGGTGTATGTGACTACTAGCACACATACATGTGCATTATGCAATGCGTGTGATCAATAATTTAGGAGGCGTCAAGTCTAAAGATTCTGTGAATCAGTCAGTAATTACTGACAAGTATGAATTTTCGACGTGATTATTACCATATGCACGGCGCCGTGTCCGATATTCTGCCATAAATGTCAAAAGAAAATAATTATTTGGCAGAAAACATTATATTCATGAGCAAGTGAAACAAGACAAGGGTGGTTGAATCTTTCATTTCACTAGTCCAATAGGGCTGGTAGCTCTGAAAGTATTCTTTAAAACTAGAGTGAATATCTTGCATGTTATGCATTCCGACCGTGCACAGTATATCTTGGATGTTATGCATTCTGACCGTGCACAGTATATCTTGGATGTTATGCATTCCGACCGTGCAGATTTCATTTGTAATATCATTGTGACCATCAATAGAAATAATAAAGTGCAGGCAGCATACACTATTGTTCTGAAAATGCCAACAGAAAGGCTGACCGGCCAATACAAATGCTAGGATAATTGAGTCTGTGTATACTTTCAGAATCCATTAGGCCAAAAAATGTTCAGTCCCAACCGACCCGTTTGTTTTACCGCCGACCCCGATTTTTGTTTGGAAATTTAAAAAAAAACTTTCAATATTTCGTTTTCCCATTTGTCTGAGAAAAACAAAAACCCTATTTTTTTGGACACCGGTTGTTGTTTTTACAAATCTGAATAAAAATATTTGTTTTTATATCTGTTTATTTATGGTTGCTCCTGGTTAATCGGAGGACGACTCCATAATTATATTAATCAATTATTTTTTGGAGGATAGTGCAAGAGACAGAAGACGCTTCAATTCCAGAAATATGAATAGCACCGATAAATGTTAAATAGTTTTGGAACATGTACCTATAACTTAACACGATGATAGAGTTATCCTACATTTCTAGTTCTACTGGCAATTATAGGAGAAATAATCATAAAAGCGATTTCCCTGCACTTCTAATTTATTATATACCGATGATGCACACTGACATACAACTATAAATATAGAAACTAAATCACTTACTGTATCCACTTGGATCGCCGCCTTCATCAACAGTGTCACTATCACCAATCCCGCTGGTACCAGGCCCATGATTCCATGAGTCACTTAACACAGGTTTCTTTCCCGGCTCCACGCCAGTTATTTCCAGCTCCATCTCATTCTCAGTGATTGGTTCAATTTTAATACTAGTAGCGGCAGAGTCTTCGTTTTCACTATCGTGTTCAGTAAATTCATTATCATTTTGCACTTCACTAGTATCACTGTTACCTTGTTCGGCAGATGTCTGTGTGTGACTTAGTTGTAGATATGGGAATGAGACACCTGCCGTTACAAAGTTTGTAGCGTCTGTTGCAGGTGCACTTTGTTCTAATTTCACATCGGAAATGGCATTGTCTTGTCCGTTTGTACTGGTACTAAATGTTTGAGATGGAGCTCTGTGAATAGTCGGGGGTGCAAACCCTGGACCTCCGGGACTATCACTGGTTCCCACTCTCTGCAGGGAAACAGGCTGTAACCCTCCAGGAGTATCACTGGTTCCCATTCTCTGCAGGGAAACAGGCTGTAACCCTCCAGGAGTATCACTGGTTCCCATTCTCTGCAGGGAAACAGGCTGTAACCCTCCAGGAGTATCATTAACATTAATTTCAGTTCTCTGGATGGAAACAGGTTGTATTCTCGGCCGTTTCTGCGGCATTCCATGAGGAGTGCCCCTGTCACCTTGACATCCAGATAGTGGACGTTGGTATGGTGATGACCTTGAATCTGAGGTTTTTTTCTTGTGGTGACCTATTTTAAAAGAATACAGCAATTTTTAAAAGTGATTGAATATGATTATGTATATTCAAACAATGTATTTGAATACATTTTGAATACAATTTGTAAATAATATCTAGTAGGAGGGGGGTGATATATATCTTTGGAATAGCCCACACTAATTTTTTAAGAGTCCTGACATGATCTACTCATGAGTGAGTGAGTATTTGGTTTAACGGCGCATCAGCACAGCTCAGACTATATCGCGCTGGGTTAATTATATTGTATACATGATATTATGTAGATAACTGTATGTATTAAAATTGTAATGACGAAAGGTCAATTGCAACAAAATTTATCAAGCTGTATAAATGTTATAAACGTCAGTTGTAAAACTGTATATAAACCAGTAAAACTTTACAATTTATGGAAAAGATGTGATTCTTTTAAAAATGCAATAATGTATTGAAAATCAACAACAGTGTCGAAAAGCTCCTTCATGTCACAACTGTATAATATTTTTGACAGATGAGTGCTAAATCTACACAGTGAATTAAGACGTGTTCAACATTTATAGAGGAATGGCATGGTTTACACCATGGTGGATCCTCTCTGTTCAATAAAAAATGAGTGTGTGAGACGGGTATGTCCAAGTCTCAACCGTGACTACTGGCCACCTGTCGTACTACCAACTTTTTGCAATTATTTGACAAATTTCTTGTACTTCACTATACAGTTGTAGCTAGGCACAGAAAAGTGATATTCATAAGATGTGTGTGGATGCGTTAGCCTGGGTTCCAGTCTGTCGATTTTTCACTTTTTAACTTAATAGGCCTATTAATAGGATTAATAATTTCACGGGAAACCCTGCCAGTTTCCCCAGGCTTTGATATGATCAGAAACTCAATACGGCCCAATTAATAGTCTCGGTGTTAAAATATATTTATTTGACTGACCAGGACAAATATATCAACGCCTGTTCCCAGGCTATGGATGCGTGTGTACACTGTATAGGTAGAATGCTATGGATCTGTGTGTACACTGTATAGGTAGAATGCTATGGATGCGTGTGTACACTGTATAGGTAGAATGCTATGGATGTGTGTGTACACTGTATAGGTAGAATGCTATGGATGTGTGTGTACACTGTATAGGTAGAATGCTATGGATGTGTGTGTACACTGTATAGGTAGAATGCTATGGATGCGTGTGTACACTGTATAGGTAGAATGCTATGGATGTGTGTGTACACTGTATAGGTAGAATGCTATGGATGTGTGTGTACACTGTATAGGTAGATGCGTGTGTACACTGTATAGGTAGAATGCTATGGATGTGTGTGTACACTGTATAGGTAGAATGCTATGGATGCGTGTGTACACTGTATAGGTAGAATGCTATGGATGCGTGTGTACACTGTATAGGTAGAATGCTATGGATGCGTGTGTACACTGTATAGGTAGAATGCTATGGATGCGTGTGTACACTGTATAGGTAGAATGCTATGGATGTGTGTGTACACTGTATAGGTAGAATGCTATGGATGTGTGTGTACACTGTATAGGTAGAATGCTATGGATGCGTGTGTACACTGTATAGGTAGAATGATATGGATGCGTGTGTACACTGTATAGGTAGAATGCTATGGATGCGTGTGTACACTGTATAGGTAGAATGCTATGGATGCGTGTGTACACTGTATAGGTAGAATGCTATGGATGCGTGTGTACACTGTATAGGTAGATGCGTGTGTACACTGTATAGGTAGATGAGTGTGTACACTGTATAGGTAGAATGCTATGGATGCATGTGTACACTGTATAGGTAGAATGCTATGGATGTGTGTGTACACTGTATAGGTAGAATGCTATGGATGTGTGTGTACACTGTATAGGTAGATGCGTGTGTACACTGTATAGGTAGAATGCTATGGATGCGTGTGTACACTGTATAGGTAGAATGCTATGGATGCGTGTGTACACTGTATAGGTAGAATGCTATGGATGTGTGTGTACACTGTATAGGTAGAATGCTATGGATGCGTGTGTACACTGTATAGGTAGAATGCTATGGATGTGTGTGTACACTGTATAGGTAGATGCGTGTGTACACTGTATAGGTAGATGAGTGTGTAGGTAGAATGCTATGGATGTGTGTGTACACTGTATAGGTAGAATGCTATGGATGCGTGTGTACACTGTATAGGTAGAATGCTATTGATGCGTGTGTACACTGTATAGGTAGATGTGTGTGTACACTGTATAGGTGGAATGCTATGGATGCGTGTGTACACTGTATAGGTAGAATGCTATGGATGTGTGTGTACACTGTATAGGTAGAATGCTATGGATCTGTGTGTACACTGTATAGGTAGAATGCTAGGGATGCGTGTGTACACTGTATAGGTAGAATGCTATGGATGCGTGTGTACACTGTATAGGTAGAATGCTATGGATGCGTGTGTACACTGTATAGGTAGATGCGTGTGTACACTGTATAGGTAGAATGCTATGGATGCGTGTGTGTGTGTGTACACTGTATAGGTAGAATGCTATGGATGTGTGTGTACACTGTATAGGTAGATGCGTGTGTACACTGTATAGGTAGATGTGTGTGTACACTGTATAGGTAGAATGCTATGGATGCGTGTGTACATTGTATAGGTAGAATGCTATGGATGTGTGTGTACTGTATAGGTAGAATGCTATGGATGCGTGTGTACACTGTATAGGTAGAATGCTATGGATGCGTGTGTACACTGTATAGGTAGAATGCTATGGATGCGTGTGTACACTGTATAGGTAGATGCGTGTGTACACGGCATAGTATTAGGCAGAAATATCAAAATGGGAGTCTAAAAAAATAAGTCCAGCCCCAGAGCGGGACCCGAATGATGACGGAAATTGCCGCACGGACTCGATGTGAGAATGGCGAACTGACGTGATCGAAATGCGGCAGAAACTGGGAAAGCCCGGGTGGGAAAGCCTCTCCAAAAAGGAATTGCGAACAATATTAGCCTATTATAGGGTCCAGTTCTTGTCATTGTTTTACAGCTGCATATATATGTTAACAAACCTAGTGAGGTCTCGGAGAAAGAGAGAAAAACAAACAAAAAACAAACAAAAACTGTTATCAGCCATTTTTTTAACTGGCCGTCGGTAGCCGTCGCCAATATAATTGACCGTCTTATTAGGTGATAGGCCGTCGAAAAGACGGCCCAACGGCTCTCTGCATAATACTGTGGTACACGGTATAGGTAGAATGCTTACTTTTAAGGCAGAAGCCTAGAAACTGTGACTTAATCTCATCCCTGCCGGTGAGGAAACCTTTGCCGGTGTTTGAACCGAGGTGCGACAAGGTTCCGTCGTGGATACTTGCTGTTAGGATGATCGTCTCCTCCCCCGTATGATCAGACAACTGCTCTATCTGTAACACAGCAACAAGTTCATTATGTTATGTTATATTTCGGGTTTTACGCCTGCATCAGCACCATTTTGTGCTATATCGCTAGCGGGCAGTTTACCTAACAACACCTTTCCTGGGCAGGCTCCAGCAGTTAACCAGTACTTGGGTGCACCAACCTCCGTAAGAAACTGCCAACTTTTTCATATAAATGAGACACGGCCTGAGCGGGGCTCGAACCCGTGACCATCAGTGATGATAGGTTACAGTGGTATACAAGTCAGCGACCGTAACCACTCGACCACGGAGGCGGACTCATAGTTTATACAAATTTATTTTAGCTGTGAAACAAGTTTGTAATACTTTGAATCACTCTCGAGACCTCATTCCTGATGGAATCCATCGCAACGAGGGAGAGAGAAGAGGCAATGTGGAATTTAAATACCTTGCTTAATTAATGGAACCATCGTATCGGCTACAGTGGGGCACGAGAGAATTGTATTGGCCAAACAGTGGTTTAACCCTTTCCCTCATAGAAGCAACTCTTGACGCCATTACCAATATGACATACATTGACAATATAGTAGCCAAATCAATGTTCATAATGCAGGCCAGAATCTCATGTAGCCCCAGTAATATCTATGGAGGTGGGATAGATATGGCGACTACTTGTTCACTGCATGATAACTAAATGGCTGTCGTTTGTATTACTTGTCCACTGTATGATAACTAAATGGCTGTCGTTTGTATGCAGATATAATAGTATGTAGGAAGGGTTAAGAATTCACTCAGAGCTCCAGATAAGATGTGTGAATGCGTAACCATGAATTGAAAATAAAAAGGTAAAGTGTTATTATTATTTAACTAGTTTTATCAACATCGCAGTGCCTTGCTTTCGATTCAGGTATGTCATTAATTAAGTCATGTGCTAATAGGCCTATTAATAGGATTAATGCGAGTCAATAATTACACGGACAATCCCCCACTTTTCCCCAGGCAAAGTTGATATGATCAGAAACTCAATATGGCCCAATTAATAGTCTCGGTGTTAAAATACATTTATTTGACTGACCAGGCAAAATATATCGACGTCTGTTCCCAGGCTACATTAACCCTCCTATACCAGGGCTAATCCGAGGAGGAAATATGGGCGAAATTAAGAGAGGGGGTGCACCACTACTCCCGAACAACAATTCATTTTAAAAAATGATTTCCAGTAAGCTGCAATGCCCATTGTAGAATTGAACACTTAAATGTTGTATTTACATGTAAAGGTCATAGATGGTAGTCGTGAGACGAAGTCGTGATAGCGCAGTGGATGCATGTTCGTTCAGGTGCGAAAGATCTGGAGTTTGAAGCCGCTGGAGCCGTTAATATTGTGCCCTTAGGCAAGGCATTTAAATTCCACGTTGCCTCTTTCAACACTATTTTGTCGTAATTTAATAAAAATAATACGATTTAAGGGCATAATCATGCTGTTTCTCACTTCTTCCAATCATTCTGACATTCAGCCAAGCTATACATGCACTTCCCACAGACATAGGCTTACATCAGGGTTCATTCTAGGTCAGAATTTTTGGGAGAAAGTGCGTGATCGCTTCCTTATATGGTGTTCTTTAATATACTTCTACAAAATAGGGTTAAAATGCACAGTAAAACCATTAAATACAACATTTGAATAGAAGGAGTGCTTTATAATGGGCCAGTGTATCTTACTAGACAACATTTGGTTTGAAAATCGTAAAAACCCAGTGGTAGATGGTAGTCGTGAGAGGACGAAGTCAGGGTCCCTAGGGCGACAATTTTGTCCACATCGCCCTCTAAACTGATCCCTGCTTACATGTACCACATCTCCATACAGTCAAATACCGGGTCAATAGTCCAGTGCTTAGTTTTGGCCCTGGTTAGTTCTTTAAACAGGGTTCATACAGACTGTTGAGACTGAAATTCAAGGACTTTTCAAGGACATTTCATCGTTTTTCAAGGACTCGTTTAACTTGTTAAATTCGGGATTGTGCTTCAGACATATGGAAATGGTGTAAGATTTTTTTTTTATATTTCTCCACTAAATAACATGCTGAATTACTAAGCATTTTTTGCTCATCACCTGGCCGAAATTGGTGAATTTTATTAATAATAAAATATTTTAGCAACAATTCAAAACTTGCATGCGATTCAAGCACACACTATGGTAATTTAAGGAGTTTTTCCCAGGATTTAAGGACTTTTTAAGGACAAAAACCACCAATACCAAATTCAAGGAGTTTTCAAGGACCTAACACAAATTCAAGGAGTTTTCAAGGTCTGTGGGAACCCTGTTAAAGGTACCGTACATACTCGCCTATAAGACAAGTTTTTTACCACCAGATTATGGCTTCCCGTCTAAGTGAATACTAAAAAAATTAATATTTTGTTTCAATATGTAAATGGTATCCATTATTATGTGTTGGAAAAGAAAGCTCTCTGACATTGAACATTTCTTCAAATTGCACTGGTGGCCAAATAATGTAATTTATACTTATGTATTGAATCCATTTTATCAACCCGTCTTACATGCGAGTGCGTGCCAAAACTCTCATATTTCCGAACCAAAGTATGGGTCGTCTTATTGGCAAGTATGGACGGGACGGTATGTATGATACCCACTTATTAACACGTGGAAGTCGTGATAGCGCAGTGGATGCATGTTCAGGTGCGAAAGGTCTGGAGTTTGAGACCCGCTGGAGCCGTTGATTGTGCCCTTAGGCAAGGCATTTAAATTCCATGTTGCCTATTCTCTCTCCCTCTCGTGGCTATGGATTCCATCAGGAACGAGGTCTCGAGAGTGATTAATTAGTTGTAAGAACTTGTTTCGCAAAAGAAGGGAGAAGTTTTCACGACGGATATATATAGAATCACTTCTAGTTCTAACTACATGTATTTTGAATAATAAACTCTGAAATATATAGATAGATCTATAGGATTTTTTCATGAGCTGAATGGCAAGGAAGGGCATGCCACCCCACCCTTTTGCCCAGTAACCCCACCCTCTAGACTTTGCAAAAATAGGGTTAATTTTATTATAAGCCTCAACACTTGCGTACAGGCGGGCAGACATAGATAACTTAGAATGTGTCCACACATTTTACCAATATGTACTACCTTACTGCCGCTTTGATCAATCACTGTAACTTTGCAACATTTTCTAGGGGCTAACCCCACAATACCTCCACCTGAACCTCATCGCAGCTCAAAATGCACCTGCCCCTTTTCTTACCCACCCTGTCCTTTTATCCCACTGTTGAATAACACCTACAGTAATCTATAAATCATGTGTGCAAACTAGGCAGTTTAAAACAAGTCACCATTGTAAACTTACCAATAGCTGTATCTGAGACTTGAGTACGGACTTCAATATGGCCTTGTAACCCGGGATCTCTTTAAGAACATCAAGATCTGAAGACAATCCTGCCATTATTGAACCAATCTGGGCAACAGTCTACTCCCGTGGTCCACAGACAACTTCCACACAAGATGCTTATATACTGATATCATTGACCAGTCTGCATGAAGCACAGTCTATTGATTCATATCAGAGAACCAGCCCAGTCTCACGAATATCCTTTCATAAAACTGTGTTCTGAAAATATATTTAACAATTTATGAATTATAAACAGATAATGAAAATTCTACTCAGAAGCACAAGCACTTGGCATAGACATACATATAGGACACAATAATAACCCCTCCTCCCTAAACCATTACCCCCGCCAGATCCCTCCCACATATTTAGACTACAAAACTGGAAATATGCCATCCATATTGTCTTTTAACAACATGAATGTGCACAATATATATGATACTATCCCCATATACTATATAGTTCTCAATGTGTGGCTCACCAAGACAACAATGTTAGGTCACAACCATATTGTGACTCTCCAGCTGTTATTGTTGGAGGAAGACGCTCACTGCCCCTCCAAACAGTATTTCAGCAGACGGATTTGTGGTCCAGTGGTAACACGCTGGACTGGTAATCCAGGGATCGCAGGTTCGATCCACTGTCTGACCCAAATAAAATTAACAGTCTTTCAGATGGGACTTTATACCGAGGTCTTGTGTCGGTGCTTTACACTGTGCATGTAAAAGAACCAGAGGAGACTCTGAAATGGGTCTCTGTCTGTATCATTGCACTATCCTCCAAAAATCTACAATGACTAATCTCTTCAGGAGGCGTCGCTCATATGGGTAACCGGTAGCGACGATAAATAAACGTAAAACACACACAGTATTTCAGGTAAGGATGGACAACTGGGTAGACATTCCACAAGCCAGTGGAACAATCATAGCAAAGGGTACAAGGTAGGGCTCTAACAGAACAGATCGGTTTAATGTACATGCTATGTGATGGGGGTATCGACCAGTATGTACAAGATTCAATACATCATCGTGTATGTGATGGGGGGGTATCGACTAGTTTGTACAAGATTCAATACATCATCGTGTATGTGATGGGGGTATCGACCAGTATGTACAAGATTCAATACATCATCGTGTATGTGATGGGGGGGTATCGACTAGTTTGTACAAGATTCAATACATCATTGCAACCTTTGCCTGTGCTCTACTTTCCTGGAGCATTGGGCATTGGATTTTCTGCAGACAAGCATAGATGAGATGTTGCTGGTTCTGCAGTAGTCTGAGATCACCCCTGCAAGTTCCAGCTTCCTGATGTTTGTGGAAGTGAAGGATCCCCAAATGAATGTGCTATACTGTAAAATGTATTTTGAACATTTTCAATTAATTTATGGAGTTTTTAATTCGCGAATTCGTGAAAATGAAGGTGACTGTAGATCGCTTATAAATGTATTGACTTTCAAAATTTTAATAAAATGTACATATTTATGAATATAAATCTACATTGGGACCCTTACATTTATCTTCCTGTAATGTCAAACCCCTCACAGGGATGTAGACACAGTATTATTCATGAGGGTCAATTTAAATAGAAATATAAATCTCGCGAATAAATAGTGTTCTACAGTATTCTTTCAAGGCTACAGTGACATGACTCAAGCATATGTAAATAAATTTTCCGCCAAAACTAAGGGTTTTCAAGTGATTCATGGTCTGTAACAATCGTAGGGTGGAAATTGATTGCAAACATCTCATCGATAACTTATTACTCACAAGTGGTTAATTAAAAAAACAAAAATATAATACAAATGTTGTTCTATCTTCCAAATATTTTTTCAAAAGTCTAAACACTAAACCTCAATTACGTGTAGCATATTTTATATTATAAAATGTCGTTTTTATAATTAAAATTGTTAACAAGATGAACCCACATACCGTTGTTTGAATTCTGCACAGTCTATAACGTCTCTTGACACAATATTATACAAGAAATCAACGTTTAAATTTCATGGGAGAGTTTCACCATTCCATTACATTTTGAATAGTGGTTATTACGAAAAGCCAAAATAGAAATCATTAGATGAAATTGTTTTGAAAATTTATCTCTCGTGCCATTACGGTAAACCTAATAAGAATTCGTTCAATATCCAATTGTTTATACGCTTGAAATGTACTAACAAATAATTCATTTGGATAAAAAAGTTCTTTTGTAAAGACGCCCAGCAATTGCACAAAAACGGTGGGACACACCTGTCGATTTCAAACGGCAAAATCGTATGCGCAAAGGTCAGACAATATATTTTAAACGGTGTTTATATTTATGATTATAAATCATTATCAAATTCAAAACCAATGCATTTATAACCGTTCATATCCAGAAAGATTCAAATCTTGGTCAGAAATCCCGACATCAGATCAGGGCGGAAAGTGCTATGGGAAAATGAGCTTTAAAGATAAGACCTCGAAATAACAGATCGAAAAAAATTTATGTATAGGTCTTATATACATGACTACCTGTAATGTCAAACCCCTCACACTGTCACAGGGATGTAATCCGATGTTTGTTGTATGTTCATGAACAAATGTTCATAAAATCGAACTGAAACGCTGTCTATTATTCAAATATAGAATAATGCGGTTTAGTAAGTGAATAGTTGAGGCTCCATGACACTACAAAAGCATAGTCCAACGTAAAATCTTTATCTCAACCAGCCGATCAGAATATAGTATCAACCACGCATAAAGAACGCCTTCGTCACTTGCTCCTAACAGGGTTTGGGTCAAAACGCGTGATTGATGTCATTATTCAGTTGGGTGGTTGAGAAAAAAGGCTTACCATAGTCCAAGCTGATGAGAGAAAACGGGTGTCAGTGGTTTCGTATAACTACTTCTTCGTATACAAGGCAATATAGAGTGAAACATTGTGGTGGAATCGTAGTATATTATCACACCTACGCCAATTAGGAGATGGGCTGTTGACAAATTAATCAATTACTGGAAAATATATTATTTTTCACACCTTGATTGGTTGGCTCAAACATTTGTGATGGTGGCTTGTATGCCCGTGTTTTATCAGCCATATGTCCAAGCCCTTGAATCATGTATAAATATCATGCTCTTCACATCAATTGCATTACACAGACGGGTCTGTAGTCCAGTGGTAACATGCTGGACTGGTAATCCAGGGATCGCAAGTTCGACCCCTCGTCTGACCCTAATAAAATTAACAGTCTTTCAGATGGGACGTTAAACCGAGGTCTCGTGGCGGTGCTTTACACCGTGTACGTAAAAGAACCAGAGGATATTCTGGAATTGGTCTCTGTTTGTATCATGCACTATCCTCCAAAATAACTAATCTCTTCAGGACTCAGGAGGCGTCGCTCATATGGCAACCGGTAGCGACGATAAATAAATGCAAAACACACACACAATTTCATTACAACCATGGCGTCTATATTTCCATGCATTTTTTGCTCTCGTCACGTTTCCAGCCGTATGCATGCTCTTAGCTGCGATAAGTGCCACCGTTGGAATCATTGAAAATGCGGAAACGGTGTATCATATGCTGATTATATGAAGATGTACAATAAATATATTATTTTAACGACGGTCTATGATTAGTGTAGTGTATTTCGGCGTGGGTTTAACAGCGACCCGGCTAGCTCAGTTGGTAGAGCTGTCCGACTAGTGTTCGGGAGGTCGTGGGTTCGAGTCCCATGTCGGGTCACTAACTTTTCCGCTCTTTCTTTGCTTGGTCACTTTAATGGCGACGAGGATATATGGTACGGGCAAAGGAGTAGGGGTGCGGCTCAGGATCGAGTGCGGCTCCTAAAGAATAAAAGAGGGAAGAGTGTAGTGTATTTCGGCATGGCTAGAACAGCGGCCCGGCTAGCTCAGTTGGTAGAGCTGTCCGACTAGTGTTCGGGAGGTCGTGGGTTCGAGTCCCACGTCGGGTCACTAACTTTCCGCTCTTTCTTTGCTTGGTCACTTTTATTTATTTATTCTCCCCCATTCACTTTAATTAATCTTTATTAGTGGCCTGAAACCTAGATAGATAATTACTTCTGGTATGGCAAACACACGGCTACATAGTCCCATTCATGATAATTGTGTCTAATTACCTAAATAGCTAATAATAGCATTATTATAATGGGCCTGTATAGTGCAATTAAATCAATTATACGAACCTGTGATTATACTAATGCACTAGTATACGAAACTACCATTAGACGAACAAGGGATTATACGAAACCACCTGAATTCAGAGAAAACAATACCCCACCCACGACGCGTATACGGTATAACAAGCATAATAGCTGACCTACTTTTTTTAGTTTTATGCTTCATAAAATGGTCTGAAGACAGAAATATGTAGATTTATGCAAACTATGCCCGTTTGATTATAGTTGTCTTGGTGTTGCTTTTTATTTCTGTGTTGAACCTGTTCCGCTACGATCTACAATGTCGCTGCAGTTAGCGGTTTTTAAATTTCTAAATATATCTCATCTCTTGCGAGGGGCATCGAAATTCCTTTGTCTATGAAGAGCTGTCAAGGGACGCAACGCTAACAATTATGTTATCCCGTACATCATCCGTACCGTACCATACCAATTGGAGATGAAATATAATTAGTCTAAATTTTATTTATTTTACAACGATTGCGAAGTAAGTTTTAACAATTTATATTAATCACTCTCGTTGGCGCGGATGAACGCGTATATGTTTATTGTATTACATACATACACAACTGTGTTGGAACACAAAGTTATAACAACATTAGAGTCAGTCCTCCCAATATATGTGTATGTGGATGCTATTTAAGCTTGCATTAATATAGCACACTTTTTAATACATAAATGCATGATCTGAATTCAGTAGTTAGACTAGCCTGGGTGCCAGTCTGTAGAATTTTCACTTGTTAACTTCTGGCAAAATGACGTTGATATGTAGCCTGGGTTCCAGTCTGTCGATTTTTCACTTTTTAACTAACCAAATGACGGAAGTCATGATAGCGCAGTGGATGCGCGTTCGCTTCAGATGCGAAAGGTCCGGAGTTCGAGCCCCACTGGAGCCGTTACGATTGTGCCCTTAGGCAAGGCATTTAAATTCCACATTGCCTCTTCTCTCTCCCTCGTGGCGATGGATTCCATCAGGAATGAGGTCTCGAGAGTGATTTATATAAGTTGAAATAACTAGTTTCGCAATCGAGCTAAAATAAATGTGTATAAACTAGCCAAATGACATGTTCAGAAACTCAATACGGCCCAATTAATAGTCTCTCCTCGGTGTTAAAATATATGTATTTGACTGACCAGGCAAAATATATCGACGCCTGTTCCCAGGTTAGACACGCGCACAAAGTAAACCATTAATCCAATAAACAATCAGAGATGTTGTGATCCAATCAACTAGTTTGATAAACAAGGTACTTCTGTACCTAATAGAACATATCGATTTTTAATCAGCACGACCGAGTTTTAATCACCACGTTCAGAATATATGCTCTCAAAAACTGCGAAAAGAAAGTGGTAAGTACGGACAGAACAGATTAGACGGAAGTGAGATGTGATGTGAAATGTGTCATAATTGTGACATTGAATGTGAATTCCATTTTATATTAACTTGTAAAGATATTTATCTATGTTAAAACTTATTTAATTGTTATCATCAGCTGATACTACTGTATTAAATAAGTGAATTTATGTAATTTGTAACATTGTTTGTGTTATACATGTAAATTTATTGGAATAAATACTGTTTAAACCAACCATAACTAACTTGACTGTTATAAGCATTGTTCTAAGTTAAATGGCAACAAGTAAGAGGTCTCATATAGCAAGCCATGTCAGCATTTTACAAACAGTGTACATGTATACCAACTTAGTGAACATAGGATAACTGAAAGCATAAGAAGAGCTCAAATATGCTTACCGTAATTCATCTACACGTGTGGTGTACGATTAGCGCAGTGGTTAGCTTGCTCGCTTCTCACCAATGCAACCAAGGGTTCGATCCTAGGTTGGTGGTCGCCAGATCGGACATGTGGGTTTTCTCCGGGCACTCCGGTTTTCTCCCATACTAAAGACCACATATACGCTTTCATCCGCACCAACGAGAGTGATTAATATATAAGTTGTTAAAACTTGCTTCACAAATAATATATAGCACACAATTGTTTTTAGTCCAGATTTGAAACTTACCGTCTGTCGGAACAGGTACATAGATCACCCCTGGAACAGCGTAATATGTGTAAGACACACCTTTTCTCGCAACGAACGCTGCCTAACACGGCGAACGCAAATGTCCTAAACCTCGAGTGGGCATGTCAGCTGCATATCATTAGTTAGGAACCCTCATGCGAACACGTATACAATCAGGGCACATACGTTCATCGAAGGAATTGCAATAGCGATGTAAATAATGTGGTACGGGTTGGCTGATGGGTAAGGTGGCGGCCAATATGTATTAATCATGCTCATAGCGGACCAATTAGGCTTGGCAAATACCGATATTTTTTGGTTAGGGAAATGTGGAAGGGAATGTCAGGGAATTTTCTATGATTTGTATGAACCTGATTACATGTATACCGGTCATGTGTACAACGTTATCTACTGTTGTGACCTGACATCAAGTGTGCGCAACTAAGATACTGACCTGACACTTGGTTCAGATAAATGGCAATACCACTCTACAGACGAGATTCAAAAGGAATACATATTATATATATATATATATATATATATATATATACAGGTATATTGATTTGACTCATACGGTGTTTTGAGATGTCGTGACTTGTAATCACATATACTATATGACAATACGATTTGTAAATGTTATATACCATGATAATGAGGCTAAGACGTGTACAAGTTGTGTGGAAGTTGTGGTAGCCCAATTCTAGCGCGTTCGCTTCAGGGACGCAAGGCCAGCTGGAGCCGTTACGATTGTGCCCGTAGGCAAACACTTAAAGTCCACGTTGCCTCTTCTCTCTCCCTCCTGGCTATGGATTTCATCAGGATTAAGGTCTCGAGAGTGATTAATATAAGCTGCAATCGAACTAAAATAAATTTATATAAACTAAGAAGTGTAAATTGATTGGCATAAACGGTGTCCTAAGCAACATGTTTAATGTCATGCGTTGTTGGTATGCTAAAGAAAATCGCTGAAATAAAAAACAATTGTTATATTTATAAATCTATTTTTCTTAACGTTTCTTGTCCGCCTCCGTGGTCGAGTGGTTAAGGTCTCTGACTTGTATACCACTGTAACCTATCATCTCTGCTGGCGGGTTCAATCCCCGCTCAGACCGTGTCTCATTTATATGAAAATGTTGGCAGTTTCTTACGGAGGTTGGTGCACCAAGTACTGGTTAACCGCTGGAGCCTGTCCAAGAAAGGTGTTGTTAGGTAAACTGCCCGTCACTCAAATGGGAAACCGGTAGCGACATTAAATAAACTTAAATAAAAACAAACAAACAAAAAACGTTAGATTATAATAAGTTTTGTTTACACGCGCACGGCATACTTATATATATACATGTATATGCAGATATGGTTTACACGCGCACGGCATACTTATATATATACATGTATATGCAGATATGGTTTACACGCGCACGGCATACTTATATATATACATGTATATGCAGATATGGTTTACACGCGCACGGCATACTTATATATATACATGTATATGCAATATGGTTTACACGCGCACGGCATACTTATATATACATGTATATGCAGATATGGTTTACACGCGCACGGCATACTTATATATATACATGTATATGCATATATGGTTTACACGCGCACGGCATACTTATATATATACATGTATATGCAGATATGGTTTACACGCGCACGGCATACTTATATATATACATGTATATGCAGATATGGTTTACACGCGCACGGCATACTTATATATATACATGTATATGCAGATATGGTTTACACGCGCACGGCATACTTATATATATACATGTATATGCAGAAACACCCACCAACAAAAACAAACAATATGGTTTACACGCGCACGGCATACTTATATATATACATGTATATGCAGATATGGTTTACACGCGCACGGCATACTTATATATATACATGTATATGCAGATATGGTTTACACGCGCACGGCATACTTATATATATACATGTATATGCAGATATGGTTTACACGCGCACGGCATACTTATATATATACATGTATATGCAGATATGGTTTACACGCGCACGGCATACTTATATATATACATGTATATGCAGATATGGTTTACACGCGCACGGCATACTTATATATATACATGTATATGCAGATATGGTTTACACGCGCACGGCATACTTATATATATACATGTATATGCAGATATGGTTTACACGCGCACGGCATACTTATATATATACATGTATATGCAGATATGGTTTACACGCGCACGGCATACTTATATATATACATGTATATGCAGATATGGTTTACACGCGCACGGCATACTTATATATATACATGTATATGCAGATATGGTTTACACGCGCACGGCATACTTATATATATACATGTATATGCAGATATGGTTTACACGCGCACGGCATACTTATATATATACATGTATATGCAGATATGGTTGTGGCCTTGAATGCAGAGGCAAATACGTATAACTGGAATAGGGTTCCAGTTTTGAATATCTTGAATAAAATTACGGCTTCAAATAAAGTCCAGCTTCGAATAGCTGGGAGAGAACAACAGCTCCGAATAGTTGGCATATAGTTCCAGATATATATCCATAGGAGGTCCATGTACATAGCGAATAGTTGGAATATAGTTCCAGATATATATCCCTAGCAGGTCCATGTACATAGCGAATAGTTGGAATATAGTTCCAGATATATATCCATAGCAGGTCCATGTACATAGCGATTCATTTTACGATAGCCTGACTGACAACCTGCGAATGGAACATTGTAGTCAGGGCAATAGGCTGCTGAGGTTGTGAGTTGCAGCTCACGTGTATATATAGAGATACGTCACAGATTACGTATCATAGATACGGTGTATAGTCAGTGCCAGACGGTAGACTGCTGATACATATAGAACATATATAGAGATACGTCACAGATTACGTATCATAGATACGGTGTATAGTCAGTGCCAGACGGTAGACTGCTGATACATATAGAACATATATAGAGATACGTCACAGATTACGTATCATAGATACGGTGTATAGTCAGTGCCAGACGGTAGACTGCTGATACATATAGAACATATATAGAGATACGTCACAGATTACGTATCATAGATAC
>CM026401.1:7122162-7216054 GCA_014843695.1 Archivesica marissinica | reverse complement strand
GGCATACTTATATATATACATGTATATGCAGATATGGTTTACACGCGCACGGCATACTTATATATATACATGTATATGCAGATATGGTTTACACGCGCACGGCATACTTATATATATACATGTATATGCAGATATGGTTTACACGCGCACGGCATACTTATATATATACATGTATATGCAGATATGGTTTACACGCGCACGGCATACTTATATATATACATGTATATGCAGATATGGTTTACACGCGCACGGCATACTTATATATATACATGTATATGCAGATATGGTTTACACGCGCACGGCATACTTATATATATACATGTATATGCAGATATGGTTTACACGCGCACGGCATACTTATATATATACATGTATATGCAGATATGGTTTACACGCGCACGGCATACTTATATATATACATGTATATGCAGATATGGTTTACACGCGCACGGCATACTTATATATATACATGTATATGCAGATATGGTTTACACGCGCACGGCATACTTATATATATACATGTATATGCAGATATGGTTTACACGCGCACGGCATACTTATATATATACATGTATATGCAGATATGGTTGTGGCCTTGAATGCAGAGGCAAATACGTATAACTGGAATAGGGTTCCAGTTTTGAATATCTTGAATAAAATTACGGCTTCAAATAAAGTCCAGCTTCGAATAGCTGGGAGAGAACAACAGCTCCGAATAGTTGGCATATAGTTCCAGATATATATCCATAGGAGGTCCATGTACATAGCGAATAGTTGGAATATAGTTCCAGATATATATCCCTAGCAGGTCCATGTACATAGCGAATAGTTGGAATATAGTTCCAGATATATATCCATAGCAGGTCCATGTACATAGCGATTCATTTTACGATAGCCTGACTGACAACCTGCGAATGGAACATTGTAGTCAGGGCAATAGGCTGCTGAGGTTGTGAGTTGCAGCTCACGTGTATATATAGAGATACGTCACAGATTACGTATCATAGATACGGTGTATAGTCAGTGCCAGACGGTAGACTGCTGATACATATAGAACATATATAGAGATACGTCACAGATTACGTATCATAGATACGGTGTATAGTCAGTGCCAGACGGTAGACTGCTGATACATATAGAACATATATAGAGATACGTCACAGATTACGTATCATAGATACGGTGTATAGTCAGTGCCAGACGGTAGACTGCTGATACATATAGAACATATATAGAGATACGTCACAGATTACGTATCATAGATACGGTGTATAGTCAGTGCCAGACGGTAGACTGCTGATACATATAGAACATATATAGAGATACGTCACAGATTACGTATCATAGATACGGTGTATAGTCAGTGCCAGACGGTAGACTGCTGATACATATAGAACATATATAGAGATACGTCACAGATTACGTATCATAGATACGGTGTATAGTCAGTGCCAGACGGTAGACTGCTGATACATATAGAACATATATAGAGATACGTCACAGATTACGTATCATAGATACGTTGTATAGTCAGTGCCAGACGGTAGACTGCTGATACATATAGAACATATATAGAGATACGTCACAGATTACGTATCATAGATACGGTGTATAGTCAGTGCCAGACGGTAGACTGCTGATACATATAGAACATATATAGAGATACGTCACAGATTACGTATCATAGATACGGTGTATAGTCAGTGCCAGACGGTAGACTGCTGATACATATAGAACATATATAGAGATACGTCACAGATTACGTATCATAGATACGTTGTATAGTCAGTTCCAGACGGTAGACTGCTGATACATATAGAACATATATAGAGATACGTCACAGATTACGTATCATAGATACGGTGTATAGTCAGTGCCAGACGGTAGACTGCTGATACATATATAGAACTTCAGACCACCAGGTTATATCAAATATAGAAGTTCGGAATACGGTTGAGACGTTGGGTTAGAAAATATATGCTACAACCGCTATGTATATATGGGCCTGCTGGGTATATATATCTAGAACTATATTTCAACTATTCGAAGCTGGAAATCTATTCCAACTATTTAATTTTATTCAAACTATTCAAAACTGGAACCATCTTCCAGTGATACGTATTTGGGACGTTTATACACTAACAAACACATACGAAGAAAAGTTCAGTTGTTCATCTACTACTGTATATCCAACAGAACACTTCCATTCGCTACAGTATACAGTTCAACCTGAGTTAAAGACCATGTGTGACTAAATGCATAGTTACACCTTTAACGATAGACCACCTGTCAACAAAGACCATTTTACAACATCCATGTCTACCTACAGGCTGTTTTATAATCAAACATACAAATTGTGTTTTACGTTTATTTATCGTCGCTACCGGTTGCCCATATGAGCGACGCCTCCTGAAGATATTAGTCATTTTAGATGTTGGAGGATAATGCATGGTACAGACAGAGACCCATTCCAGAGTCTCCTCTAGTTCTTTTACGTGCACGGTGTAAAGCACCGACATGAGACCTCGGTTTAACATCCCATCTGAAAGACTGTTAATTTTATTAGGGTCAGACGGGGGATCTAACCTGCGATCCCTGGATTACCAGTCCAGCATGTTACTATTGGACTACAGATCCGTCTGAAAGTTGTAACTGCTAAGAAAAATTACATACAAACTGTGATGATGATTCCGTTTATTTACCCTCGCCGCCGGTAAACCATATGGGCGAGCAAACATACAAACTGTATTCTACTTCATATTAATTAAGTAAATATATAACTATTTTCAGTGCGTATGTTCTGGTGCGCTGTTTGTGCTTTGGTTGGATTAGTAAACATTGCATGTTGTGACTACGCGTGCGTCTGCAACTACAATGTGGAGAAACCGGTGTATTCCATGGTAAAGTCCTCTATCTAGCGTAACACTGTACCATATTCTCCATTACATGAGATCAATAGTAAGATTATTAATGTTTGTATTTTTATATCTTCTTGGAAGTACATGTATATTTTAGTTTTGGTGTGTTCCATCTAACGATGTATCTATAGCAATATGCATTTTAATTTTTAACCTTTATTATTTTATGTACTTTTCTTAATAGTTTTGATAAACATTTTACATTGTTTTATTATTAGTCCGCCTCCGTGGTCGAGTGGTTATGGTCGTTGACTTGTATACCACTGTAACCTATCGTCACTGATTCGAGCCCCGCTCAGGCCGTGTCTCATGTATATGAAAACATTGGCAGTTTCTTCCGGAGGTTGGTGCACCCAAGTACTGGTTAACAGCTGGAGCCTGCCCAGGAAAGGTGTTGTAAACTGCCCGCCGGCGATATAGCCCGAAATGGTGCTGATGCAGGCGTAAAACCCGAAATATAACATAACATATGTTTTATTATTTTTTTTTTATTCCTACCAAATTGTTAAAACATTAAGTTGACTATTGTAATGTATGTTGTAAATGTCTTACTATGCTAAATTAATGTTAAGCACTTTTGAACGTATAATTTCTGTATGAAAAGTGCTATGCAAATCTGGTATAATAATAATAATACTAATAATACTAATAATAATAATGCTGCTGCTGCTACTGCTACTGCTGCTGCTACTACTGCTGCTACTACTACTACTACTACTACTACTACTACTACTACTACTACTACTACTACTACTACTACTACTAATAATAATAATAATAATAATAATAACTTCTGTGACATTAATCAGTGGCGTATCATTTTGCCGGAATTTTTAGGCCCGGTTAATAAATCGAGCACCGAAGGAACAGTGGTGCTGGGGGAGTCTGGGGACAATTTTGAATCCTAGAACGTCAATGGTGCATTCTGACACATTTTTATTGACACTTTAAATGTTCAAAACAATAGCAAATTTAGCTTAAATTGCCATACGCAGAGATGAAATGTCACACTGACTACACAAATATATGATCGCGTCCTGATATATGACAGCTGGTCTAGATTCTATCCCACACGTTGTGTGTTTTACGTGTATTTATCGTCGCTACCGGTTGCCTATATGAGCGACGCCTCCTGACGAGATTAGTCATCTTAGATTGTTGGAGGATAGTGCATTCCAGTCTCCTCTGGTTCTTTTACGTGCGCGGTATAAAGCAGTTAAAAGCACCGACACGAGACCTCGGGTTAACGTCCCATCTCAAAGACTGTTAATTTTATTAGGCTCAGACGGGGGATCGAACCTGTGATCCCTGGATTACAAGTCCAGCGTGCTACCACTGGACTACAGATCCGTCTGCTATCCCATACAGACATGGTAATTTAATACCCATTGTAATTTGGCCTATTTGGCGTTTTCATTTCATGTGTATTTTCTTATCTGTTTCATTATATTGCTTGCAGCCAACAGTACATGGTTCCGTCATAGGCTACATGTACGAATTTGACTGTAAGCCAAAGGCAGGACCAGCCGTGAATATAACCTGGCTAACAATAGCATATCAACACAAGGTATAGTTGATATATGGTCATTTTGTTTATACTTTCTTCGCGTGTATATTTGCATATTGCACAATCCTGTTAAAAAAGCAAAGTATGTGAGTGTCCCATCTTTTCCAGGACTTTTGAGCAAATATGCAACAAATTCGATTCTCGGACCGGGAAGTATGTGAGATGGTACGGTGGTCGCCAGATCGGACATGTGGGTTTTCTCCGAGTACTCCAGTTTCCTCCCACACGAATGACCACATTTACGCTTTCATTCATGCCAACGAGAGAGATTAATATAGGTTGTTAAAACTTGCTTCGCAATCGTTGTAAAATAAATAAAGTTTAACTCTATACCTTCCACTCCTTTGAAAAAATGTCTTCGATGTCATTAAATTACATGCTAAATAGAAAATGAGATAGACATTCTCCATGTCTAACTCCGAGATGGCAAGCAAATTCCTCACTACATGAATTCATAAAAATAACTTTTGATTTATCACAATTATACATGGATTTTATAGCATCGAATTATATGCGTTAACACTTACAACGTCAATGCTCAGACTGGATGTAATTTAGTAGAGACGTAGGGTACATATATATTATATGCGTTAACACTTACAACGTCAATGCTCAGACTGGATGTAATTTAGTAGAGACGTAGGGTACATATATATTATATGCGTTAACACTTACAACGTCAATGCTCAGATTGGATGTAATTAAGTAGAGACGTAGGGTACATAGATATTATATGTGTTAACACTTACAACGTCTATGCTCAGATTGGATATGCCGAGAAACACGGACAGTTGCAGCTACAACTTTGTCAAGGAGACATACCTGACGCAGATAAACGTATATTCATTTATTTATTAGCGCTTTTGTTACTTTAGCAACAGTTAGTAACTTTTATTTTTATTTTATTCCTCCATATAGTGGAGATCAGAATATATTTTCAGCAACCGTAGGAAACTGCCAACTTTTTCATATAACGAGATAGGGGCTCGAACCCGTGACCATCACTACCTTACAGTGGTACACAAGTCAGCAACAGCAACCGTAACCACTCGACCACGGAGCAGGTCTAAACCATTCATAGCATGTGTGTGTTTTACGTTTATTTATCGTCGCTACCGGTTGCCCATATGAGCGACGCCTCGTGAAAAGATTAGTCATTTTAGATTTTTGGAGGATAGTGCAATGATATAGAAAGAGACCCATTCCAGAGTCTCCTCTAGTTCTTTTACGTGCACGGTGTAAAGCACCGACACAAGACCTCGGTTTAAAGTCCCATCTGAAAGACTGTCTATTTTATTAAGGTCAGACATAACCGATGATGACTGAGCTTATATATCCTCGCCGCCGGCGAACCATGTGGGCGAGCGTAGACATCACCCTGTGATCAGGAAGTAACAATAGTTTACGTGTAAATGTTCAGTAGTGATGATAAGGAAATGTGGTGATAAGGAATAATGGTTACGACTAAATTCAACAACATTCCTAATCGGTCACGTGGTGTATAATATTTGAAGCCAATATAATCATACTACATATAAACAATTTCATATTGTCATTTAATGCATTTTATACCAGATTTTAATCAGCAATTCATTGCATAACTATCTGTTATAAAAGGTATCAAATAAGATGATATTAACCCATTCAACCCCAAGTACCTGACATGGACTGGTGCGTGATATTAACCCATTCAACCCCAAGTAACTGACATGGACTGGTGCGTGATATTTTGAGACCAATACATTAATAAGAAAATTACCTTTGGACCAGTTCATTTATCAAAATGGGTAATGTTATCTAAGAATAGTAATAATTATTACTGGCAAAAAAGTGCAGATCCTGATGAGACGGCTCGTCACGAGCCGGCTCATCTGGATCTACACTTTTCATAAGCCTATTTAAAGGCCTGTGGGGTTGAAAGGGTTAATACTGATATTATTTAAGGAATGCATATACTGAGTTAATAGTAGTCATTGGGGTATGAACTACATTGAGTGTGCTTAAAGTGCGTGGAGGCATCCACGGCAACTGTAAACACGCCCAATGTAGTTCATATCCCAATGGAAACTATTAACTCGCGATTCGTTACTTATATTTACATTAATTATTCTTTTCAATGAGACAAAGAAAAAAAGATCACACTTTACAATTAAACGGTATTTAGTCCAATTTTGCGACTTATCCTGTTGCCGGGATCTGATAATTAGATTATCCTCGGAACAGCGTAAGCTGTAAGACACGCCTTTTCTAGCAGTGCCTAGCACTGCGAACCTAGGCACTGCGAACGCGCTTGTCCGTAACATGGAGTGTTCATGTCAGCTGCATATCATTAGTTGGAAACCTTCATACGAAATGGTGTACAATAAGAGCACATACGTTCATCGAAGGTAATGCAATAGCGATGTAAATATATGTGTTGGTTTTAGGTCATGGTAACAACACAATTCTAATACAGACGGATCTGTCGTTAACACGTTGGACTGGTAATCCAGGGATCGCAGGTTCGATCCTAGCCTGGGTTCAAGTCTGTCGATTTTTCACATTTTAACTTCTGGTAAAATGATATTATCAGAAACTCAATACGGCCCAATTAATAGTCAGCATAACATATATTTTATTTGACTGACCAGACAAAATATATCGACGCCTGTTCCCAGACTAGTTCGATTCCCGTTCTGACCATAATAAAATTAACAGTCTTTCAGATGGGACTTTAACCGAGGTATTGAGTCGGTGCTTTACACCGTGCATGTGAAAGAACCAGAGGAGACTCTGGAAAGGGTCACTGTCTGTATCATTGCACTACCCTCCAACACTCTAAAATGACTAATCTCTTTAGGAGACATCGCTCATATGGGCAACCGGTATCGACGATAAATAAACGTAAAACACACAATTCTAAATGAAATTCCATAACATATTTCTAGAGTTTTCCGTTAGAAACAAGAACATCGCTTTAATGAAATGTCGTCTGTAACACATATTTGAACTACTAGAGCCTTTATTTTAATGCAACAGCCAACACATTAGATTTATGTTTGCCAACTCTGACTTTGTAGTACCTACACTGGCTCCGTCCACCACTGCAGCTCATGTTACTTCAATAACAGGAGCAAGTTATACTGCAACAACAGCATCAACACAGTTTCCAAACACAACACAGTCTACGGCTGTATTGACGACGTCTACATATATTGCAAATATATCTAGTACAACACAAACGAATACCAGCAAAGAACCAAACACTACACACACAACATTAACTACGAAACAAACAACACCAACTATCACACATTCACAGGGCACCACAACGCATTCATTGATGACATCAACCACTTCACAGCCACATACCATCTCAACACAAAAGCCTACAACAACATCGCTGAGACATAAGACTTCAACACAAAAACTGACAGCTACAACACAAAGGCCTAAAACACGATCGCTGAACACTAGAACTTCAACGCAGAAATCTACGACAACTACAACACCATTGTCTTCAACGCAGAAATCGACGACAACTACAACACCATTGTCTTCAACGCAGAAATCTACGACAACTACAACACCATTGTCTTCAACGCAGAAATCGACGACAACTACAACACCATTGTCTTCAACGCAGAAATCTACGACAACTACAACACCATTGTCTTCAACGCAGAAATCGACGACAACTACAACACCATTGTCTTCAACGCAGAAATCTACGACAACTACAACACCATTGTCTTCAACGCAGAAATATACGACACCTACAACACCATTGTCTTCAACGCAGAAATCGACGACAACTACAACACCATTGTCTTCAACGCAGAAATCGACGACAACTACAACACCATTGTCTTCAACGCAGAAATCGACGACAACTACAACACCATTGTCTTCAACGCAGAAATCTACGACAACTACAACACCATTGTCTTCAACGCAGAAATATACGACACCTACAACACCATTGTCTTCAACGCAGAAATCGACGACAACTACAACACCATTGTCTTCAACGCAGAAATCGACGACAACTACAACACCATTGTCTTCAACGCAGAAATCGACGACAACTACAACACCATTGTCTTCAACGCAGAAATCTACGACAACTACAACACCATTGTCTTCAACGCAGAAATATACGACACCTACAACACCATTGTCTTCAACGCAGAAATCGACGACAACTACAACACCATTGTCTTCAACGCAGAAATCTACGACAACTACAACACCATTGTCTTCAACGCAGAAATCGACAGCTACATCACAAATGCCTAAAACACGATCGCTGAACCCTAGAACTTCAACGCAGAAATCGACAACTACAACACCATTGTCTTCAACGCAGACAACTACAACACAAAGGCCTAAAACACGATCGCTGAACTCTAGAACTTCAACGCAGAAATCGACAACTACAACACAAACGCCTAAACCACGATCGCTGAGCACTATAACTTCAACGCAGAAATCAACAACTACAACACAAACGCCTAAACCACGATCGCTGAACCCTAGAACTTCAACGCAGAAATCGACAACTACAACACAAACGCCTAAACCACGATCGCTGAGCACTATAACTTCAACGCAGAAATCGACAACTGCAACAGAAAGGCCTACACCCACACTGCAGCCATCTACCATTGTTACACAACAGCATACAACCACACCGCATCTGCATGCAACCACAAAGTCTAGTACAACAGTACCTAAACCTAACACGGCAACAGCAATCCATACGACCACAACGGTGAAACATAAAACAACACAACACCCAAGATTTACAGCCCAATACATTACGACAGCACAGCAATCTACGTCAACAACCGGAAAGCCAACGAACAAAGTTAAAACAACACATACGTATATGCCAACATACAAACCTACAGCTAAAATAACAACCAACACTACACGGCTTAGCAAAACAACGACATCGTTAGCAACAACAACAACAACAACAACAACAACAGGGGCTGCTAGCTTGACTGTCAAACCAATCGAAGGTAATATATTTAGTTCTCAAGTTATTACATCAACAAAGACATGCATATAATAGTATAGATGATATTATTATATAATATAAGGTGATACGAAACAAGAGTATAACTACTATGTAATCTGAGTTGCCTCTACTTCCTGTAAAAGAATTGAAATTACTTGGATTGTTGTCTGCTTTCAGTCTGTCCCTCATGTGTTGCTGCATTGGCTGTATCTTTAACAGCATCGTATCCATCGTTTTAGCAAGCGCCTCTGTTGCCTTGTCCTTATCAGCTGACAGTCTGATGTTGTGCTGTGCTCACCTTCTCAGTAGTCAGTAACTTCTGCTCCATACTATATTAGTTAATGTCGAAGTTCAGAGAGACGAAACTCTACTATATGCGAGTTTCTCGGTTTTTATTTTTTGCACTGTTGCAAGCTGCTCGAAAACAGAAATCCATCTCATCTAATTTTAGAACTTATTTAAATTATGATTACGTGTTATATAATGAGAATGGTTGCATTATGCCATATGTATAGGATATAAGCCGAAAACGATCCAATATGTAAAATATTGGACTGTGTGAGGCGCGTAGCACCGAAGACAGTACCAATATTTTACATATTGGATCCGTTTGAGGCTTATATCTTACTTAAGACACACACTTATATAACACAATCCAACTAATTAAAATTGTTAATTTCGTACATTTTCGCGTAGGATTTGATATAATACTCTGGCCTTTTGACACCAGTCCAATATTAATAATAACGGACTGCAAGTACAAAGGTATGACGTCACGACAGTATTTTAAAAAATGGGACGCCTTCCGGCCATATTCGGGATAATATTTATCTAAAAAAACTGGAAAGTCAAGAAAGATTTATTAAGTATATTTTAAATATCCATATCTATAGTTATTGAATGTATACATATGCATGACCTGTATAAATTAACGTGTAGCTAATAGCAAAGATGCCAACTGTCACCAAACGAAATAGGGAAGGGTCGAATCTAATGTTTTGAGAACTTGTGACCCGACCCACTTGCCATTATTTATGCTGTAGTGTGCTATGATGTATTATATTGTATAAGCACTTTAATATTGGCAATAAAATATGTTTAAACTAGAAATAGCATTTTAATAAAGTCACATGTTATGTTTACCTTTAATTGGATAATATTTTATTGCTCTATATACATGTATGTAACAATAACAATCGTATGACCGATAAATATTTAGCAAATGGGTTGAGCCACAAGTTCTGACAACATTAGTGATCGGCCCTCCCCATAGACACGATTTGAACACTACAGAATGAAAGTGGCGTTATTACGCATTCAAAAGCTTAAACATGTACACATGTTATATAGTATGATTATATGTAGTTAGTCTTTGACTTTTTCAAAGAAAGGTACTAGTCTGTATAATCCACTGTCCAGTTTCCGAAGATGTGCACCCCAAGACCAAGGTTCAAGCCAAAGGGAGAACGAGAAAGATTAGAGAGTTGCTAAATATATTATCTTAAACGTGAAAGTAATATAAAGCACTGCATTACTTGTATTAGCAATTAGAGCGCAGATGTCATTGTAAGATTGATTTCGACGAACAACTTGTATTAATCACTCTTGGTTGCGCGGGTGAAAGAGTATATTATGTCATCCATATGGGAGGACACCGGAGTGGAGTACCCGGAGAAAGGCAACCTGTCCGATTTGTCGACCACTGTACCATGGCATCTCACATACTATACATCCCGTCCCGATGATCGAACCCGGATTCCATTGGTGAGAAGAGACCATCGTACCATGGTATCTCACATACTATACATCCCGTCCCGATGATCGAACCCGGATTCCATTGGTGAGAAGAGAGCGTGCTAGCCCATGTAACCACTGCGATAATCTGGCATCCTTTTTAGGTTGGATATGTACAAGATTGATCGGAGTTCCATAGTGGTCTTACACTTAGCGCTTTCATAATAATTTATCATCTTACATTTTGACCAATAATGTAACAGCATTCCTTTGCATTATATATCCAGATTATTTAGAACTATGTCCCATCCGAATTCAAGAAGCAGTTGCTGGATCAAGTGATGCAATCCTCGGACAATTCGGAAAAAACTGTTACGAAATTGTTCGAAGCAAATTGTCGTGGTCGCATGCGGAATCGAAATGCCAACAGCATGGAGGACACCTACTTCACGTTGCTAGCCAGCAAGAACAGAACTATCTCTATGGTGTTCTTGTCCGTCACAACATCGGCACAGTCTGGTTAGGTCTTCATAACAGAAAGAATGAAACAAAATTTGAATGGAGTTCAGGTAGTAGTCTATTTCTGCTATTATGATACAATATAAGGTGATACGAAACAAGATTATAACTACGGAGTTACTATATTAGCTAATGGCGAAGTTCAGAGAGATGAAACTGCACTATATGCGAGTTTCTCGGTTTTTATATTTTCAATGTTACAAGCTGCCCGGAAACGGAAATATATCTTATCTAATTTTAGAATTTATTTAAAAATTATGATCACGTGTTATATAATGAGAGTGGTTGCAGATAAAATGGGAAACTTCCGGCCATAGTCGGGCTTGGACTGGTAATCCAGGGATCGCAGGTTCGATCATCTGACCCTAATAAAATTAACAGTCTATCGGCTAGGACTTTAAACCGAGGTCTCGTGTTGGTGCTTTACACCGTGCACGTAAAAGGACCAGATAAGACTCTGGAATGGGTCTCTGTCTGTATCATTGCAATATCCTCCTAAATCTAAAATAACTAATATATTCAGGAGGCGTCGCTCATATGGACAACCGGTAGCGACGATAAATAAACGTAAAACACAACATAGTCGGGATAATATTTATCTAGAAAAGACTGGAAAGTCAAAAATGATTGTTCGAGTATATGCTAAATGTCGCTCATTGCATCTCCACTGAGACATGAAGGGTAATACTGGACTTATAATCAGTACAAGTACATGATAATTAAACCCCTTTAAGAAACTGTGATGGTAATTTTCAACACATATACATGTAATATAAATGGCATTAACCCATTCAACACCAAGTAACTGACATGGACTGGTGTATGATCTTTTTAGACCAATAAATGAATAAGAAAATTACATTTGGACCAGTTCATTTATCAAAATGGGTAATTTTGTCTAAAAATAGTATTATGCCTATTACTGGCAAAAAATGCAGCTCCTGGTGAGACGGTTCGTCATGAGCTGGCTCATCTGGATCTACACTTATTGCAAGCCTATTTATAGGTATGTAGTGTAGAAAGGGCTAAATAAGTATGCTTCAATATTTCTTGTAACCAGTACAAATCTAAATATTGCTGAAATGTCAAATAATGTTGGAATTTCTAATACATGAATTATTAAAATTTCTAATAGTGTTATAATTCTAATATTGCTGACATTTCTATTACATGTATTGATGAAATTTCAAATATTGTTGGAATTTCGAATATTCTGATATAGCCGGCTGGTGAGCCGCCAGCTGGTTAAATGATAGTTACCGATTACCTATAAACCTTGCACCCAGCCTACATGGCTATATTTCGGGAAGAGGTGTCATATACGTCTAGTTAAATGATGGTTACCGATTGCCTATAAGCCTTGCACCCAGCCTACGTGGCTATATTTCGGGAAGAGGTGTTATATAAGTCTAGTTAAATGATGGTTACCGATTGCCTATAAGCCTTGCACCCAGCCTACATGGATATATTTCGGGAAGAGGTGTTATATAAGTCTAGTTAAATGATGGTTACCGATTGCCTATAAGCCTTGCACCCAGCCTACATGAATATATTTCGGGAAGAGGTGTTATATAAGTCTAGTTAAATGATGGTTACCGATTGCCTATAAGCCTTGCACCCAGCCTACATGAATATATTTCGGGAAGAGGTGTTATATAAGTCTAGTTAAATGATGGTTACCGATTGCCTATAAGCCTTGCACCCAGCCTACATTAATATATTTCGGGAAGAGGTGTTATATAAGTCTAGTTAAATGATGGTTACATATTGTCTATAAGCCTTGCACCCAGCCTACATTAATATATTTCGGGAAGAGGTGTTATATAAGTCTAGTTAAATGATGGTTACCGATTGCCTATAAGCCTTGCACCCAGCCTACATTAATATATTTCGGGAAGAGGTGTTATATAAGTCTAGTTAAATGATGGTTACCGATTGCCTATAAGCCTTGCACCCAGCCTACATTAATATATTTCGGGAAGAGGTGTTATATAAGTCTAGTTAAATGATGGTTACATATTGCCTATAAGCCTTGCACCCAGCCTACATGAATATATGTCGGAAGAGGTGTCATATAGGTCTAGTTAAATGATGGTTACCGATTGTCTATAAGCCTTGCACCCAGCCTACATGAATATATGTCGGGAAGAGGTGTTATATAAGTCTAGTTAAATGATGGTTACCGATTGTCTATAAGCCTTGC
This sequence comes from Archivesica marissinica, assembly GCA_014843695.1. Classification (NCBI taxonomy): domain Eukaryota; kingdom Metazoa; phylum Mollusca; class Bivalvia; order Venerida; family Vesicomyidae; genus Archivesica; species Archivesica marissinica. The sequence continues at coordinate 7,202,108 of CM026401.1, read as the reverse complement.
ACCCAGCCTACATGAATATATGTCGGGAAGAGGTGTTATATAAGTCTAGTTAAATGATGGTTACCGATTGCCTATAAGCCTTGCACCCAGTCTAAATGAATATATTTCGGGAAGAGGTGTTATATAAGTCTAGTTAAATGATGGTTACCGATTGCCTATAAGCCTTGCACCCAGCCTACATGAATATATGTCGGAAGAGGTGTCCTATAGGTCTAATTAAATGATGGTTACCGATTGCCTATAAGCCTTGCACCCAGCCTACATGAATATATGTCGGGAAGAGGTGTTATATAAGTCTAGTTAAATGATGGTTACCGATTGCCTATAAGCCTTGCACCCAGCCTACATGGCTATATTTCGGGAAGAGGTGTCGTATAAGTCTAGTTAAATGATGGTTACCGATTGCCTATAAGCCTTGCACCCAGCCTACATGAATATATGTCGGGAAGAGGTGTTATATAAGTCTAGTTAAATGATGGTTACCGATTGTCTATAAGCCTTGCACCCAGCCTACATGAATATATGTCGGGAAGAGGTGTTATATAAGTCTAGTTAAATGATGGTTACCGATTGCCTATAAGCCTTGCACCCAGCCTACATGAATATATGTCGGGAAGAGGTGTTATATAAGTCTAGTTAAATGATGGTTATCGATTGCCTATAAGCCTTGCACCCAGCCTACATGAATATATGTCGGAAGAGGTGTCCTATAGGTCTAGTTAAATGATGGTTACCGATTGCCTATAAGCCTTGCACCCAGCGTACATGAATATATGTCGGAAGAGGTGTCCTATAGGTCTAGTTAAATGATGGTTACCGATTGCCTATAAACCTTGCACCCAGCCTACATGGCTATATTTCGGGAAGAGGTGTCATATACGTCTAGTTAAATGATGGTTACCGATTGCCTATAAGCCTTGCACCCAGCCTACGTGGCTATATTTCGGGAAGAGGTGTTATATAAGTCTAGTTAACTGATGGTTACCGATTGCCTATAAGCCTTGCACCCAGCCTACATGGCTATATTTCGGGAAGAGGTGTTATATAAGTCTAGTTAAATGATGGTTACCGATTGCCTATAAGCCTTGCACCCAGCCTACATTAATATATTTCGGGAAGAGGTGTTATATAAGTCTAGTTAAATGATGGTTACCGATTGCCTATAAGCCTTGCACCCAGCCTACATGAATATATTTCGGGAAGAGGTGTTATATAAGTCTAGTTAAATGATGGTTACCGATTGCCTATAAGCCTTGCACCCAGTCTAAATGAATATATTTCGGGAAGAGGTGTTATATAAGTCTAGTTAAATGATGGTTACCGATTGCCTATAAGCCTTGCACCCAGCCTACATGAATATATGTCGGAAGAGGTGTCATATACGTCTAGTTAAATGATGGTTACCGATTGCCTATAAGCCTTGCACCCAGCCTACATGAATATATGTCGGAAGAGGTGTCCTATAGGTCTAGTTAAATGATGGTTACCGATTGCCTATAAGCCTTGCACCCAGCCTACATGAATATATGTCGGAAGAGGTGTCCTATAGGTCTAATTAAATGATGGTTACCGATTGCCTATAAACCTTACACCCAGCCTACATGAATATATTTCGAGAAGTGGTGTCGTATAAGTCAGAAATGACTGTGGCCCTCTCAATAGGGATGAGATTATAATAAATAAACACTTTACTTTTTATGGGCGATCGAGTTACATATAATAACTGGAAACCAGGCGGGCCGGACATCAGTCACAGTTCACAAGATTGTGTGTACATGGCTACCAACACGGCTAACGGACACTGGAATGCTACACATTGTGATATGAAAGTCTTAGAAATGTTCCTAGGACACGAGTACATATGCCAGTATGGTAAGTTAGTTGTTTTGTCACAGACGGATCTGTAGTCCAGTGGTAACACGCTGGACTGGTAATCCAGGGATCGCAGTTTCGATCCCCCGTCTGACCCTAATAAATTTAACAGTCTTTCAGATGGGACATTAAACCGAGGTCTCATGTCGGTACATCTCACATACTTCCCGGTCCGAGGATCGAACCCGGGTTGCATTGGTGAGAAGCGAGCGTGCTAACCACTGCGCTAATCGGACAGACAGGGATTTGTTAACATTCAGGAACCATCGTAACTGTTGAAGCTAACTTCAGCACACATTACATCACAAGTTGATCAATATCAAGATTTGTAAAATCACAAGAAAACAATTCGAAATAACAAAATTTAGCTTGCGGCAAACAATAAACCTGAAGTTTCTGTCTCTGCCGCAGCTATGGGAAACGCAGATACATTTAAAGCCAGGATTATAAAAGTAGTTTGCATAATCACTGCTGTACTGTAAACCTGTTAAAAGTGTGCCCATGTATTTGCAGTAAAGACGCTAAAATGAAAATAGCAAGAATTTATTATTGCTTGCGTTTCTTTTTTAATTGTCCGAGATTTACGACACCAAAGATGGGTGGGTGGTTAATACTTTTTCATGTACAGGGTGACAAGCGGTGTTTTCAAATACATTCAGTGCATGCAGTAAACAAGATATGTATAGCTATGAGTATAAATTGTTTACTTTCAAGATATGTATAGCTATGAATATAAATTGTTTACTTTCCTTTTCAGCGGTGATCGACACACATGATGGTAATACACGGGAGACGTACCAGGCGAAATGGGACGTTGTTGGTTATATATAAAAATGACGTGCATAAACATGCGTCTTATCATTTTGAAAATATATGCGATTAAATGAAGCATATTTGACGAATACCCAATCGTTGAAAATATTCACATTTCGACAATAAAAATTTCAGATTTGAAATGGGTAAACATTTTCGGTCATGATGTACGTTTTATCGATATACATGTGATGTAATATACGTCAGTACCGCTTCAGAAAATGTTGTAGTGACATACCATTTCGCCTGGCTTTATTTGATTTCAAGCATCACATATACACAGTACAGTCGGATTCAAATAACATTTGGTGATACAGTCAAACAGCCAGGTTCAAGATTCCAAATATATTGTTTTACTATACATTTGACCTGTATTAAGCAACCACCTGTACTAAGAAGCCACTTTCTCTGACTCTTGGCTGGCTGCTTAAGACAGGTTTGACTGAATACACACATAATGGACAGTTGTGCTCGATTAAAATTCACATATACACAGAACATCATAGTTTAGTTACTTATATTGCACATGTTGCTCTCTTTTGGTACATTTCTGTACAGGAACATGAAGTTAGCAAACACTATGTAGAATGCTTTAACAAATAGTATGCAAATTAAAACTAGTTATTTATTATAAAATACTCTGAAACACGGGTGTACAGACGTTCTCAAGGTTTAATCAAGTTTTTTTCCCAGTAATGTGAAAAACGGAAGATTGTTTCCTAGAATCAAAACAATGGACGAATGGCAAATTTCAAGTTATTTCAGGATGGCTTCCGCTGGATAGTTATTGCTTTCTGTCATGCTTTCCAATGAATGATACGAGTTTTGTCAGCGGAAGAAAATTGCATTTTCTTTCTCACTGCTTGCGTTTTGTATTCCTCCGCGGTTGAATGTGTTTTTGTATTTTAGCTATTATCTGACAATCATAAACAGTAAATTATAAAATAGTATGTTCTAATGAGTCCGTTTCGTCTGTCGTTTTAAATTTTGACATAAGCACAGAAAATAACTTTTGAAAATATACTGGAACTATTTTTTATTACAAATGTTCACGGTTGTGCATTGTAGTGAATTGATTCAAATGAAGTTCTCGGCAGGGGCAGTTAAATTAATAAAATTGGATAACAAATATTTTATTAGCCAAAATCATGGAAATCATAGAAGAAAAAGAAGACTTTATTAGTGTAAGATTGGAATTTATTTCACCGAGTGATCATTGAAATGTGTATTTCCATGCGTGTTTATTAGTGTAAGATTGGAATTTATTTCACCGAGTGATCATTGAAATGTGTATTTCCATGCGTGTTTACTAGTGTAAGATTGGAATTTATTTCACTGAGTGATCATTGAAATGTGTATTTCCATGCGTGTTTATTAGTGTAAGATTGGAATTTATTTCACCGAGTGATCATTGAAATGTGTATTTCCACGAGTGGAAAAACATATTTCGTTGATCACAAATATCCTCTATATATCTTGCGACTATATGGATATTAATTAATTCTAGGCAACACAATTCTATGTCCTCCTGATTTCCACCGGCAAGCCGCTGTCGACGGCGGTGTTATTGGCCAGTATGGTGATAGCTGTTACGAAGTCATTCCAAAAGTTAATATAACCTGGAAGCATGGGGAGGACACGTGTCATACACGAGGCGGTCATCTGGCACATATAGATGATGCACAAGAACAATCGTTTATCCAGGGATTTCTGAGCACACATTTGCCTCGCAATGCTGTATGGATTGGACTTAATGACCAAAACACGGAAGGAGTCTTTCAATGGATTTCACGTAATACGCATGTATATTACATTAAATTTTATTTATTTTACAACGATTGCGAAGCAAGTTTTAACAACTTATATTAATCACTCTCGTTGGCGCGGATGAATATGTGGTCATTCGTGTGGGAGGAAACCGGAGTACCCAGAGAAAACTCACCTGTCCGATCTGGCGACCACCATACCATCTTGCATACTTCCCGGTCTGAGGATCGAACCCTGGGTTGCATTGGTGAGAAGCAAGTGTACATTTTGGACCAAACATTAATGTAGAAAAATAGTTTGTTACAATATTAAAGCCTCATTTAACAAAATCACCAGCAACAGTAAATGGTGGTTTAAAAAAAGATGACACTAGGATAAATTTGGATACAAATTATAGTATTATTTTTCCAAATGAAGAAAAACAAATGCATAAAGATTCTATTTTAAGTGTTGGACGTGTGGTTATATATTATTATTTGTTGCTATGTACTGTCTGACCCTAATAAAGGTTAACAGTCTTTCAGATGGGACTTTAAACCGAGGTCTTGTGTCGGTGCTTTACACCGTGCACATAAAAGAACCAGAGGAGATTCTGGAATGGGTCTCTGTCTGTATCATTGCACTATCCTCAACAATCTAAAATGACTAATCTCTTCAGGAGGTTATGCTACGTTATATTTCGGGTTTTACGCCTGCATCAGCACCATTTCGGGCTATATCGCGGCGGGCAGTTTACCTAACACATTTCCTGGGCAGGCTCCAGTGGTTAACCAGTACTTGGGTGCACCAACCCCCGTAAGAAACTGCCAACTTTTTCATATAAATGAGACACGGCCTGAGCGGGGCTTGAACCCGTGATGATAGGTTACAGTGGTATACAAGTCAGCGACCATAACCACTCGACCACAGAGGCCGATGATATAATGGGTGTAGACTTTATAAGGAATAAAATCAACCATTGATTTGTTTATTGGGTATACAATACATATTTTCTGCCTAAAATGTATATGGAAGTCTTCAGTCCCCACATACTATAAACAGCACAGATGTATTGTATACCACTGTAACCTATCATCACTGATGGTCACGAATTCGAGCCACACTCAAGACTATGTATTTTTATATGAAAAAGTTTGCAGTTTTTTACGGAGGTTAACCAAATAACTGGTTAACAGCTGGAGTCTACCCAGGAAAGATGTCGTTAGGTAAACTGTCCGTCGCTCAAACGTTAAAAACTTGTTGATTTTTATCCCTTGAATAAAGCATACATAGAACGGCATAATGTTCATATTTAAAAAACTGTATTAAATTTATATTAATGTATCTCAGAAAACAAGGTTAAATATACACACTGGTTACCTGGACACCCCACAAACCACACGCACAATGACCAGAAGGACTGTGTGGTTGTTATACCATACAAGAATGGACAATGGAGCAATGTACCATGTGGATCATCGCATATAAATTCCGTTGGGGCTGCAACGTATTCAGGGGAAATGCATCCACTTTTGTGTCAATATGGTGAGTAAGAAAATTTAGTTTATAACTTAATACAAAGTTAATTTAGGTAGATTGCGAAACAAGTTCTTACAACTATATTAATCACTCTCGAGACAACATTCCTGATGGAATCCATCGCCATGGTTCTTGGCAAAGTTAATACAAATTTATTTTACCTTGATTGCGAAACAAGTTCTTACAACCTACATTAATCACCCTCATTCCTGATGAAATTCATCGCCACAAGGGAGAGAGAAGAGGAAGTCTGGAATTTAAATGCCTTGCCTAAGGGAACAATCATAACGGCTCCAACATGATACCACGACTAAGAAAATTTTAATGTTTCTTAATTGGACTTTTGTAAAAACAAATTGGACGTTCCATTCCTTTAATGCAGAGAAAATGTTTGAATTATTTCATAAAACTATTTTTGTGTGTACACTATCGTACTTAAATCGGTATTCTGAAAAAACACGGGCATCTTTATTTCTTACTTTCTTTTCTTTCAGCGTTACCATCAGCCCCATCGCTTGTTGGCTGAATACTGCAAGTTAAGTACATGCAATGTTATTCAAAAGAAATATAATGTTGTATGTACCGTATTCAACATGCTTTATTTATCCATAGTATAGTCAGGGTTAGTATACCGGTAAATGATATAAACCAAGAGAATGTACAGTCAGGAGAATGTATGTTCTGGAGAATGTATGTTCAGGAGAATGTATGTTCTGGAGAATGTATGTTCAGGAGAATGTATGTTCTGGAGAATGTACGTTCTGGAGAATGTATGTTCAGGAGAATGTATGTTCTGGAGAATGTATGTTCTGGAGAATGTATGTTCAGGAGAATGTATGTTCTGGAGAATGTATGTTCAGGAGAATGTATGTTCAGGAGAATGTATGTTCAGGAGAATGTACGCGCTGTGTATGTTCAGGAGAATGTATGTTCAGGAGAATGTACGCGCTGTGTATGTTCAGGAGAATGTATGTTCAGGAGAATGTACGCGCTGTGTATGTTCTGGAGAATGTATGTTCAGGAGAATGTACGCGCTGTGTATGTTCAGGAGAATGTACGCGCTGTGTATGTTCAGGAGAATGTACGCGCTGTGTATGTTCAGGAGAATGTACGCGCTGTGTATGTTCAGGAGAATGTACGCGATGTGTATGTTCTGGAGAATGTACGCTATGTACGTTCTGGAGAATGTATGTTCAGGAGAATGTATGTTCAGGAGAATGTACACGCTGGAGAATGTATGTTCAGGAGAATGTACGTTCTGGAGAATGTATGTTCAGGAGAATGTACGTTCTGGAGAATGTATGTTCAGGAGAATGTACGCGCTGTGTATGTTCTGGAGAATGTACGTTCTGGAGAATGTACGCGCTGTGTATGTTCTGGAGAATGTACGTTCTGGAGAATGTACGCGCTGTGTATGTTCTGGAGAATGTACGCTATGTACGTTCAGGGGAATGTACGCACTGTGTATGTTCTGGAGAATGTACGCGCTGGAGAATGTATGTTCTGGAGAATGTACGCGCTGTGTATGTTCAGGAGAATGTACGCGCTGGAGAATGTACGCGCTGTGTATGTTCTGGAGAATGTACGCTCAGGAGAATGTACGCGCTGTGTATGTTCAGGAGAATGTACGCGCTGGAGAATGTATGTTCTGGAGAATGTACGCGCTGTGTATGTTCAGGAGAATGTACGCGCTGTGTATGTTCAGGAGAATGTACGCGCTGGAGAATGTATGCTCTGGAGAATGCACGCGCTGTGTATGTTCAGGAGAATGTACGCGCTGGAGAATGTACGTGCTGTGTATGTTCAGGAGAATGTACGCGCTGTGTATGTTCTGGAGAATGTACGTTCTGGAGAATGTACGCTATGTACCTTCAGGAGAATGTACGTGCTGTGTATGTTCTGGAGAATGTACGTGCTGTGTATGTTCTGGAGAATGTACGTTCTGTGCCAGCACAAATGTTATGAACCTCGATTGAGAATGTACGTTCTGTGTCAGTACAAATGTTATGAACCTCGATTGAGAATGTACATTCTGTCAGTACAAATGTTATGAACCTCGATTGAGAATGTACGTTCTGTGTCAGTACAAATGTTATGAACCTCGATTGAGAATGTACGTTCTGTGTCAGTACAAATGTTATGAACCTCGATTGAGAATGTACGTTCTGTGTCAGTACAAATGTTATGAACCTCGATTGAGAATGTACGATCAGCGTTCATATTATACAATTACAATTACGGACAATATACAATTACGGACTTTCAATGAGGTCAATACGTTGATCTATGAACCTAGCCCGACTTTGTCCTGGGTCAATATCACCCTGCGAGTCCATATAACCACGTATTGATCAAATTGAAAGTCCAATATTACTAGAGAACAAACAAACAAACAAGTCATCAAAATAATAATCATATAACACGTAGAATATTTACCGAACACACAATTCCATTAGTGGTCAATTCAGATTCACAAACACATGGCATGGGCGTAACGTATTCATGACTAATCCGACCATGGACGTCACAATGTCAAATATTGGTGGCGTCTGGAGCATCTCCGGACGTTTTAATAATTCTGACATAACATAGAGGGCCGTAAGGAAGATTAGTTCAGAACTAAGTAGGTCACTTATAAACAACGAAATATATCTATGTGTAAGTCGTGATAACGCAGTGGATGCACGTTCGCTTCAGGTGCGAAGTACGAGCCCCACTGGAGTCGTTAAGATTGTGCCCTTAGGCAAGGCATTTAAATTCTACGTTGCCTCTTCTCCCTCCCTCGTGGCGATGGATTCCATTAGGAATGAGGTCTCGAGAGTGATTAATATAAGTTGAAATAACTTGTTTCGCAATCGAGCTAAAAATAAATTTGTATAAACTAAATATATCTATAAAATATCATTGTCATGTATTTTTGTTGAAATTAACCATTTCTATATTAATAAACTAAAGTGGATCATTTTTACCTGTCGACAAGTCTTTAGTTACATAAATTATTATATCTTGTAGTATGAATAAGTTCTTGTTGTGAAAACTTTTGACTTTGAAAAATGATGGACGCACCAATATTAATGCCTTCTTTACGCCCTTTGCAAACTGGCATAGAGAAGGCGATTACACTTGAAACAAACTTGTACAGCTTTGTGTGTTTTTTGTTTATTTATCGTCGCTACCGGTTGCCCATATGAGCGACGCCTCCTGAAGAGGTTAGTCATTTTAGATTTTTGGAGGACAGTGCAATGATACAGACAGATACCCATTCCAGAGTCTCCTCTGGTTCTTTTACGTGCACGGTTTAAAGCACCGACACATGACCTCGGTTTAACGTCCCATCTGAAAGATTATTCATTTTATTAGGTTCAGGCGGTGATCAAACCTGTGATCCCTGGATTCTTATCCTAGTCGTTGCTATTATACAAGACCGTATGCTTACAGCAGTGGTTTTACAAATGTGTGAGGTTGGTTTAAACAATATTTATTGCAAGACATATTTTATTAGGGTCAGATGGGGGATCGAACCTGCGATCCCTGGATTACCAGTCCAGCGTGTTACCACTGGACAACAGATAAACTGTACAGCTAATAATGAATATGGCGGGAGCAAAAAAAACGATTTCAGATTTAAGTCACACTCCACTAGTGTTTAAAAGTTTCAATGAAACTGTTAAATCTGATAGCAAACTAATATATCTCACAGGGCTCATTCTAGGTCAGAATATTTGGGAGAAAGCGCGCAATTGCGTCCTTAAATGGTGTTATTTAATATATTTCAATAAAATAGGTTAAAATACACAATATGACCATTAAATAATACATATAAATAGATGCAGTGATTATATTGGGCCAGTTTATCTTACTTGGACAAATATTTTAGAGAGAAGTGGACCACCAGGAGGCCAAGTATGATAAATTGTCTGTTTGACTGTTTCGCCCAAGGCGCCCTCTAGAATGAGCCCTGTCTCCGAAATTATAAGCAACACATTCTGTCAGCATGGAGCATTTAATCAATTATCCTCGAACCCTATTATGATCGAAAATACAAGTAATGTTATTTGGAAAAGTAGAACAGTACGGAGGCTGGACATCAAATAATCCTGGTGTGGCAATAAAAGAAGATGCAATCATCCGTCAAACTGGAGCGATGCCGGCTACGGGAGACGGCAACATTAAAATGCAATTGAAAGCTCCCGTCGCCACAAATATCGCCAACTGCACATGCCACTGACTCACTGGGAGTTGTTCGTAGTTCGCTACAAATCATTAGTGATCTGTAACATCAGATTGAATCCATCAATCGACCAATGAGATTTCCATTATGGTAATTCCTGTCACACAGGCAACAAGTTACTTTACGCATTGATGTACCTTGCACGGTAACAAGTTACTTTACGCATCGATGTAAGTTACACATTGATGAACCTTGCATGGCAACAATTTACTTTACACATTGATGAACCATACATCGTAACAAGTTCATATTCTTTCCTGCGTGTTAATATTCCACAAAGTAAGACCAAACGGCAGCGCTACTATCGACTGTCCATTACGAGTCATCAAGTGAGTTCCGACTCGTTCCTGATGTACTCTCCTATATCTGCCTGATGAAATGCCACTAACGTCATTGGATCCGTGTGTCGACATTCTTGTGTTGACTTGGCTGCCACACCAAAGCCCTGTAATAGCAGAGAAATTACAAGTGAGTGAACTGCTGGCATCCCCCCCCAAAAAAGGCCCATTCTTTCCCAAGCTTGGTGCGAGCATGTGAGGTAAAAACATTGGACGGGTACCCAGGTAGAACCATCAATCTACCGCAAGCCAGCTGGATAGCTTCCTCACATGAAATAATCTGATGCTCCTGTGGGATTCGGACCTACCACAAGAGTGAAGTGAAAGGCAACAACAGTAACCACTCAGCCATTGAAACAATTAGTAAACAAGATGCATGGGTTTTACGCCTGCAACAGCACCATTTTGGGCTATTTCGCCAGCGGGCAGTTTACCTAACAACACATTTCCTGGGCAGGCTCCAGCGGTTAACCAGTACTTGGGTGCACCAACCTCCGTAAGAAACTGCCAATTTTTTTCATATAAATGAGACATGGCCTGAGCGGGGCTCGAACCTGTGACCATCAGTGATGATAGGTTACAGTGGTATACACAAGTCGGCGACTTTAACCACTCGACCACGGAAGAAGACTGGGCGCAAGCTAATACATGTACATTTATAATGATGCATATGTATACCAAATATAATTAAATTACATGCATCAATTCAACGATACTACTCAGCATGTCAAAACAATAACCCCCTTAGTGTATACAAATTTATTTTAACTTGATTGCGAAACAAGTTCTTACAACTTCTACTAATTACTCTCGAGACCTCATTCCTAATGGAATCGATCGCCATGATGGAGAAAGAGGCAATGTGGAATTTAAATGCCTTGCTGCCTAAGGACACAATCGTAACTGCTACAGCTGGGCTCCAGCCGTTCACACATGAAACAAGTAACACCCTACCTTTAGGGAGGCTAAAAACAGGTACAATCAAACAAACGTACCAATGGCACATCACTCATGCTGTATACAACCACTCCCTGGTACTGTGGAGTATTCTCCGTGATTCTACCAAGGCCGGACTTCATCACATGGTGGCCATACAAGAATTGCTGCTCAGCACTGGCCTTCAACCAGATCTTGCACTGAAATGGTATGCATGTATGTTCCATTAATATCCCCTTGCGGGGACCTAGACATGTTTTCCTGGGCAGGCCTAGCCGACATAAGCGTTAACAGTACTAATAATGTGTGTGAGGTGCCTTGCTCAATGACACTACATACATGGCCTGACCGAGTATCGAACCCGGGACAGGTCAATTCCAAAACCGACGCTCTACCATGGACGCCACAAATTGGACAGTCTTCAAGTTCATAGTTACACTTGGTGATGACATTTCTATTCATTGACCCTGCATCAAATGGAAGAACAAGGCCACGCCATGGATGTCTCACCATGTACGACTGACTACAGGTATACAAATGTAATTGTTACATGTATATATATAATATTTGTGGTTCTGTGACGTCATTTACCCTTTCTAGAAAATAACACCAACCACATTGCACTTTTGTTATGTTATATTTCGGGTTTTACGCCTACATCAGCACCATTTTGGGCTATTTCGCCGGCAGGCAGTTTACCTAACAACACCTTTCCTGGGCAGGCGGTTAACCAGTACTTGGGTGCACCAACCTCCGTAAGAAACTGCCAACGTTTTCATATAAATGAGACACGACCTGAGCGGGACTCGAACCCGTGACCATCAGTGATGATAGGTTACAGTGGTATACAAGTCAGCAACCGTGACCACGGAGGAGGACACATTGCACCTTTGACATTTTTTTAATCATGTTAGGTTCGAAAAGCAATATTTGTAGTCAATTAAAACATGGTCTGTCATTCTGAGTGCCACAATTACTACACGTCAGAATTCCAAACCCTGTTTTATTGGCCATTAAACAACCGAAAGACAACTATTATTTCTTAAATGAAGCATACCTTGGCATATGGTGCCAGATAGTCTAAAGCTGTAACATGTAATCTGAACTTCCCAGATTTTGTAAATTTCCCAAAACATGTGCCGAAACTGACAAGATTTGGTCGACCAATATTCCCTGCTCTCTTCATAAGCTCCTCACTGTAAAATAAATACAACAGTTTTAAGAAAAACTTCTCCATGTAACTAGAGCAACTTCCCTGTAATTTTTATTTGATAATATTTTATTGCAATTTTTTCACAATTTGAAGATAACAATGTACAATTACCGTACATATCACAATAACATTACTGTCACATTTCTAACATACATAAAAATCCTGATAATACATGACATTTTATGAAAAACATCTCTATAGAGTAACCCACCTTTAATGTACATCTAAAATGATGCTTTGCTTGAAGGTACAATGTATATATATAGAGTTACTTTGCTTTGATCTAACAAATTACCTCCCTTTAATATATCTCTGAAGAGTTATTCTCTTGAATGAATAACTAAAGAGCTAATTCTCTAAAATGTTACTTTTTTTATGCATCTGTGAAAAACTACATGTACATGCCTTTAATGAACCTGCGACTTTCGCCTTTTACAAATGATCAGTGTGACAATTCAAACAGTATTTTGCAACCAAAGACACAGCGAGTATAAAATCACAAGACCAATATATACTGGACTGGTAATCCAGGGATCGCAGGTTCGATCCCCAGTCTGATCCTAATAAAATTAACAGTCTTTCAGATGGGACGTTAAACCGAGGTCTCGTGTCGGTGCTTTACACTGTGCACGTAAAAGAACCAGAGGAGACTCTGGAATGGGTCTCTCTGTATCATTGCACTAGCCTCCAAAAATCTAAAATGATTAATCTCTTCAGGAGGCGTCGCTCATATGGACAACCGGTAGCGACGATAAATAAACGTAAAACACAAGACCAATTGAACCGCCTCCGTGGTCGAGTGGTTACGGTCGCTGACTTGTATACCACTGTAACCTATCATCTCTGATGGTCACGGGTTCGAGCCCCGCTCAGACCGTGTCTCATTTATATGAGCAGTTTCTTACGGAGGTTGGTGCACCAAGTACTGGTTAACTGCTGGAGCCTGCCCAGGAAAGGTGTTGTTAGGTAAACTGCCCGTCGCTCAAATGGGAAACCGGTAGCGACGTTAAATAAACTTAAAAAAAAGAAAAAAGAAGACCAATTGTGGAAGTCGTGATAGCGCAGTGGTAGGGTCTTCGCTTCAGATGCAATAGGCACAGAGTTATCATTTTGCCTTTAGGCAAGGCATTTAAATTTCAACATTGTCTCTCCCTTGTGGCGATGGATTCCATCAGGAATGAGGTATCGAGAGCAATTATTACAATGTTGTAAGAACTTGTTTCGCAATCAAGCTAAAATATATATTTGTATATAAACCAAGACCAATGTAGCGTGTCAACAGTGAGAATGATATACATGTACAATACCCCACCACGGAGACAGACAGAGAGATATACATGTACAATACCCCACCACGGAGACAGACAGAGAGATATACATGTACAATACCCCACCACGGAGACAGACAGAGAGATATAATTAACATGAAATGGTTTGGCAGTAGACTTTACATACTTGACATAGTAAACTCTGTCTCTATGCAGTCTGAAACAGTATGTTCCATCTGGCCGATCCAGCAGCAACTTTATGTTCTCTCCAATACTGAAATAAACAAGAAATTGTATTGGTATATATACTCTGTCATAATTCAACCTCACTCAGTGTTTTCTCCAGGGTCAAAATTGTTGGGGTCATCAGTGACCCCCTTACCAAATTTTAGGGGGGCATTTTCAAAATCCTGGGGTCATGAGTATAACTTGACTTGACTTTGTATAATCTGCCTCTTATAGGCACCTCTCATAAGAGCACATAGGAATATGTTGTATCTTATATCTTGCATAACATGAATTTATTTATAGTGCAATATTTAAAGCAGCATCGTATGAAATAAAATATATTTATCATTATACTTTGTATGCTTATGTTCAATTGGTTAACAATGTTTTTTGCGATAAAACAAACTCGAAACCGAAAGTAGGACTTTCCGAATAGATCGGTCACGTATTTGTTTACAACCAGAACGCATCGTCCGCACTTGTTTACATTCGGAATGCATCGTCCCCATTTGACCCACGTTGTCTTTTTTAATTAAATTACTTGAGATGTTGATTCATACCTCTGTTAACTAAGTCTTTTAGTGACATGTCTACATCCCCGCGAGGGGTTCGACATTAGAGGAAGATAGATAGATAGTCTTTCATGTTCAAAATATATACGTTTTCTACATCCTCTGTTGTTTCACGCATGCGCGCATTTACATTTTGTGTTGATAAACAAATTCGCGTATACGACGGTTTATATTTACTGGAATTTTATCGTTTCTGAGTGACTATTTCGATTTTTGTAAACACACACACATTAGTATTTATATTTTACCCAAAACATCCGTTATTACGATGTAATGCTGCTTTAAGGAGCTTCATTTCATAGCCGCATTCAACACGAAATGTGTTGATGTGTTTCTTTTCTGATGGATTATGATTATTCTTCATAAAAAAAAAACAACATCTAGTTACATTCTAATAATCCAATCAGAACGCTCGTTTCAACGCGAACTGCGCCGCTTGAGAAATTTTCAAAACAAATTGAAAAATTATACATTTTTACCGTATAAACCTACACGTTAGTGGAAACACATTTTCTTGATAATGTTATTCACTGTTAAAACTCTCCCGTCGAAGAATTTTTTGTTGTTGCTGACAGAACCCGTGTCCTAGTATGGAAATGTGACCTGCTATGGCCAATGTATGTGGCAATTGTTTGCAAAGTATACATTCATGCTGCTTAAAATTGTGTTTTATTTGAAGAACAATATAAAGACTCGGGATAGGCGTTATATTTGGACAGATTTGTACAACATTGTTTCAGATAGGGCCATTTTACTGATCGATGCGAAATCTGACATCCCACAGAGTAGAAGATGTTCCCTGTACTTAAATATATATACTAGTACCCTCAAAGGTGCCGAATCCCTGTGTCTCAAATCAACGCGGGGAGTTTTATATACTAGTACCCCCAAAGGTGCCGAATCCCTGTGTCTCAAATTTATTCAATGTAATATATAATTTCGCATATCAATGCAATTCATAGGCATGTATTGCTACTGGTGTACAACTCTGAGGAGTAATGTACATCGTCACCGACGATAGACCCCTTGCACGCAAGGGTGATTTTTACCCTATCACCGGTATGTCCGCCATATTGGAGGTATAGCAAAACAACAATATTTATAAATCCACTGTATTTTAACAAGAAATAGGCTTGTTTGAAAGAGATAATGTCAGAGAAACAGTTAAAACCATCAAAACAAAGTAAAGTATTATATAGAGAAAGCTTAGAACCTATTGAAAGGACCAGATATGACAGTAAACTTGAGATTATCGGTGGTATTTCTAGTGATCCATACGAACTGAAAACGTTTTCAGAAGATGTGAAATTGTTACCAGCGGTAGCATATCCAGATATTGTGAATTATCTGGTGTTTACACCCAGTCCTTACACAACAGAAGATTTGAAATGTTACAAAGGCTTGGACGCATATAATCAGTATCAGTGGATGGGTCTCTGCTATGAAAACTGTGATCATCAACAACAAACATGTTGTGAAAGCCAAGGTGAGAAAATACTTGTATAATTTAATGTATGTTTGTAACTTTCTCAACAAGTGGCGTCCAGTATCGGATTTGGAATCGAACGGTCCCGGGTTCGATACTCGGTCAGGCCACGTTATGTAGTGTCATTGAGCAAGGCACCTCACACACATTGCTTAGTAAGTTAGTACTGGTTAATCGCTTAGGTCAGCTAAGCTTGCTGAGGAAAACATTTCTAAGTCCCCGCTTTTGACATTAAAGGAACATACATACAACATGACACCGTTAACCACCGACCCTGCCAAAGCTGTGGGTTTGATAATTTATGATAACGTTTATACCAAGGGGGGTACGAGAGGTTCGACATTAAAGGAAGATAGATAGAATACAGGTTCGGAAGCTGGTGCTAGGTATATAAATTTCGACTTGCAGAATGCCATAAACACATACACCCAAGGGAGTATGAAACTAATATAGCCATAGAAAAATGATCTGGAGGCGGATTAAGATTCTGCATTGCGGATCTCTGAAATCAGGGTTCACATCCCGCCATTCCCGGTGAAGGCCACTCCTTTTTTGTCTGGCAAATGTGTATAGTTTATATATTTTTTGGTTTCTCATAATATAAATGGATTTATTTACAAGATAGCAACCAATATATTTCCCCCCCTCCCCCCCCTACAATTCACATTGACAATACGAAGCAGTAATTATTATGCCATACTGTCTTTTAACATTTCAGGTGCTGCACTCTCAAAGGCTACGTGAGAAATCGTTAAATCCATGGGCTGTAATGGAAACAAATGGCAGAATATTGGCCTCGCACTGTGACTGCATGGCAGGTGTTGGTGAAGTTTGCTCCCATGTAGCTGCAGTTTTATTTGCGATTGAAGGTACTATTCACATTCGTGATTCTAGAACTGTGACACAGGAACCAGCCTACTGGCTGCTGCCAACATCGTTGAAAAAGGTGACATATTCAGAAACCAGATACATAAACTTCAGTTCAGCAAAGTCATTGAAGAAAACTTTTGATAAACTATGTGACAACCCTGTGCTTACTCCTACATCAGCAAAAAAAGAGAAAAAGCCTGTACCAGTTCCTACAGAAAGTGAAATGGGTAATCTGTTTGCCAGACTCCATGCAACAGGGAGAAAACCAGCAATCCTTTCTGTTGTACCGGAGTATGCCAAGAATTACATACCAAAGCTAGAGGCAATAAAATATGCTAAAGTGTTGACTGAACTTAGAGATAAACGTTCAATTTCTTTGAATTACATGGACATTATTGCCAAATGCAACGACATGTCTGTTGCAGTAGCTGAAGAGGAGGCTTCGAATGTTGAAATGTCAATTAGGCAGCAATCGGGCAGCAAACTTTGGTTCAACTTTAGAGCAGGGCGAATAACTGCATCAAAAATGAAAGCTGTCTGTTCCACAGATAGTTCAAATCCTTCCCAAAGTATGATTATGTCAATCTGCTATCCACAAGAACATATATTTACTTGTGTTGCAACAACATGGGGAATGAAAAATGAAAAAGTAGCCTTTAATAAATTTGTGCAAGCATTTACTGCAGAAGGGCATGAAAATGTATCTGTTGAAAGTTGTTGCTTTTTCATAAGCACAGAACATCCGTGGATAGGCGCCACACCAGACGGCATCATATCATGTGATTGTTGTGGACGGAGCATAATTGAAGTGAAATGTCCCTACACAAAGAGGAATATTATTTTAGAGGAAGGTGGAAGCTTTTATCTGAAGCGGGGTGAAGATGGAGAATTACATCTGGATGAAAAGCACCCCTATTTCTATCAGATTCAAACACAGTTAGGTGTCACAAAATGTGAATCGTGTTATTTTATTGTATGGACTGAGATAGACATGCATATTGAGGAGATCAGTTTTCAGCAGGACCTGTGGGAAGAAATGGTGGATAATTCAGCTATTATATTTAGAACGGCAATATTACCAGAACTGGTTGGAAAGTTCTACTCTAGACTGCCTGGCACTGCCCCTCTGACAGTACATGCAGCATATAACTTGACCAAGTCATGTGAGAATAACGTGGATACATCAAATGAAATAACCTGGTGCTACTGTGATCAGGTTGAATCTGGGAAGATGGTGTTCTGTGACAATGAAAACTGTGATATTAAATGGTTTCATTTTATATGCCTAAAAATGAACAGTAAACCAAAGAGCCGATTATGGTACTGTCCGGAGTGTAGAAAACTGCCCCAGTTTTCAAAGAAACGTGTAAAGGTGTGTTAATGCTTCACAAACAAATCCTGCGGTCTATTCAGTTGTGAAGTTGTATTTATTACTGGTACTATTTTATAGAACATCTGGTAAAATGATGAGAAATAAAATGTGTTATCCACAAAAATGTCTTTATTTTCCAGAAAAGCAAAAAATAAATGTACATACATGTATCTTATGGAATGATCAATGACAATCATATTATTAGCCTGGGAACAGGCGTTGATATATTTCGCCTGGTCAGTCAAATAAATATATTTTAACACCGAGACTATTAATTGGGCCGTATTGAGTTTCTGATAATATCAATATTGTCAGAAGTTAAAATCAACAGACTGGAACCCAGGCTAGCATGTTATATCAAGATTATAATCTTTTCAATTGTTCTAATATTGTTATTCTGGTAGAGAAATGAATAAACATGTTGGTTCTGTAATAAAATTTATAAATTGAAATAATACCACACCAAATAAATTGTTTATAAAATCTTTATTACATGTAGCTATTGTAATCATTAGTTTCTGGCTCCTGACAATTCTATGTATTTTGCTCTGTAACAGAGATGGAAAATATAAACAGAGCAAAATAACATAGACTTTATTATTACGGTATTGTACGGTAAGACCATATATTTATACGTATATGTATGAAATGTATCCTGGTCCATATTAAATGAATTTTCGCTGATAAAAATTGCTGTCAATCAAAGTCTACTACTGATTCGCACATATTAACAAGTCCACAGCAAACATGGGCACTTTTATCCACTAAAGGAATGTCATCGTTTTTCTTTGTTAATAGAAAATCGATAGGCAGGGTACCACTGAGAATAGTGTATTTTTGCCTTACTAAACCAATGACTCTCTCTACATGAATCCTAACATTCGCAATTTTCCTCGTAGCCTCCACATCTAGAGGCGAAAGTTGACTCTTCCCTTTCGTGAAAGCAGGGATTTTCACCTCAGCACACAAGCTACCAACTGTAGCTTGAATATCGAATCCTCTGTCTGCTAAAATGATGTTGCCCGGAAGAATATTACTCAAAAAACCACAATTCTCTGTTATGTGCTTATGACTCGTTCGTCCACCCCATGATTTGGATATGAATGAAATTACTCCTTGTGGCGTAATTCCGAGCAAAAATTTCACAGTATTATGGTGCTTGTAAGAAGACCAGGTTTCCGCACGTGCTTTTAAGTTTGAAGGTCGTTCGATAAATACTTCAAAACAGTCTATTATGACAGCACATTTTGTTCCAAAGTGTTTTCTAAATTGCATGGGCATTGTCAGTCTTAATATTTCTCTATCTGGCCAGTAAACCAGCGGTTTCATGCGCACGTACATAATATCCACTACTTCGGAAAATGTCCTTGACACATTTGATGGAGAGACTTTGAATTGGTAGGACAGGAACTGATTGCTAAGGTTCAGTCGTAACTTAACTAATACCAACATAAGAGTCTCAAACTTTGTCAGCGACAATTTAACAGGTATATAAGGCTCCAAATACTGAAACAGTGTAAAGAGCACAGAAAAACATGTTAATCCTGTGAAGTACTTCACTTTTTCATCATTTCCTGTCATTGACTCAATACTTATAGGGTTGTTCGCCAGAAAGTTTGTCATTCAGTTCCTTATTTTGAGTTTTCAAATGGAGAATTTCATTATCCATAGCTGTGATCCCAGAACAGGTAATATCTGTCTGACAAGATATGCCTGGATCTGTTTCGACTTCTACATCTGGAAATGTTCCTGCACCTTCCGAGAAATCAAGAAGTGTCCTAGCAGCATCGCCCTTCCTGGTGCGATCCAGACGTCTCTGGAATCGGTCTTGCGCCAGATCAGTTGAAACATTTTGGACCCATGTCCACTGTTGGAGCCCAGTCGGGGTTGTCTCTGTCATACAGATCTGCCTGTCGTACAGATCTGCCTTCTTCTCTGAAGTAAAGAGAATAAACATTTATTTAGTCAAACTGCCTGAATTTAAAAGCATAGTCATATGTTGGACTTGGAGCCTGCTATTATTTGGACAAATAAAGGTTGTGATGCAGTGCAATTGTTTCATAAATTATGACAAGTGGCCAGCCTCCATGTAGTCATGTGTTTTATCCATGCATCGGTTGTACATGTCTACATCCCCGCGAGGGGCTTGACATTACAGGAAGATAGATTAATACGAACATTGTAAGTTAACCTAATATAATTTAACTGCAATCGAACCTAATATAATTTAACTGCAATCGTACATATAGCACATTAAAATTAGTATTATTAAATGTCATGTTACAGTGTGGCGTCCGTGGGCCAGTGGTATAGCGTCGGATTTGGAATAAAATGGTCCGGGGTTCGATACTCGGAAAGGCCACATATGTAGCGTCATTGAGCAAGGCACCTCACACACATTGCTTAGTACTGGTTAATCGCTTAGGTCAGCTACGCCTGTCCAGGAAAAATGTCTAGGTCCCCGAGAGGGGTTTGACATTAATGGAACATACATAGTGTACAATTGACTTGTCTACAGTTATGAGTAAATGGCTACTCGCTATGTTAGTATGTACAGTTATCAAAGTAAATAATGATAACGAAATAAAATACAAAAAAAAGTAGAAAGTATATCAAATATCATTATATACTTACTGGACACTAAGTGATCTGAGCACACACGAATATTTTTCAAGTTTTTTCCGGTAAAATCCTGATTTAAATTTCCCAACCACAGACGCCTTCTTTCAATTGTCATTTCTTTCGTCTTTTCACTTTCACGAGTCACTACCTCAGGCAATCGGTAGTATTGTTTATCATTCTCCCTGCCTGACCTATTGTGACAACCCAACACTCGACAATAATTGACCATTTCAATGAAAATTAAATGTTATCGTGAAAATGTTTACTATTTATCTGTTGCTTTATATGTGCTTCTCCTCGTGTGGATTATCCCGGATATTATCTTATGCCTCCAACATGGCGGACGGCTTATCTATTACGTCACGTGCAAGGGGTCTATTGGTATCGGGATAATCCCCGCGTAAATAAAAGATGGAACTTGGCGCTGTTGCTTTCACTTTGTTATTCAATGTTATTGATTCACAGGCCGTGGATTCAATCATTCGCAGGGCTCGACAAATCCTATTGCCGACGCCTGGGGCAAGTCAAAACCCATGTTCGGGCAAGTGGCCGTCAACCAGAGAATAGTCCCGGGCAAGTCAAAATGCCATGGATGTGATTATCGGACAGGTGTCGAATAAACATATCAATTAACAGAATAAACAAACTAATCCACGTTTCATGTCATGATTGGACCCTATTATCGATTGTAAACCCTGCCCACTACATGCTAAGAATGACAGGTATCGCCACAAACTTTTGACCAATCAAAGCTCTCGCTACGTTTCAATTGTTTTATTTGAACTTACCAAATTAGTCCTATTAAATAGACTTCGGCATTTTTAACATCCGGGCAGTTTCTTAATTTCTACAAATTTCAGTCGCCGGCGAAATATCAAAGAATCTGTCAATGCCTTGTTTATATACTTGTTAATTACACCTTACTCATAGCAAGGACATTATCCACGAGTACATACACTGTAAATACATGTTTTCTACAACTATGGTGTTGATTAATCTCGGAAAACAGACCAATTTCAATTGGGTCGTCAAATTCACATTGGGGCAAGTCAGTTTGCCAGGCCCAGTGTCACTTGTCCCGGGCAAGTCAGTTTGAAAAGAATTTGTCGAGCACTGATTCGGATTGAGCTATGCTATGGATCTATGATTGAGCTGGCTTTGAAGCTTTGTCGTATTCATATTAATCAGAAAATGATTGATGGGCAGTAAGAAATGGAGGATGGTTAGGTACGAAAACAGGGCGATCGTCGTGAAATCTAATTACAAATGGATACATTCATCGTTAAATACGGAATTTAGTTTTAAACATTCCTTACTATTTCGATAGTTTTTCGAAGAATGTTCTGGTTTCTTCTTCTGTTAAAGGTCTCATGCTTAAATACTGTTAAAAGAATTCTGTAAATTGTCAAACACGTGCACTTCTTGTTTACATTGACTGATTCTCTATCATTTAGCCCAATGATGCCAAAGACACATTACATGCGCAATGTGTATCTATCTGTCTTCCTCTAATATCAAACCCTTCGCGTCAAACAGCAAATAAGTTAAAAAGTATGAGTAGCTAAAAGCATAAATATAAGAAAGTAATTAAAAATAAGTTGGGTTAAAAGTATAAAAGCAGCTGGGCAGAACCCAATGTAGGGAGATGGACAATGTCCGGGAAGGGGGAAGCTGGTTCCAATGATAATGTGTTCTTGGTAAAAAGGAAAACTTGTAATAGTCTGTAGTTGCTGTAATTAACTTATAGCTTAAGGAATGGCATCCATGGTCCAGTGGTAGAGCGTCGGAATTGGAATCGATCGGTCCCGGTGTCATATAGAATATTGACGCCCCTCAAAATAATGACCCGCGGGTCCTTATTCGGCCATAGAATATTGACCTCCTTGCGAAATTTGTTATTATAATTAAATGTTAATTAGCACTGTCTAAGGCCTAACAACATATATTTGGATTCAACGATGTACAGAATAACATAAATATATTGAATCTGAAAAAAAAGGTATGCAGATAATTTGTCTCTTATCAATTTCTAAAGATGATAATGAGGTGGTGGGTGCTGTATAACTAGGAGGTTCACATAATGTATATGCATAATGAGGTGGTGGGTCACTTTTCCATGCCATATAATAATGACCCCCTGTATGCAAACTATATGAGTGAGGGGGTCACTTTTCCATGCCATAGAATAATGACCCCTGTATGTAAACTATATGAGTGAGGGGGTCACTTTTCCATGCCATAGAATAATGACCCCCTGTATGTAAACTATATGAGTGAGAGGGTCACTTTTCCATGCCATAGAATAATGACCCCCTGTATGTAAACAATATGAGTGAGGGGGTCATTTTTCCATGCCATAGAATAATGACCCCCTGTATGTAAACTATATGAGTGAGGGTGTCACTTTACCATACCATAGAATAATGACACCCTGTATGTAAACTATATGAGTGAGGGGGTGACTTTTCCATGCCATAGAATAATGACCCCCTGTATGTAAACTATATCAGTGAGGGTGTCACTTTACCATACCATAGCATAATGACACCCTGTATGTAAACTATATGAGTGAGGGTGTCACTTTACCATCATACCATAGAATAATGACACCCTGTATGTAAAATATATGAGTGAGGGTGTCACTTTACCATACCATAGAATAATGGCCCCCTGTATGTAAACTATACGAGTGAGGGTGTCACTTTTCCATGCCATAGAATAATTATCCCCCTGTATGTAAACTATACGAGTGAGGGGGTGACTTTTCCATGCCATAGAATAATGACCCCCTGTATGTAAACTATATGAGTGAGGGGGTCATCATTCCTGACCATAGAATAATGACACCCTGTATGTAAACTATACGAGTGAGGGGGTGACTTTTCCATGCCATAGAAATATGACCCCTCTGTATGTAAACTATATGAGTGAAGCGTCACTTTTCCATGCCATAGAATAATGACCTCCTGTATGTAAACTCTATGAGTGAGGGGGTGGTCACTTTTTCATGCCATAGAATAATGTGTTTTTACGTTTATTTATCGTCGCTACCGGTTGCCCATATGAGCGACGCCTCCTGAAGAGATTAGTTATTTTATATTTTGGAGGATAGTGCATGATACAGACAGAGACCCATTCCAGAATCTCCTCTGGTTCTTTTACGTGCACGGTGTAAAGCACCGACACGAGACCTCGGTTTAACGTCCCATCTGAAAGACTGTTAGTTTTATTAGGGTCAGACGGGGGGTCGAACCTGCGATCCCTGGATATCAGGCCAGCGTGTTACCACTGGACTACATATCCGTCTGTTGATTGCAGTTCACAAACAATAAGGTTGTATTGCTTTAGTATGGGGATTTTCACACCTGTGACAAAATTACTTAGCCACACAAATCAGAATTATAATGGTTAATAGCATATTATATAGTTATATACATTTGCTGGCAAGTTTAAGACAACATGCATGAATATGATAAGAATGGTTAGTACTGTGCTATTTTATGGTATTTAATTTGGTTTCAAATACCAATAAGATTTGTGTATACATTAATTCAATATAATTTTATTAATAATTGTTTATGCAATTATTAATAAAATATATTGATAACATTGTTTGTGTAGACTTTGGAGAGAGGGGGGGTTATTATTCTATAAGGGGGGGGGGAAATATTCAATAATAGAATATGGACCCGCGGGTCATTATTTTGGCGATTCAATATTCTATATGACACAGGGTTCGAAACTCGGTCAGGCCACGCGTGTAGTGTCATTGAGCAAGGCACTTCACACACATTGCTTAGTACTGGTTAACCACTTAGGTCGACTAAGCTTGCCCAGGAAAACATGTATACGTCCCCGCAATGGGTTTGGCATTAATTAATGGAACATACATACATAACAGTGGTGCGTTGCGGGACGGAAGAGGGGAACTAAGTAATTTTCAATGGGGATAGCAACCATATTAGAACATATAGTTTCCTCTTCGGTAGTAAAACACTTCACAAACAACAGCATTCTGTTCCACCTGCAGCATGGTTTTAGAGAATAAAGGTATTGTTCGACACAATTAGTACCGATAGTGCTAGTCAATGACTAATACTAATAATATTGTACTGCTCGTTGACATATTTTTACACAAATATAAATTAAGACAATGAAATATATGAATATCAAAAAACAAAAGGGTTGGGCACAAGTTCTTGCAACATTAGATATTGTCCTCCCCTAATGTTTTAAAGAAACATATTTACGAACATTGACGATCAATTAAGAGCAATAGGTAATAATTAAAATTATTGGTGCTGAATTCCCCCTTTTTGTTGTTGCCGTCGTGTCCGATCCAAATGCACCACACCATGCCACAATCAACGACCAATGGGCCTGTGATTCATACTGCATAACACTAAAATTCTAAACTATGTCAATAGACGAATCTTTCAGATATTTTGATATATTGATGTATCGCGTCCGTGGTCCAGTGGTAGAGCGTCGGATTTGGAATCGCACGGTCCCGGGTTCGATACTCGGCCAGGCCACGTATGTAGTGCCATTGAGCAAGGCACCTCACACACATTGCTTAGTACTGGTTAATCGCTTAGGTCGGTTAAGCCTGCCCAGGAAAACATGTCTAAGTCCCCGCGAGGGGTTTGACATTATAGGAACATAAACATAAAAAAGTGTCGTATTTTCATCATCTGTTAATGTCTGTCAATGACTTTGTTACCTCAGTCTACTGTCTTATAGATTTTATTTTGCTTTTAACTTCTCGTCATTTTAACTTCTTTGCGGGTTGACGTGCAACATGTTTACAGGGTACATATATAGATAGAACCTAAAGCACAATCGGTCATACTGAGTATTGAGTGTTAGGACTAATTATGAGGTTGAACCAGTCTGAGTAAAAGGAACTCTCACGAGATAGTCTGTTACTATAGCACCGTGTACACAAATATGGCGGCTCGACGCTCGTGAATTTTAAATTATCAGCTATGTTTTGTAAACAGCTGCTTCAGCATACAATTCAAACCAATAATTACACATCATGACAATTCATACATGGGAATTAAAACATGTATTCACAAGCAGTCGTTCTCTTGAAACCCCCTGGACAATTGGCAACATTTAAAACCGATTTGAAGACCGTCCCATTGATTGAAAGGTCAACACCAATTAACGTTTCCCAAGCAATTGCGGTATCTCCTAGGTACTTACTCAAAGATGACTTAGCAACAGACAAACAGAATATGAGCATAGCATTCAGGGAGGTCTTCAGAGAATTTAACACTACCTCGACTGAATCGTCTCATCCAACAAAGAACAGAACTAGAACAGACAGAATTTCTGATGCTATTCACATGGGAGAGAAACTACTCCTATCAAATGACAATATGAGACCAAAGTCTAGGTCAAAAACTACAATAACTAGCCGCGATATTCACAAAGTTTCTCCATGCGGCAGTGATTTCAGTCATCGGCATGCAAATTCTGCCACAACAAAATTACAGGGTCACTTTCTCAATGATAACTTTATTAAAACACATGCTGAAGTTTTAAGTCCAATTTCAAACAAGGAAGTTAAGACTAACAATAATGCTCAAGGTAATATGGAAGTCACAGAATATCTGAAGAGAGGTATTTTATTTTATTATCTTCTCAAATTTTATTTATTAACAGTATCTACCTAGAGTATTGGATTTGGAATTGATGGGTCCCTGGTTTGATACTGGGTCATGTTATGTAGTGGCACCTCACATACATTGCTTATTACTGGTTAACTGCTAAGCCTGCACAGGAAAACATGTCTAGTTCCCCTCAATGGGTTTGGCATAGATATCGGACGGGGTTGTGCATGATTGGAATGAACACTAATGGACATGTTGAGACTGGGTTCCATCTGTATAAATCCAATTATCTACACACTTGTACAAACATTGTGTACCCCTGAGATACAAGTCAGATGATGAAGTAAATCGGGAGCATGGTCACTTCAGGTGCGAACGGTCTGGAGTTTGAGCCCTGCTGGAGCCGTTACGATTGTGCCCTTAGCCAAGACATTTGAATTCCATGTTGCCTCTTCTCTCGCCCTCGTGGCGTTGGATTCCATCAGGAATGAAGTATCAAAAGTGATAAGTTGTAAGAACTTGTTTCGCAATCGAGCTAAAATAAATTTGTATAAACTAGTCAGACAGCTCAGTAGCACTCGACTGACGGCCTGTAAACCGCGTCACACAAACCTGCATCACAACTAAGTCAGGTCAATTTTTTGTTCAGGAGGGGGATCCGTTATAATTGTCCCTTTTGAGAATAAGGTAATGTGAGCATAGTGGATAGTGCATTAACTGTTAATTAATACATACACTTGTTGATGTATGATCTAGCTGTTCACCAAATCATCTACCTAGGTATATGGATTAACAGATTTGAGCACAGACGCTTGAGGTCTGGACAAATGTTTGCGGGTTCAAAACCACAAAACTAAACTTTGGGGGGGGGGGGTAAACTTGGGGGGTGGGGGGGGGGTAAGAACACTATGATACACTATAGGCTTGATACTATACATAAACATTTTTTATCCCATTTCAAGCAAGTTTAAAATATAGCCTTGATAGTGACGGGTGTCATTTTTAAACATGCTTGGAATGGTATAAACAATTTTTATGTATAGTGAATCATATTTTTCTTTAAAAAAAAACAGTTTTGTGGGTTTGAACCCACAAACATTTGTCCAGCCCCCAAAGCGTCTGTGGATTTTAGTACATATAGTGTCATGCAATAACAGTTATGTCTCGGTTATAACAACGTCCATGATCGAGTGGTCTAGCCATCATTAGGAGCGTGGGGTTTGCTTCGTATCCGACCTTCAATAAACAAATTTATCTCATGAACAGTAATAAACACAATGCTTTAATTACTAGTAAATTGTATCATTTTCTGTATTGCAGGTAAAAAGTTGAGAAAACGAAACAGCTCTTCAACAAAATGTAAACACGGCAAGCATGGTCGTATACTTGCCACATCAACAGGATTACTACATAAGCGATCATCTGTGACTAATTCAACGAATACACAACCCAATAAACCGAGTCGAGTTTCAAGCGAGCCACCGAGTAAGGTTTCACAGACTGCTGTTTTATCATACGCACTGCTAGATAGTGGAAATGGGCTCGCACATAAATATCTATCTAATTCCACCATACCTAATAATCAACTGCACGATATATGTCCATTACGAGTAGCTAGTGCTAAAACTACACTGCCTTCAACTCACTATATGCATGACATAACTTGTAATCCTAACCCTAATCCAATTGTAAATGATCTTACTTCAATAGAGCTAGCTGCACAGGGACAGTCGGTGTTGGTTTATAAATTAGAAATGAACGCCAGATTAAAATCAGCATCAAGCTTAAAATCGGACACAGAAAATCAAGCCAGTAAGCTTAAAGAAGCATCTAATGTATCAATTAGCAACACAGATGAATTGTCACTCAATGCAGTGTCTTGTAACTTACAACAGTCAAACAAACCAGGCAAGGCGGTGATTAAGTATCAACAAAAGAGTTCACATACAAACCGAGGGATTTCGCTGGACCTAGTCTCCAAGGAGTCTGTTCTGAATTCAATCTATGGTGCTGTTTATAACACAGCTCAGCAGGTGGCTGTACAGGCAGAAGAACTGAAAAAAAATAAAAAGATATTTTTGTCGGACAGACAGTCAGGGACTATCCGGGAGAGTGGGATGGAGTTTCCCTGTGCTCCACCGGCGACACCTACTCCAGGTATATACCGTATTTAATTCAATAAACATATCAGGTTTTTTTCTCTATTTTCTCCGGGTACTCCAGTTTCCTCCCACATGAATGACCACATATACGCTTTCATTCGAGCCAACGATAGTGATTAATATAAGTTGTTAAAATTTGCTTCGCAATCGTTGTAAAATAAATAAAGTTTAAAAAAAAAATAGCCTTAAAATTCCAAGTTACAGACATAAAATATCATTCTTTAATAAGATTATTACTAGAGTCGTAAATGTATTGAAGGTACTTGATAAGTTGATATAAGATAATAAGTATTTCTTTACATAAAATTGGGAGGGTGTGTTGTTCAGATTTGTCTAGAATGAGAGTGGCATATTAATATAGCTTCTGTTTATTGAAATAACTATGGTGGAAGAGTTTGTTTTCCTGTTGTCCCATTGTCTTCATGTTGTTCTCTTGTATTGTTTGGCTAACTGACACATTTATTTATCATATGTTGCACTTTCTTACCAGCGCACTGCACCAGACATTACTAACAACACATCCTTTACCTTTTGTCAACCAGGTGGTGGTGTCCTTAGGCTAGACACTTAAATCCACATTGTCTCTTCTCTCTGTGGATTCTATCAGGAATGGGGTCTCGAGAGCGACTAATCTATTGTTGTAGAATAGGAATGGGGTCTCGAGAGCGATTATCTATTGTTGTAGAATAGGAATGGGGTCTCGAGAGCGATTAATCTATTGTTGTAGAATAGGAATGGGGTCTCGAGAGTGATTAATCTATTGTTGTAGAATAGGAATGGGGTCTCGAGAGCGACTAATCTATTGTTGTAGAATAGGAATGGGGTCTCGAGAGTGATTAATCTATTGTTGTAGAATAGGAATGGGGTCTCGAGAGCGATTAATATATTGTTGTAAAACAGGAATGGGGTCTCGAGAGCGATTAATATATTGTTGTAAAACAGGAATGGGGTCTCGAGAGCGATTAATCTATTGTAAAACAGGAATGGGGTCTTGAGAGCGATTAATCTATTGTTGTAAAACAGGAATGGGGTCTTGAGAGCGATTAATCTATTGTTGTAAAACAGTAATGGGGTCTCGAGAGCGATTAATCTATTGTAAAACAGGAATGGGGTCTTGAGAGCAATTAATCTATTGTTGTATAACAGGAATGGGGTCTCGAGAGCGATTAATCCATTGTTGTAAAACAGGAATGGGGTCTTGACAGCGATTAATCCATTGTTGTAAAACAGGAATGGGGTCTCGAGAGCGATTAATCTATTGTTGTAAAACAGGAATGGGGTCTTGACAGCGATTAATCCATTGTTGTAAAACAGGAATGGGGTCTCGAGAACGATTAATCCATTGTTGTAAAACAGGAATGGGGTCTCGAGAGCGATTAATCTATTGTTGTAAAACAGGAATGGGGTCTTGAGAGCGATTAATCTATTGTTGTAAAACAGGAATGGGGTCTCGAGAGCGATTAATCCATTGTTGTAAAACAGGAATGGGTTCTCAAGAGCGATTAATCTATTGTTATAAAACAGGAATGGGGTCTCGAGAGCGATTAATCCATTGTTGTAAAACAGGAATGGGGTCTCGAGAGCGATTAATCCATTGTTGTAAAACAGGAATGGGGTCTCGAGAGCGATTAATCTATTGTTATAAAACAGGAATGGGGTCTCGAGAGCGATTAATCCATTGTTGTAAAACAGGAATGGGGTCTCGAGAGCGATTAATCCATTGTTGTAAAACAGGAATGGGGTCTCGAGAGCGATTAATCTATTGTTGTAAAACAGGAATGGGGTCTCGAGAGCGATGCATCTATTATTGTAAAACAGGAATGGGGTCTCGAGAGCGATTAATCCATTGTTGTAAAACAGGAATGGGGTCTCGAGAGCGATTAATCCATTGTTGTAAAACAGGAATGGGGTCTCGAGAGCGATGAATCTATTATTGTAAAACAGGAATGGGGTCTCGAGAGCGATTAATCTATTGTTTTAAAACCGTGTATTAACCCTTTGCATGCTAGCGGCAGATAAAATCACTTTTGCAAACAGCATAGAGCCAGAGCAGACGACACAGAGCGTACTGTCTGATCAGGCTCTATGCTGTTTGCTATTTGGATAGTGCAGCTAAAACATTTGGCTGAATAGCAAAGTTTAATAACATAGATCCTGATCAGACGCAGCATTATGCTGCGGCTGATCTGTCTGGATCTATGTTGTTTGCAAATATGACTTTATTTACTCAGCAGGCAAAGGGTTAAGGAATCAACCGCCAGATTCCTAAACTGGTATCTTGCTATAAATTTGACATACACATTATAACCAGCCACCTGTACTAACCAGCCACCTGTACTAACCAGCCGCTTAATCTAGTTTCAAACAGATCCTGATACTATTCACTAGTCAACCGTAGCTCCGGTTGCCTCACGGTTATTTAATTGGTATTTTAGTCAAGGTAGAAAGATCTGCGATGCAGCACGTCATCGCACTTAACCACCCTATCTTTCCATCCCCACAACCACCAACCCCTTTCTTCTTCACGCTCCAACTAACTGTTCTTGCCTCAGAGTCACAGCAATGTATTGTGAAATCCTACTGAAAACTTGAATGATGTTGCTGTCAATGTATTATATAGTAATCTACCAAACACTTGACGTAATGCTATTGATATCATTTACAAAACTATCTACACAAACCATTTTAACACCTTCCTATTTAATCTATAGAAATCGCTGGTACCGTCACTAAGCCGAAACAAATGTTTCTGAATCTAATTAAATCCTGTGAATTTTGTAATTACATCATGTCCTTAGCCGTCTTTGTCATTGGTACCTGTCAGCATTCTTTGCTAAATCTATCCTTGAAAAGTATTTGTACAGCTAATTTGGACAGTATTTCCTCTAATATACATTATGCATTGTCTCAGCATCAAATACTGTTACAC
This sequence comes from Archivesica marissinica, assembly GCA_014843695.1. Classification (NCBI taxonomy): domain Eukaryota; kingdom Metazoa; phylum Mollusca; class Bivalvia; order Venerida; family Vesicomyidae; genus Archivesica; species Archivesica marissinica. The sequence continues at coordinate 7,170,290 of CM026401.1, read as the reverse complement.
TACTTAATTGTCTAAGATCACTGCAAAAACATACAGCATCGAGCATACTTCCTTCCTATTTCCTTGTGATGAAAAATGGTACAGTCGGATCATCAATTACTCCCATATTTAACATTAACTCATTGCCTGACGAGTAAATCAAATCACATTTGCAAACAACATAGATCCAGATCAGTCAGATCATAATCTATGTTGTTTGCTATTCAGCCAAGTGTTTTAGCTCCACTATCCGTATAGCAAACAGATCAGACGCGGCGTTAGGCTCTATGCTGTTTGCAAAAGTGATTTTATCTGCCGCTAGCATGCAAATGGTTAATATTAATGGTAAATGATACAGCATAGCCATTAACTGTAATGGTAAATGGTACTGCATAGCCATTAACTGTAATGGTAAATGGTACTGCATAGCCATTAGCTGTAATGGTAAATGGTACTGCATGGCCATTAACTGTAATGGTAAATGGTACTGCATAGCCATTAACTGTAATGGTAAATGGTACTGCATGACCATCAACTGTAATGGTAAATGGTACTGCATAGCCATTAACTGTAATGGTAAATGGTACTGCATGACCATCAACTGTAATGGTAAATGGTACTGCATAGCCATTAACTGTAATGGTAAATGGTACTGCATAGCCATTAACTGTAATAGTAAATGGTACTGCATGACCATCAACTGTAATGGTAAATGATACTGCATAGCCATTAACTGTAATGGTAAATGTACTGCATAGCCATTAATTGTAATGGTAAATGGTACTGCATAGCCATTAACTGTAATGGTAAATGGTACTGCATAGCCATTAACTGTAATGGTAAATGGTACTGCATAGCCATTAACTGTAATGGTAAATGGTACTGCATGACCATCAACTGTAATGGTAAATGGTACTGCATAGCCATTAACTGTAATGGTAAATGGTACTGCATAGCCATTAACTGTAATGGTAAATGGTACTGCATAGCCATTAACTGTAATGGTAAATGGTACTGCATGACCATCAACTGTAATGGTAAATGGTACTGCATGACCATTAACTGTAATGGTAAATGGTACTGCATAGCCATTAACTGTAATGGTAAATGGTACTGCATAGCCATTAACTGTAATGGTAAATGGTACTGCATGACCATCAACTGTAATGGTAAATGGTACTGCATGACCATTAACTGTAATGGGTTCTGATGTATTTAACTGCGCGTCATGTCCGATCATGTGAGTTGTGCCCATCATATCACTCAACATGTCTGAGAATTCTTTAAAAATATCACGTAGCCAATACCATGCTTTCATTTTGTTACAAGGTTTATACTCGGAACATCCTGAAGGAAATTGTAGGATTTTATGAGACATTGACCCAGTATTGTTGTCAGGTTCCCTCTGTCTGAATGTTTGTCTGCGCCACTTCTGTCGCCAATTGAAAAATACTGGAGCTAATTAAAAAAATATAGTTCACAAATAAATATATGAAGCCATATATTTGACAAAACAAAACAAAAAGTTGCGCCAAATATTTTCGCCAATTCACAAAATTTAGTGCCAATTTTTGTTATTTGTCGCAATTAGCGCCATTGGCGACCGACAGCGGGAACCCTGATTGACCCAGTATTGTTGTCAGGCCATCAGCGAGGTATCCACATTCACTTCTATAGTAATCTATTAATGCTTGTACCTCGAAAACAAGCAAGATAGACACAATTATAATTTCAAAAATAACAAATGCTTGATTTCACCATGACCTTGATCTGGCATAGAAAGGTCAGCCTCAAGGTCACGTGGTATGCTGATTTAAATTGTGATATGAAGTTCCTATAGATGCTCCTTAGAAGGTATATGTCTGTCTTGCTTTGTAAGTACCGTAGCCAGAGGCAAATTTCAACCGAGGCAATTTAGGGTGGGTGTCGGGGTCATTTTACCCCTTAAAATTGTTGGGGTATGGAAGCGATATTCCTGCATTTTCTGATTGAATGAGATTACACATTTAGACGTGTAAATATGTACTAACCTTTCAGCTCTCTAACATTCGTTTTATACAGCAAAGGGATAGTGTTTGCATTTTATTTATTTAATTTTTCATTTATTTTTTGGTTGCTTTGGAAATTTAACCGATGCAGCAGCGTCGGTGTACCTCAGTGTGGCTTGTTCATTTTCGAGTTATTTTGTCTCGACCAATCAGGTTTCACAAGTTGCAATGGGGTCGAGTGGTTACGGTCGTTGTCTTCAAATCACTTGCCCCTCACTGCTGTAGGTTCAAATTCCACTTGGGGTGTCAAATTATTTCACGTGAGGAAGCTATCCAGCTGGCTTGTGGTAGATCAGTGGTTCTACCGAGGTGCCCGTCCACGCATGCAATACACCCGGGGTCTTCCTCCACCAATAATAGCTGGAGAGTCGCCGTATGACCTACGCTGTTAGGGCGACTTTAAAGCCCAAAATAAACTTGTGAGCAAATAGTAATGGAGTTTAAACTTTAAACGTGCAGAGCTATATTTATTCATAGTGTAAACTTAATACTGTCCACAAAGAAGTTGGATCAATAATCGGCCTTTTAAAGCTTTTAGATGTATTTGGTGTACCAGTATATGTAGGCTTCTTTCAAGCAACAGCAAATACACTTATTGTTAGTAATGGAGTTTAAACTTTAAACACACTGGTGCAGAGCTATATTTATTCATGGTGTAAACTTAATACTGTCAACAAAGACGTTGGATATAGTCATAAAATGAATTTTCAGTAAATATCATGTATTGGGGAGGGCCGTTTCATAATGTGGAAAGCACTTGTGGCTCAAACCAAATTGCTATGTACATTTTGGCAATACATTATGTTTAAACGGAAAGACGTTGGATCAATAATCGGCCTTTTAAAGCTTTTAGATGTATTTGGTGTACCGGTATATGTAGGCTTCTTTCAAGCAACAGCAAATACACTTATTGTTAGTGTGCAACTACATTATAGTTTATACAGATTTATTTTAGCTCGATTGCGAAACAAGTTCTTACAACTTATATTAATGACTCTCGAGACCTCATTCCTGATGGAATCCATCGCCACGAGGGAGAGAGAAGAGGCAACATGGAATTTAAATGCCTTGCCTATGGGCATAATCGTAACGGCTCCAGCAGGGCTCGAACTCCGGACCTTTCGCACCTGAAGCGAACGCGCATCCACTGCGCTATCACGACTACATTATATATGAGGGGGGCTGGTTCAGACAAGGGAACAGATTTTTAATAATTCCATGTTTTTGCTTGGAAGTTTTAAGTATGTCTGTTCTTGTGTAATCGTTTATTGCTTTACAAATAAATACCCAACAGTTGGAGCCGTTACGATTGTGCCCTTAGACAAGGCATTTAAATTCCACATTGCCTCTTCTCTGTCAACCATGGCGATGGATTCCATCAGGAATAAGGTCTCGAGAGTGGTTAATATAAGTTGAAATAACTTATTTCGCAATCGAGCTAAAATAAATTTGTATAAATATTGCTTTACAATTTCTATTCCAGACTTATTTTCCAAAATGTTTGTTCACAGAAGACTAATTTTAATCTGTGACATCAATAGAAATGTTTATGTTCATGTCATGTTATAAGTTTGTATTCAATATCAGTACCGTAGCCAGAGGCAAATTTCAACTGAGGCATTCTAGGTGATCCGGGGGCATGTTGCCCCTTAAAATTGTTGGTGTATAGAAGTGATTTCCTGGGTTGAATTCATTTATTTAAATAGAGTGTATGTAGTGTTACCTTCCTCATTAAAGAAAAATTCAACTTGCTCCATTTGGTTACATAGAGAGTTTGTCCGACATAGCTTCTAAGGCATAAACTGGTAAATTATTATATACTTTAAGTTCAACGATAGCAAAGCAAGTTTTAACAACTTATATTAATCAATCTCGTTGGCGCGGATGAAAGCGTAAATGTTGGAGGAAACTGGAGTACCCGGAGAAAACCCACCTGTCCGATCTGGAGACCACCGTACCATCTCACATACTTCCCAGTCCGAGGATCGAACCCGGGTTGCATTGGTGAAAAGCAAGCGAGTAAGCACGCTAACCACTGCGCTAATCGGACAGCCGTTATATACTTTGCTTCATTATTTCTACATTACTAGATCTAGTACATAATTATCTGCATTGTTTCTTTCAGATGTGTTGAGACAACATGAATATATTCCCAGTATGAGTGATATCAGGGTAAGGTCATATTGGATTGATTCAATGGAAGTCGTGATAGCGCAGTGTGCCAAAGGCCCCGTGTTTTAGCCCCACTGGAGCCGTTACTATTGTGCCCTTAGGCAAGGCATTTAAATTCAACGTTGCCTCATCTCTCTCATAGCGATGGATTCCATCAGGAATGAGGTCTCGATAATGATTAGTATAAGTTGAAAGAACTTGTTTCGCAATCGAGCTAAAATAAATTTGTATAAACTGGGTCATATTTTGTATTCTTGGTTCATGTACAGGAGGTTGGAATTGTATTCGTAAGGCACCTAATACATTGTACGTCTATATGGTTCGAGGAAGATCAGTGGTTATACATGGGTCCCTTCATCAACCAATAATAGATGGAGATTTGTCATGTGATCTAAGCTGTTGGTGACTTTTGTTAGCATCGTTGATTAACACTCACTTGCTGTTACAGTGTGGCTGCAATGCCCGTATGAGTGGCATCATGGACATTGAATATATGAGGTTATGTAACTGGATTTTGGATTAGCTTAGTTTAACCCTTTCAACACCACAGGCCTCTAAATAGGCTTACAAAAAGTGTAAATCATGGTATTTATCAATAGCTGTTTTCGTTTGTTCATGGATCTGGTAATCCAGGGATCGCAGGTTCGATCCCCCCGTCTGATCCTAATATAATTAACAGTCTTTCAGGTGGGACTTTAAACCAAGGTCTTGTGTCGGTGCTGTACACCGTGCATGTAAAAGAACCAGAGGTGATTCTGGAATGGGTCTCTGTGTGTATCATTTGCACTATCCTTCAAAAAATCTAAAATGACTAATCACTTCAGGAGGGTCGTTCATATGGGCAACCGGTAGCGACGATAAATAAACGTAAAACACACACATTGTTCGTGTTTTCTTGCAGTCTCAGAGGGCAGTGAAGAATCGCTTGCAAGTCATGGAAAAGGAAGCGCTGAAAAAACAAGAAAAACGAAAAGAAGCCAATGTGAAAATTGAGAAACAGCATACGAAAGACAGAGAAAAACTGCTGAAAGCGAAACAACGCAAGGAGGTATACATTCTGTTTGCTATGTTCCTAATGGTTTATATGTGGAAGTCGTGATAGCGCAGTGGTAGCACGTTCGTTTCAGGTGCGAAAGGTCCGGAATTTGAGCCCCGTTGAAGCCATTGCGATTGTGCCCTTAGGCAAGGCATTTAAATTCCATGTTGCCTCTTCTCTCTCTCGTACGATAGATTCCATCCTTTAAGATTCATATGAAAGTAACATAGCCCAAATACTTTAGCAACCCAAAAAAATATCATAGCTATAAACGATGTAGTACAATGTGTGATGATGTTGCTCTGGCATGAGTTGATTCTATACTTGTATCTATCTGTGATGGTTGATTGTACTAACAATCACTGGAGCTAGAGGGTGATTTGGAAGGATTGAACTGCCTCATTTCTCCCTATTTTGAGTTCAGGGAGAATTTTTTTTTTCATATAGACTTTAGAATGACAACTGATCAAATCAACAAAAATCGTCCTTCAAATTCCTTCAGTTTCTCCCTTAATTTGAAGATCTACACTAGGCCTAGTTACACAAAGAGAATTTTCAGTTACATCTTGGAAATACTGACCATATAGTCCCAGCCATAAGTCGATCTCAGCCATAAGTCGATCTCGGCCATAAGTCAATCTCAGCCATAAGTCGATCTCAGCCATAAGTCGATCTCAGCCATAAGTCGATCTCGACCACATGCCGATCTCAGCCATAAGTCGATCTCGGCCATAAGCCGATCTCGGCCATAAGCCGATCTCAGCCATAAGTCGATCTCAGCCATATGTCGATCTCAGCCATAAGTCGATCTCAGCCATAAGTCGATCTCAGCCATAAGCCGATCTCAGCAATAAGTCGATCTCGGCCATAAGTTGATCTTGGCCATAAGTCGATCTCTGCCATAAGTCGAGGGTCAACTTTTGGCTTGAAAATGCTTACTTTAAGCTGGATCCTTCCATAAGTCGAGGGTACTTAGTGGACTTGTGGACTGGATCCTTCCATAAGTCGAAGGTACTTTGTGGACTGGATCCTTCCATAAGCCGAGGGTACTTAATGGACTTGTGGACTGGATCCTTCCATAAGTCGAGGGTACTTAGTGGACGTGTGGACTGGATCCTTCCATAAGTCGAGGGTACTTAGTGGACTTGTGGACTGGATCCTTCCATAAGCCGAGGGTACTTAGTGGACTTGTGGACTGGATCCTTCCATAAGTCGAGGGTACTTTGTGGACTTGTGGACTGGATCCTTCCATAAGTCGAGGGTACTTAGTGGACTTGTGGACTGGATCCGTCCATAAGTCGAGGGAACTTAGTGGACTTGTGGACTGGATCCTTCCATAAGTCGAGGGTACTTAGTGGACTTGTGGACTGGATCCTTCCATAAGTCGAGGGTACTTAGTGGACTTGTGGACTGGATCCTTCCATAAGTCGAGGGAACTTAGTGGACTGGATCCTTCCATAAGTCGAGGGTACTTAGTGGACTTGTGGACTGGATCCTTCCATAAGTCGAGGGTACTTTGTGGACTGGATCCTTCCATATGTCGAGGGTACTTTGTGGACTGGATCCTTCCATAAGCCGAGGGTACTTTGTGAACTGGATCCTTCCATAAGTCGAGGGTACTTTGTGGACTGGATCCTTCCATAAGTCGAGGGTACTTAGTGGACTTGTGGACTGTATCCTTCCATAAGTCGAGGGTACTTAGTGGACTTGTGGACTGGATCCTTCCATAAGTCGAAAGTACTTTGTGGACTGGATCCTTCCATAAGTCGAGGGTACTTTGTGGACTGGATCCTTCCATAAGTCGAGGGTACTTAGTGGACTTGTGGACTGGATCCTTCCATAAGTCGAGGGAACTTAGTGGACTGGATCCTTCCATAAGTCGAGGGTACTTAGTGGACTTGTGGACTGGATCCTTCCATAAGTCGAGGGTACTTTGTGGACTGGATCCTTCCATATGTCGAGGGTACTTTGTGGACTGGATCCTTCCATAAGCCGAGGGTACTTTGTGAACTGGATCCTTCCATAAGTCGAGGGTACTTTGTGGACTGGATCCTTCCATAAGTCGAGGGTACTTAGTGGACTGTATCCTTCCATAAGTCGAGGGTACTTAGTGGACTAGATCCTTCCATAAGCCGAGGGTACTTAGTGGACTTGTGGACTGGATCCTTCCATAAGTCGAGGGAACTTAGTGGACTTGTGGACTGGATCCTTCCATAAGTCGAAAGTACTTTGTGGACTGGATCCTTCCATAAGTCGAGGGTACTTTGTGGACTGGATCCTTCCATAAGTCGAGGGTACTTTGTGGACTGGATCCTTCCATAAGTCGAGGGTACTTTGTGGACTGGATCCTTCCATAAGTCGAGGGTACTTAGTGGACTGGATCCTTCCATAAGTCGAGGGAACTTAGTGGACTTGTGGACTGGATCCTTCCATAAGTCGAATGTACTTTGTGGACTGGATCCTTCCATAAGTCGAGGGTACTTTGTGGACTGGATCCTTCCATAAGCCGAGGGTACTTAGTGGACTTGTGGACTGGATCCTTCCATAAGTCGAGGGAACTTAGTGGACTTGTGGACTGGATCCTTCCATAAGTCGAAAGTACTTTGTGGACTGGATCCTTCCATAAGTCGAGGGTACTTTGTGGACTGGATCCTTCCATAAGTCGAGGGTACTTTGTGGACTGGATCCTTCCATAAGTCGAGGGTACTTTGTGGACTGGATCCTTCCATAAGTCGAGGGTACTTAGTGGACTGGATCCTTCCATAAGTCGAGGGAACTTAGTGGACTTGTGGACTGGATCCTTCCATAAGTCGAAAGTACTTTGTGGACTGGATCCTTCCATAAGTCGAGGGTACTTTGTGGACTGGATCCTTCCATAAGTCGAGGGTACTTTGTGGACTGGATCCTTCCATAAGTCGAGGGTACTTTGTGGACTGGATCCTTCCATAAGTCGAGGGTACTTAGTGGACTGGATCCTTCCATAAGTCGCGGTTACTTAGTGGACTGGATCCTTCCATAAGTCGAGGGTACTTAGTGGACTTGTGGACTGGATCCTTCCATAAGTCGAGGGTACTTAGTGGACTTGTGGACTGGATCCATCCATAAGTCGAGGGTACTTAGTGGACTTGTGGACTGGATCCTTCCATAAGTCGAGGGTACTTAGTGGACTTGTGGACTGGATCCTTCCATAAGTCGAGGGTACTTAGTGGACTTGTGGACTGGATCCGTCCATAAGTCGAGGGAACTTAGTGGACTTGTGGACTGGATCCTTCCATAAGTCGAGGGTACTTAGTGGACTTGTGGACTGGATCCTTCCATAAGTCGAGGGTACTTAGTGGACTTGTGGACTGGATCCTTCCATAAGTCGAGGGAACTTAGTGGACTGGATCCTTCCATAAGTCGAGGGTACTTAGTGGACTTGTGGACTGGATCCTTCCATAAGTCGAGAGTACTTTGTGGACTGGATCCTTCCATATGTCGAGGATACTTTGTGGACTGGATCCTTCCATAAGCCGAGGGTACTTTGTGAACTGGATCCTTCCATAAGTCGAGGGTACTTTGTGGACTGGATCCTTCCATATGTCGAGGATACTTTGTGGACTGGATCCTTCCATAAGCCGAGGGTACTTTGTGAACTGGATCCTTCCATAAGTCGAGGGTACTTTGTGGACTGGATCCTTCCATAAGTCGAGGGTACTTAGTGGACTTGTGGACTGTATCCTTCCATAAGTCGAGGGTACTTAGTGGACCTGTGGACTGGATCCTTCCATAAGCCGAGGGTACTTAGTGGACTTGTGGACTGGATCCTTCCATAAGTCGAGGGTACTTTGTGGACTGGATCCTTCCATAAGTCGAGGGTACTTAGTGGACTGGATCCTTCCATAAGTCGAGGGAACTTAGTGGACTTGTGGACTGGATCCTTCCATAAGTCGAATGTACTTTGTGGACTGGATCCTTCCATAAGTCGAGGGTACTTTGTGGACTGGATCCTTCCATAAGTCGAGGGTACTTTGTGGACTGGATCCTTCCATAAGTCGAGGGTACTTTGTGGACTGGATCCTTCCATAAGTCGAGGGTACTTAGTGGACTGGATCCTTCCATAAGTCGCGGTTACTTAGTGGACTGGATCCTTCCATAAGTCGAGGGTACTTAGTGGACTTGTGGACTGGATCCTTCCATAAGTCGAGGGTACTTAGTGGACTTGTGGACTGGATCCATCCATAAGTCGAGGGTACTTAGTGGACTTGTGGACTGGATCCTTCCATAAGTCGAGGGTACTTAGTGGACTTGTGGACTGGATCCTTCCATAAGTCGAGGGTACTTAGTGGACTTGTGGACTGGATCCGTCCATAAGTCGAGGGAACTTAGTGGACTTGTGGACTGGATCCTTCCATAAGTCGAGGGTACTTAGTGGACTTGTGGACTGGATCCTTCCATAAGTCGAGGGTACTTAGTGGACTTGTGAACTGGATCCTTCCATAAGTCGAGGGTACTTTGTGGACTGGATCCTTCCATAAGTCGAGGGTACTTAGTGGACTTGTGGACTGTATCCTTCCATAAGTCGAGGGTACTTGTGGTGTGGACTGGATCCTTCCATAAGCCGAGGGTACTTGTGGTTGTGGACTGGATCCTTCCATAAGTCGAGGGAACTTAGTGGACTGGATCCTTCCATAAGTCGAGGGTACTTAGTGGACTTGTGGACTGGATCCTTCCATATGTCGAGGATACTTTGTGGACTGGATCCTTCCATAAGCCGAGGGTACTTTGTGAACTGGATCCTTCCATAAGTCGAGGGTACTTTGTGGACTGGATCCTTCCATAAGTCGAGGGTACTTAGTGGACTTGTGGACTGTATCCTTCCATAAGTCGAGGGTACTTAGTGGACCTGTGGACTGGATCCTTCCATAAGCCGAGGGTACTTAGTGGACTTGTGGACTGGATCCTTCCATAAGTCGAGGGAACTTAGTGGACTGGATCCTTCCATAAGTCGAGGGTACTTAGTGGACTTGTGGACTGGATCCTTCCATATGTCGAGGATACTTTGTGGACTGGATCCTTCCATAAGCCGAGGGTACTTTGTGAACTGGATCCTTCCATAAGTCGAGGGTACTTTGTGGACTGGATCCTTCCATATGTCGAGGATACTTTGTGGACTGGATCCTTCCATAAGCCGAGGGTACTTTGTGAACTGGATCCTTCCATAAGTCGAGGGTACTTTGTGGACTGGATCCTTCCATAAGTCGAGGGTACTTAGTGGACTTGTGGACTGTATCCTTCCATAAGTCGAGGGTACTTAGTGGACCTGTGGACTGGATCCTTCCATAAGCCGAGGGTACTTAGTGGACTTGTGGACTGGATCCTTCCATAAGTCGAGGGTACTTAGTGGACTTGTGGACTGGATCCTTCCATAAGCTGAGGGAACTTAGTGGACTTGTGGACTGTATCCTTCCATAAGTCGAGGGTACTTAGTGGACTTGTGGACTGGATCCTTCCATAAGTCGAGGGTACTTAGTGGACTTGTGGACTGGATCCTTCCATAAATCGAGGGTACTTAGTGGACTTGTGGACTGGATCCTTCCATAAGTCGAGGGTACTTTGTGGACTGGATCCTTCCATAAGTCGAGTGTACTTAGTGGACTTGTGGACTGGATCCTTCCATAAGTCGAGGTTACTTAGTAAATTGTGGACTGTATCCTTCCATAAGTCGAGGTTACTTAGTGGACTGGATCCTTCCATAAGTCGAGGTTACTTAGTAAATTGTGGACTGTATCCTTCCATAAGTCGAGGGTACTTTGTGGACTGGATCCTTCCATAAATCGAGTGTACTTAGTGGACTTGTGGACTGGATCCTTCCATAAGTTGCAGTTACTTAGTGGACTGGATCCTTCCATAAGTCGAGGGTAGTTAGTGGACTTGTGGACTGGATCCTTCCATAAATCGAGGGTACTTAGTGGACTGGATCCTTCCATAAGTCGAGGGTACTTAGTGGACTTGTGGACTGTATCCTTCCATAAGTCGAGGTTACTTTGTGGACTGGATCCTTCCATTAGTCGAGGGTAGTTAGTGGACTTGTGGACTGGATCCTTCCATAAGTCGAGGGTACTTTGTGGACTGGATCCTTCCATAAGTCGAGGTTACTTTGTGGACTGGATCCTTCCATAAGTCGAGGTTACTTAGTGGACTTGTGGACTGGATCCTTCCATAAGTCGAGGGTACTTAGTGGACCTGTGGACTGGATCCTTCCATAAGTCGAGGGTACTTTGTGGACTGGATCCTTCCATAAGTCGAGGGTACTTTGTGGACTGGATCCTTCCATAAGTCGAGGGTACTTAGTGGACTGGATCCTTCCATAAGTCGAGGGTACTTAGTGGACTTGTGGACTGGATCCTTCCATAAGTCGAGGGTAGTTAGTGGACTGGATCCTTCCATAAGTCGAGGGTACTTAGTGGACTTGTGGACTGGATCCTTCCATAAGTCGAGGGTAGTTAGTGGGCTGGATCCTTCCATAAGTCGAGGGTACTTAGTGGACTTGTGGACTGGATCCTTCCATAAGTCGAGGGTACTTAGTGGACTTGTGGACTGGATCCTTCCATAAGTCGATGGTACTTAGTGGACTTGTGGACTGGATCCTTCCATAAGTCGAGGGTACTTTGTGGACTGGATCCTTCCATAAGTCGAGGGTACTTAGTGGACTTGTGGACTGGATCCTTCCATAAGTCGAGGGTACTTAGTGGTCTTGTGGACTGGATCCTTCCATAAGTCGAGGGTACTTTGTGGACTGGATCCTTCCATAAATCGAGGGTACTTAGTGGACTGGATCCTTCCATAAGTCGAGGGTACTTAGTGGACTTGTGGACTGGATCCTTCCATAAGTCGAGGGTACTTAGTGGACCGAAATATGTCTTTCCTCTCGTGGCGTTATTTAATAAACACAAATATGTCTTTTTTTCTGTTTCAGATATATGCATTGAACAAAATAATGACAGAGCTAGAAAATAAAAGATTCCTGGAATTTTGCCAAGCAAAGGGACTCAATAAAATATAACAATAGTTTGCTTTAGTTACTTCCAGTCTTTGATAATTGAATGTTGTGCTTAAAATTATTTAGATACAAGGGCCCGAGGTTATAAAACTGTGCTCAGATCTCAAACTCGAGCTCAAGTAATTTGATTGATCGATTCTGAGATTTACACTCTGAACCAATCAGAAGCTGTGGGCCTGAACCAATCAGAAGCTGTGGGTGTGGCCATTGCTATTTTTGCAGTTATTCTACATCAGAATATATAATTTTTTGTGGATGGTTGCCATTAACTCTCTGCATGCTGGGTAATAAAAGGCTAAAATTAGCTGAAATAAGTGTAGCAGACGACAATTCATTAATCCGTTTTGGTTTTTTTTGTAACTGAAAACTCTGGAAATATGTCATTAGAAATCCCATGGTATTATTGATTGTTATTTCTACCTCTAGGGTGCAAAGAGTTAAGCAAGAATATTATTTGACATTTGGCCTTTATGTTAAAGCAAGAATATTATTTCACATTTGGCCTTTATGTTAAAGCAAGAACATTATTTCACATTTGGCCTTTATGTTAAAGCAAGAATATTATTTCACATTTGGCCTTTATGTTAAAGCAATAATATTATTTTACATTTGGCCTTTATATTAAAGCAAGAATATTATTTTACATTTGGCCTTTATATTAAAGCAAGAATATGATTTCACATTTGGCCTTTATATTAAAGCAAGAATATTATTTCACATTTGGCCTTTATATTAAAGCAAGAATATTATTTCACATTTGGCCTTTATATTAAAGCAAGAATATTATTTCACATTTGGCCTTTATATTAAAGCAAGACTATTATTTCACATTTGGCCTTTATATTAAAGCAAGAATATTATTTCACATTTGGCCTTTATATTAAAGCAAGAATATTATTTTACATTTGGCCTTTATATGAAAGCAAGTATATTATTTCACATTTGGCCTTTATATTAGAGCAAGTATATTATTTCACATTTGGCCTTTATATTATTTCATATTTGACCTTTATATTATTTTACATTTGGCCTTTATATTAAAGCAAGAATATTATTTCACATTTGGCCTTTATATTAAAGCAAGCATATTATTTTACATTTGGCCTTTATGTTAGTGTATGTAAATGTGTTATTTATCTATTCTATCTTGTTCTAGTCAATACATAAGACAGATGCTCAACAATGAGAGGTTATGTGTTGTAAACACTAGTAAAACAACATTGACTACAACAAATCAGTTGTTCGAAATATATGTTAGTACTGAAAATCCAAATCGGGCCTGTCTACCTATATCTGAACAATATTATTTAATCATATTTTATTGCAAATCAATAGTACATATGTCATATACATACAGATACAATACATAGCTTCTGAACAATGTAATTTATGCGCGATTTTCGGTTTTGAAGACGACATTCACTGTTTGCACAAAAAGCAAATCGTGTTGATATTTTTAATTTTTTTATATATTTTTAGATATATGTAAATTTCTATCATGTACATTTATATTTTTCGACTTGCTTTATCATTGTGATATATTTACAGTTTTATCGATATACTTAGTGGTCGATATACTTAGTGGTTGGTTCGACATCTCCTTAGAGCTTAAAAGCGATATTACATCACACAAAGCAAATTATATACATGAATTTTCAATACATATCAAAATAAAGTTTCAAATGTGCAGTAGTTCTCCGAATATACTTAAATGCAAAAGGAACGCAACACTTATTTCGCAGAACTACTGAACATTTCGAGTGAGACAAAAATCTAAAAGTAAATTTGTCAGATTTGTTATAATCTTTCATCGCTTAATTGTCTTAGAAGAGTAAATATGTCAAAAAATGTTTGTTATATCAACATGAGCATCTATAATCCATGTATATGTACCAACACATAAGCAATGGAAGTTTATGCTAATTTCGTGGTAATTTGAATGTTTCGTGTTAGAATTTTGGAATATTTAGCATAGTTCAAAGTTAATAATTGACATGTTTATAAGAAACAAACAATAGAAAGTTATTTCCTGTATTGTTTATATAGAAATCACAATGTGATGACGTTTTCACTTCATTTACTTTGCTTCAGAATTTTGCTGTTCTAAAAATAGAACACTAGGTCATGTGACAAATTGTAGTGAAATTACATCACAGAAATGATCTAGTCCCAATTGTACTTACGTAGATGTATGTCTTGCCATCAGAACTTGTTTCTAGAGAAGTATTTTTGGAATATTTAGCACTCTATTGTGTTAATTGTTGTTATTGTTTGGGGAAATTATAGTTTAATTTTACTCAGTAGTCGAATTACAAGTTTTGTTGAAGAATTTAAATACGAATTACAAGTTTTGTTGAAGAATTTAAATACGAATTACAAGTTTTGTTGAAGAATTTAAATACGAATTACAAGTTTTGTTGAAGAATTTAAATACGACTTACAAGTTTTGTTGAAGAATTTAAATACGAATTACAAGTTTTGTTGAAGAATTTAAATACGAATTACAAGTTTTGTTGAAGAATTTAAATATTTGCTAGATTGCAATGCATTCACGTCTTATAGAATTGTGTGTTTTATGGGGCGCCATTTTGCTATTTATTCAGTATTTATGGATATCAAAAAATCAAGTTATGGATATCCAGTGTCATGTTTGTCATACTGCAACGTCTGGTTGTGGAACACCAATAAAAACAAAGGATTCCCTCTGAAGGGCCGATATACATTTCGGGATAAATTGGAATTTATCTGCCAAGGGAGGTAATAGAGAAGCCAATGATGTCTCTCATTGTACTGTATGTAGCAACCCTTGTTAGAAATTGTGGTAGTCAGTTTCAACAAGAATATGACGAAAATCTACCATCAAATCTCATTTTCAACAAGAATATGACGAAAATCTACCATCAAATCTCATTTTGAACAAGAATATGACGTTAATCTACCATCAAATCTCATTTTGAACAAGAATATGACGTTAATCTACCTTCAAATCTCATTTTCAACAAGAATTTGACGTTAATCTACCATCAAATCTCATTTTGAACAAGAATATGACGTTAATCTACAATCAAATCTCATTTTGAACAAGAATATGACGTTAATCTACCATCAAATCTCATTTTGAACAAGAATATGACGTTAATCTACAATTAAATCTCATTTTCAACAAGAATATGACGTTAATCTACCATCAAATCTCATTTTTAAAGAGAATATGATGTTAATCTACCATCAAATCTCATTTTGAACAAGAATATGACATTAATCTACCATCAAATCTCATTTTGAACAAGAATATGACGTTAATCTACCATCAAATCTCATTTTGAACAAGAACATGACGTTAATCTACCATCAAATCTCATTTTGAACAAGAACATGACGTTAATCTACCATCAAATCTCATTTTGAACAAGAACATGACGTTAATCTACCATCAAATCTCATTTTGAACAAGAACATTACGTTAATCTACCATTAAATCTCATTTTGAACAAGAATATGACGTTAATCTACAATCAAATCTCATTTTGAACAAGAATATGACGTTAATCTACCATCAAATCTCATTTTGAACAAGAATATGACGTTAATCTACCATCAAATCTCATTTTTAAAGAGAATATGATGTTAATCTACCATCAAATCTCATTTTGAACAAGAATATGACATTAATCTACCATCAAATCTCATTTTTAACAAGAATATGACGTTAATCTACCATCAAATCTCATTTTGAACAAGAATATGACGTTAATCTACCATCAAATCTCATTTTGAACAAGAATATGACGTTAATCTACCATCAAATCTCATTTTGAACAAGAACATGACGTTAATCTACCATCAAATCTCATTTTGAACAAGAACATGACGTTAATCTACCATCAAATCTCATTTTGAACAAGAACATGACGCTAATCTACCATCAAATCTCATTTTGAACAAGAACATGACGTTAATCTACCATCAAATCTCATTTTGAACAAGAACATGACGTTAATCTACCATCAAATCTCATTTTGAACAAGAATATGACGTTAATCTACCATCAAATCTCATTTTGAACAAGAATATGACGTTAATCTACCATCAAATCTCATTTTGAACAAGAACATGACGTTAATCTACCATCAAATCTCATTTTGAACAAGAATATGACGTTAATCTACCATCAAATCTCATTTTGAACAAGAATATGACGTTAATCTACCATCAAATCTCATTTTTAACAAGAATATGACGTTAATCTACCATCAAATCTCATTTTGAACAAGAATATGACGTTAATCTACCATCAAATCTCATTTTGAACAAGAACATGACGTTAATCTACCATCAAATCTCATTTTGAACAAGAATATGACATTAATCTACCATCACATCTCATTTTGAACAAGAACATGACGTTAATCTACCATCAAATCTCATTTTGAACAAGAATATGACGTTACTCTACCATCAAATCTCATTTTGAACAAGAACATGACGTTAATCTACCATCAAATCTCATTTTGAACAAGAATATGACGTTAATCTACCATCAAATCTCATTTTGAACAAGAACATGACGTTAATCTACCATCAAATCTCATTTTGAACAAGAATATGACGTTAATCTACCATCAAATCTCATTTTGAACAAGAACATGACGTTAATCTACCATCAAATCTCATTTTGAACAAGAATATGACATTACTCTACCATCAAATCTCATTTTGAACAAGAATATGACGTTAATCTACCATCAAATCTCATTTTGAACAAGAATATGACGTTAATCTACAATCAAATCTCATTTTGAACAAGAATATGATGTTAATCTACCATCAAATCTCATTTTGAACAAGAATATGACGTTAATCTACAATCAAATCTCATTTTCAACAAGAATATGACGTTAATCTACCATCAAATCTCATTTTTAAAGAGAATATGATGTTAATCTACCATCAAATCTCATTTTGAACAAGAATATGACATTAATCTACCATCAAATCTCATTTTGAACAAGAATATGACGTTAATCTACCATCAAATCTCATTTTGAACAAGAACATGACGTTAATCTACCATCAAATCTCATTTTGAACAAGAACATGACGTTAATCTACCATCAAATCTCATTTTGAACAAGAACATGACGTTAATCTACCATCAAATCTCATTTTGAACAAGAACATGACGTTAATCTACCATCAAATCTCATTTTGAACAAGAATATGACGTTAATCTACAATCAAATCTCATTTTGAACAAGAATATGACGTTAATCTACCATCAAATCTCATTTTGAACAAGAATATGACGTTAATCTACAATCAAATCTCATTTTCAACAAGAATATGACGTTAATCTACCATCAAATCTCATTTTTAAAGAGAATATGATGTTAATCTACCATCAAATCTCATTTTGAACAAGAATATGACATTAATCTACCATCAAATCTCATTTTGAACAAGAATATGACGTTAATCTACCATCAAATCTCATTTTGAACAAGAATATGACGTTAATCTACCATCAAATCTCATTTTGAACAAGAATATGACGTTAATCTACCATCAAATCTCATTTTGAACAAGAACATGACGTTAATCTACCATCAAATCTCATTTTGAACAAGAACATGACGTTAATCTACCATCAAATCTCATTTTGAACAAGAACATGACGCTAATCTACCATCAAATCTCATTTTGAACAAGAACATGACGTTAATCTACCATCAAATCTCATTTTGAACAAGAACATGACGTTAATCTACCATCAAATCTCATTTTGAACAAGAATATGACGTTAATCTACCATCAAATCTCATTTTGAACAAGAATATGACGTTAATCTACCATCAAATCTCATTTTGAACAAGAACATGACGTTAATCTACCATCAAATCTCATTTTGAACAAGAATATGACGTTAATCTACCATCAAATCTCATTTTGAACAAGAACATGACGTTAATCTACCATCAAATCTCATTTTGAACAAGAATATGATGTTAATCTACCATCAAATCTCATTTTGAACAAGAATATGACGTTAATCTACCATCAAATCTCATTTTGAACAAGAACATGACGTTAATCTACCATCAAATCTCATTTTGAACAAGAATATGATGTTAATCTACCATCAAATCTCATTTTGAACAAGAATATGACGTTAATCTACCATCAAATCTCATTTTGAACAAGAACATGACGTTAATCTACCATCAAATCTCATTTTGAACAAGAATATGACGTTAATCTACCATCACATCTCATTTTGAACAAGAACATGACGTTAATCTACCATCAAATCCCATTTTGAACAAGAATATGACGTTACTCTACCATCAAATCTCATTTTGAACAAGAACATGACGTTAATCTACCATCAAATCTCATTTTGAACAAGAATATGACGTTAATCTACCATTAAATCTCATTTTGAACAAGAACATGACGTTAATCTACCATCAAATCTCATTTTGAACAAGTCTCATTTTGAACAAGAACATGACGTTAATCTACCATCAAATCTCATTTTGAACAAGAATATGACGTTACTCTACCATCAAATCTCATTTTGAACAAGAATATGACGTTAATCTACCATCAAATCTCATTTTGAACAAGAATATGACGTTAATCTACCATCAAATCTCATTTTGAACAAGAATATGACGTTAATCTGCCATCAAATCTTTATCAATGCATTTGAATCTGGGAATAAATACATGAACACTCACCACTTGTAACATACCCGTGGGTGTTTGTATGTAACAACTGCCACCCTACTAGTCTTTATAACATCGGTAATTGATATGCGATGTTCAACTCAACAACATTCCTAATCGGTCATCTTGTGTTTTATAGAGCCAACTAATAATCATACAATATAAATATGTTCATATTTTTCTAATGCAATTCATTGCTTAAACTTTATTTATTTTATCAATGATTGCGAAACAAGCTTTAATAACTTATATTAATCACTCTCGTTGGCTCGGATGAAAGCGTAAATATGGTCATTCGTGTGCTTAAACTTTGATGAAGATCTGTACTAAAATGTATCAAATAAATTAATATGCAGTACTGTCCATAGCCAGAGGCAAATTTCAACCAAGGCAATCTAGGGGGTCCGGGGGCATGGTCCCCCTTAAAATTGTTGGGGTATAGAAGCGATTTCCTGAGTTTTTTATTTAATGAGTATGGCGTATAATTATGTACTGACCTTTCACCTCTCTAGCAGTCAACATTTTATACAGCAAAGGGATATTTTTTGCATTATATTTATTTAATTTTTCATTTATTGTTTGTTTGCTTTGAAAATGTTACCGAGGCAGCTGCCTCAGTGTGCCTCAACGTGCCTCGGTGTGCCTCAACGTGCCTCGGTGTGCCTCAACGTGCCTCGGTGTGCCTCAACGTGCCTCGGTGTGCCCCAGTGGGCCTGATATGAATACTGATATTATAGGTTTTTATTCTTTATTTCAGTTTCATCAATGTACAGCATATAACAAATACAAACTATAGTTTACATATTAAACAAGTACATTGCCACTCAATTCAGAGTTACAAGATACTATGTTATGTATCTATACATCTATCATCTGTAACATTATTCCTGTGTTACTATTCTTGAATGAAATATTATTTAGACTAACATATTGCACTACTATAGTTATATACATGTGATAACTACATGTGTGAGATAAAGCTGAAAAGCAGTCGCTAATTGAAATTTGAAAAACATATTAAGATGAAATGGAAGGAAAAATATTGAAATCAAAATATGCACTACTGCACAAACTAGAAAATGTTTTAAAAGATCAAATACCAATTCCAATTAGATTGGGATTAGCCTAATTAGCAAAAGCATTTCAGATCTAGTAATGTGTGTGCTTTACCTTTATTTATCGTCGCTACCGGTTGCCCATATGAGCGACACCTCCTGAAGAGATTGGTCATTTTAGATTTTTGGAGGATAGTGCAATGATACAGACAGAGACCCAATCCAGAATCTCCTCTGGTTATTTTACGTGCACGGTGTAAAGCACCGTCATGAGACCTCGGTTTAAATACCCATCTGAAATACTGTTACTTTTATTAGGGTCAGACGGAGGATCGAACCTGTGATCCCTGGATTTCCATCCATCGTGCTGACCACTGGACTACCGTAGGTCTAGTAAAATATGAAGACATATAAAATGCCGAATAGGCATTATTTACAAATGGTTATTAGATTCCAAAATACTGTAAAACACCAAGTGACCGATAAGTAATTATGTTGAATGTATACTTGTGATGTTGTGCTGTGTGTAGCCGGGGAACAGGCGTCGATAATGATTTTTTGTGTGTTTTACGTTTATTTATCGTCGCTACCGGTTGCCCATATGAGCGACGCCTCCTGAAGAGATTAGTTTTAGATTTTGGAGGATAGTGCATGATACAGACAGAGACCAATTCCAGAATCTCCTCTGATTCTTTTACGTGCACTGTGTAAAACACCGACACAATACCTCGGTTTAACGTCCCATCTGAAAGACTGTTCATTTTGTTAACATTTTTTATTAGGGTCACACGGGGGATCGAACCTGCGATCACTGGATTACCCGTCCAGCGTGTTACCACTGGACTACAGATCCGTCTGGTCAGTCAAATAAATATATTTTAACACCGAGATCATTAATTGGACCATATTGAGTTTCTGATGATGTCAATTTTCTGGAAGTTAAAAAGTGAAAATTCGACAGACTGGAACCCAGGCTATGATGTGTGCTACATGTACTATGTTTATATAATTATACTCATCTGTGTTGGATAGATATAGCTTTCACATAGTCACCTTATTTACATATATGATTGGTTACATTGGTTACAAACCACTCCACATTTTGATACTATGTGTATATGTATTTTTACTAGTATGCTAAAGTATAAAACATTTGAAAAATAAAATATGGACTTACACCCATAATTATGTTATTATCTTATATCACGTGACATAAGTGAGACGGGATATAGAATAAGTGTCAGAGAGTTCTGCTTGCCCACGTGGTTCGCCGTAATCGAGGGTGCCCACGTGGTTCGCCGGAGTCGAAGGTGCCCACATGGTTCGCCGGAGTCGAAGGTGCCCACGTGGTTCTCCGGAGTCGAGGGTGCCCACATGGTTCTCCGGAGTCGAAGGTGCCCACGTGGTTCTCCGGAGTCGAGGGTGCCCACATGGTTCTCCGGAGTCGAGGGTGCCCACGTGGTTCTCCGGAGTCGAGGGTGCCCACATGGTTCTCCGGAGTCGAGGGTGCCCACATGGTTTGCCGGAGTCGAGGGTGGCCACATGGTTCGCCGGAGTCGAGGGTGCCCACATGGTTCGCCGGAGTCGAGGGCGCCCACGTGGTTCGCCGGAGTCGAGGGTGCCCACGTGGTTCGCCGGAGTCGAGGGTGCCCACATGGTTCGCCGGAGTCGAAGGTGCCTACGTGGTTCGCGGGGTGGTCCTATTATAGGGGTTTGCAACCATTGAAATATAGAAGAAATAACTCCAGACTGAGAAAAACTGATCTTAACCCTTTCCCTCTTGGAAGCACCTCTCAACGCAATTACCAATACCACATACATTAACCCTTTACCTCATAGAAGCACCTCTCAACGCAATTACCAATACCACATACATTAACCCTTACCCTCATAGAAGCACCTCTCAACGCAATTACCAATACCACATACATTAACCCTTTCCCTCATAGAAGCACCTCTCAACGCAATTACCAATACCACATACATGAACCCTTACCCTCATAGAAGCACCTCTCAACGCAATTACCAATACCACATAATTAACCCTTTCCCTCATAGAAGCACCTCTCAACGCAATTACCAATACCACATACATTAACCCTTTCCCTCATAGAAGCACCTCTCAACGCAATTACCAATACCACATACATTAACCCTTTCCCTCATAGAAGCACCTCTCAACGCAATTACCAATACCACATACATTTACCCTTTCCCTCATAGAAGCACCTCTCAACGCAATTACCAATACCACATACATTTACCCTTTCCCTCATAGAAGCACCTCTCAACGCAATTACCAATACCACATACATTAACCCTTTCCCTCATAGAAGCACCTCTCAACGCAATTACCAATACCACATACATTAACCCTTTCCCTCATAGAAGCACCTCTCAACGCAATTACCAATACCACATACATTAACCCTTACCCTCATAGAAGCACCTCTTGACGCCATTACCAATACGACATACATTAACCCTTTCCCTCATAGAAGCACCTCTCAACGCAATTACCAATACCACATACATTAACCCTTACCCTCATAGAAGCACCTCTCAACGCAATTACCAATACCACATACATTAACCCTTTCCCTCATAGAAGCACCTCTCTGTTAGAAAGCAATGTTATGCTCGGACTCATCCATAGTAGATGCTCAGAGGCATAAGTCTACACCACCGCCACCAATTTCTACCCTATGGAACCTGGTGCAACTATTTGTTTTACTTTGACAAATTGATATGACAAACTCGAAAATATATTGAATTCATTTATTTAAATAGAGTGTAGTGTTCCATTTATGTCACCTTGCTCAGTAAAGAAAGATTCAATTTACTGTATCGGGTTACGTAGAGTGTTTGTCCGACATAGCTTCTAAGGCAAACACTGGTAAATTATTATATACTTTAAGTTTAAACTTTATTTTTACAACGATTGCAAAGCAATTTTAGCAACTTATATTAATCAATCAATCTCATTAGCGCGGATGAAAGGGAAGTGAATGTGGGAGGAAACCCACCTGTCCGATCTGGCGACCACCGTACCACATCACATACTTCCCGGTCCGAGGATCAAACCCGTTATATACTTTGCTTCATTATTTCTACATTACTAGATCTAGTACATAATTATCTGCATTGTTTCTTTCAGATGTGTTGAGACAACATGAATATATTCCCAGTATGAGTGGTATCAGCGTAAGGTCATATTTTGGATTGATTCAATGGAAGTCGTGATAGCGCAGTGTGCGAAATGCCCCGTGTTTTAGCCCGCTGGAGCCGTTACGATTGTGCACTTAGGCAAGGCATTTAAATTCAACGTTACCTTTTCTCTCTCATAGCGATGGATTCCATCAGGAATGAGGTCTCGATAGTGATTAGTATAAGTTGAAAGAACTTGTTTCGCAATCGAGCTAAAATAAATTTGTATAAACTAGGTCATATTTTGTGTTCTTGGTTCATGTACAGGAGGTTGGAATTGTATCCGTAAGGCACCTAATACATTGTACGTATATATGGTTTGAGGAAGATCAGTGGTTATACATGGGTCCCTTCATCAACCAATAATAGATGGAGATTCGTCATATGATCTAAGCTGTTGGCGACTTTTGTCTCCAGGGTCGAGTTGTTAGCTCACACTCACTTGCTGTTACAGTGTGGCTGCCATGCCCGTATGAGTGGCATCATGGAAATTGACTATATGAGGTTATGCAACTGGATTTTGGATTAGCTTAGTTTAACCCTTTCAACACCAGGCCACTAAATAGGCTTACAAAAAGTGTAGATGTAGATGAGCTGTCTCATCAGGATCTGCACTTTTTGCCTGTAATATTACTATTTTTAGACAAAAATTACCCATTTTGATAAATGAACTGGTCCAAATGTAATTGTAATTTGGTCTAAAAATATCATGGACCAGTCCATGTCAGTTTCTTGGGGTTGAATGGGTTAACCAATATTTTATTCAAGAATGGTACATAACATAGGAATTGTTGCAATATCACAGTTAGGATTGGGGAAAAAGTTACATAGTAACTTATTCGAATCCCTTTCCTTCAATACAATTACATACACACACATATTCTGTTATGACAGGTTACATTACAAGTATTGTTTAGTATGACATATTATATGAGGTTATGCAATTGGATTTTGGATTAGCTTCCGAGGTTCTCTCCGGGTCTCAGAACATGCCTGAAACAATGTGCGACCCGTAGTCCGCCATATAAAACTAGACAAGTGTCTTGTACTGCACCGTGCTAAATCCAAAGCAAATATAAGGTTTATAGATTAAACTACAATGGTTACGTTACGTACTGAGTTTTTATAACCGTATGTAATCCAATATGACATAATATGGTCTTTGTTTTGAATGGTTCATTAACTCTTTCATCGCCAATGTCGCATAAAAGCGACTTTGTAAAAAAGTAGAGAACCCGATCGGACAGAACAGAACATGCCGTCTGATCAGGCTATATGCTGATTGCTCTTCAGACAGTGGAGCTGAAGCACCTGTCCGAATAGTAACGTAACGCCGCGTCTGATCAGGATCTATGTTGTTTGCACATGCTCTGAATTTATTCGGCGCTGAAAGAGTTAAACTGTATATGAGTGTTACAGTTTGTCCAGCTGATTGTTGTGTTTCATTGTATTTACCAATAGCTGTTTTCATTTGTTCGTGGATATGTAGTCCAGTGGTTAACACGCTGGACTGGTAATCCAGGGATCGCAGGTTCAATCCCCCGCCTGATCCGGTTAATAAAATTAACAGTCTTTCAGATGGGACTATAAACCAAGGTCTTGTGTCGGTGCTTTACACTGTGCACGTAAAAGAACCAGAGGAGATTCTAGAATGGGTCTCTGTCTGTACCATTTGCACTATCCTTCAAAAAATCTAAAATGACTAATCACTTCAGGAGGGGTCGCTCATATGGGCAACCGGTAGCGACGATAAATAAACGTAAAACACACACATTGTTCGTGTCTTCTTGCAGTCTCAGAGGGCAGTGAAGAATCGCTTGCAAGTCATGGAAAAGGAAGCACTTAAAAAACAAGAAAAACGAAAAGAAGCCAATGTGAAAATTGAGAAACAGCAGACGAAAGACAGAGAAAAACTGCTGAAAGCGAAACAACGCAAGGAGGTATACATTCTGTTTGCTATGTTCCTAATGGTTTATATGTGGAAGTCGTGATAGCGCAGTGGTAGCATGTTCGTTTCAGGCGCGAAAGGTCCGTAGTTCGAGCCCCGCTGGAGCCGTTGCGATTGTGCCCTTAGTCAAGGCATTTAAATTCCACGTTGCCTCTTCTCTCTCTCTCGTGCGATAGATTCCATCCTTTAAGATTCATATGAAAGTAACATAACCCAAATACTTTAGCAACCCCAAAAAATATCATAGCTATAAACGATGTAGTACAAGGTGTGATGATGTTGTTCTGGCATGAGTTGATTCTATACTTGTATCTATCTGTGATGGTTGATTGTACTAACAATCACTGGAGCTAGAGGGTGATTTGGAAGACTTGTATCTATCTGTGATGGTTGATTGTACTAACACTCACTGGAGCTAGAGGGTGATTTGGAAGACTTGTATCTATCTGTGATGGTTGATTGTACTAACAATCACTGGAGCTAGAAGGTGATTTGGAAGACTTGTATCTATCTGTGATGGTTGATTGTACTAACAATCACTGGAGCTAGAGGGTGATTTGGAAGACTTGTATATATCTGTGATGGTTGATTGTACTAACAATCACTGGAGCTAGAGGGTGATTTGGAAGACTTGTATCTATCTGTGATGGTTGATTGTACTAACAATCACTGGAGCTAGAGGGTGATTTGGAAGACTTGTATCTATCTGTGATGGTTGATTGTACTAACAGTCACTGGAGCTAGAGGGTGATTTGGAAGACTTGTATCTATCTGTGATGGTTGATTATACTAACACCCTACTGGAGCTAGAGGGTGATTTGGAAGACTTGTATCTATCAGTGATTGTTGATTGTACTAACAATCACTGGAGCTAGAGGGTGATTTGGAAGATTTGTATCTATCTGTGATGGTTGATTGTACTAACAATCACTGGAGCTAGAAGGTGATTTGGAAGACTTGTATCTATCTGTGATGGTTGATTGTACTAACAATCACTGGAGCTAGAGGGTGATTTGGAAGACTTGTATCTATCTGTGATGGTTGATTGTACTAACAATCACTGGAGCTAGAGGGTGATTTGGAAGGAATGAACTCATTGAACTGCATCATTTCTCCCTATTTTGAGTTCAGGGAGAATTGTTTTCTTCATTTTTTCATATAGACTTTAGAATGACAACTGATCAAATCAACAAAAATCATCCTTCAAATTCCTTCAGTTTCTCCATTAATTTGGACTGGATTCTTCCATAAGTCGAGGGTACTTAGTGGACTTGTGGACTGGATCCTTCCATAAGTCGAGGGTACTTTGTGGACTGGATCCTTCCATAAGCCAAGGGAACTTAGTGGACTTGTGGACTGGATCCGTCCATAAGTCGAGGGTACTTTGTGAACTGGATCCTTCCATAAGTCGAGGGTACTTTGTGGACTGGATCCTTCCATAAGTCGAGGGTACTTAATATCGAAATACGACTTTCCTCTCGTGGCGTTATTTAATAAACACAAATATCCTCTATGTCTTTTTTTTCTATTTCTGTCATTGAACAAAATAATGACAGAGCTAGAAAATAAAAGATTCCTGGAATTTTGCCAAGCAAAGGGACTCAATAAAATATAACAATACTTTAGTTACTTCCAGTCTTTGATAATTGAACGGTGTGCTTAGTATTATTAAACAAGGACCCGAGGTTATAAAACTGTGCTCAGATCTCAAACTCGAGCTCAAGTAATTTGATTGGTCGATTCTGAGATTTACACTCTGAACCAATCAGAAGCTGTGGGCCTGAACCAATCAGAAGCTGTGGGTGTGGCCATTGCTATATTTGCAGTTATGATACATCAGAATATATCATTTTTTGTGGACAGTTTGCCATTAACTCTCTGCATGCTGGGTAATAAAAGGCTAACATTAGCTGAAATAAGTGTAGCAGACGACAATTCATTAATCTGTTTGGGTTTTTTTTTGTAACTGAAAATTCTGGAAATATGTCATTAGAAATCCCATGGTATTATTGATTGTTATTT
Organism: Archivesica marissinica; assembly: GCA_014843695.1. Classification (NCBI taxonomy): domain Eukaryota; kingdom Metazoa; phylum Mollusca; class Bivalvia; order Venerida; family Vesicomyidae; genus Archivesica; species Archivesica marissinica. The sequence continues at coordinate 7,143,053 of CM026401.1, read as the reverse complement.
CAACCTCTAGGGCGCAAAGAGTTAAGCAAGAATATTATTTGATATTTGGCCTTTATGTTAAAGCAAGAATATTATTTCACATTTGGCCTTTATATTAAAGCAAGAATATTATTTCACATTTGGCCTTTATGTTAAAGCAAGAATATTATTTTACATTTGGTTTTCACATTTGGCCTTTATGTTAAAGCAAGAATATTATTTTACATTTGGCCTTTATATTAAAGCAAGAATATTATTTCACATTTGGCCTTTATGTTAAAGCAAGAATATTATTTTACATTTGGCCTTTATATTAAAGCAAGAACATTATTTCACATTTGGCCTTTATGTTAAAGCAAGAATATTATTTTACATTTGGCCTTTATGTTAAAGCAAGAATATTATTTTACATTTGGCCTTTATATTAAAGCAAGCATATTATTTTACATTTGGCCTTTATGTTAAAGCAGGAATATTATTTCACATTTGGCCTTTATGTTAAAGCAAGAATATTATTTTACATTTGGCCTTTATATTAAAGCAAGAATATTATTTCACATTTGGCCTTTATGTTAAAGCAAGAATATTATTTTACATTTGGCCTTTATATTAAAGCAAGAACATTATTTCACATTTGGCCTTTATGTTAAAGCAAGAATATTATTTTACATTTGGCCTTTATGTTAAAGCAAGAATATTATTTTACATTTGGCCTTTATATTAAAGCAAGCATATTATTTTACATTTGGCCTTTATGTTAGTGTATGTAAATGTGTTATTTGTCTATTCTATCATGTTCTAGTCAATACATAAGACATATGCTCAACAATGAGAGGTTATGTGTTGTAAACACTAGTAAATTTGTCATATTTTTTATAATCTTTCATCGCTTAATTGTCTTAGAAGAGTAAATATGTCATAACATGTTTGTTATATCAACATGAGCATCTATAATCCATGGGAGTTTATGCTAATTTCGTGGTAATTCAAATGTTTCGTGTTAGAATTTTGGAATATTTAGCATAGTTCAAAGTTAATAATTGACATGTTTATAAGAAACAAACAATAGAAAATTATTTCCTGTATTGTTTATATAGAAATCACAATGTGATGACGTTTTCACTTCATTTACTTTGCTTCAGAATTTTGCTGTTCTAAAAATAGAACACTAGGTCATGTGACAAATTATAGTGAAATTACATCACAGAAATGATCTAGTCCCACGTACTTACGTAGATGTATGTCTTGCCATCAGAACTTGTACTTGTTCCTAGAGAAGTATTTTTGGAATATTTAGCACTCTATTGTGTTAATTGTTGTTATTGTTTGGGGAAATTATATTTTAATTTTACTCAGTAGTCGAATTACAAGTTTTGTTGAAGAATTTAAATACGAATTACAAGTTTTGTTGAAGAATTTAAATACGAATTACAAGTTTTGTTGAAGAATTTAAATACGAATTGCAAGTTTTGTTGAAGAATTTAAATATTTGCCAGATTGCAACGCATTCACGTCTTATGGGATTGTGTGTTTTATGGGGCGCCATTTTGCTATTTATTCAGTATTTATGGATATCAAAATATCAAGTTATGGATATCCAGTGTCATGTTTGCCATACTGCAACTTCTGGTTGTGGAACACCAATAAAAACAAAGGATTTCGTCTGAAGGCCGATACACATTTCGGGATAAATTGGAATTTATCTGCCAAGAGAGGTAATAGAAAAGCCAATGATGTCTCTCATTGTACTGTATGTAGCAACCCTTGTTAGAAATTGTGGCAGTCATGACACTTATAATAATAACGTTTGCGTGCGCATGACGCGTGTTAGACGTGTACATATAATTCGTTGCAAATTCAAATTCGAACTAGGGTCTAAGAGGTAGCATACAATCATGTTCTGCATTGCATAAACACAAGTGACAAGTGACAGATTATAACTATTGTTGAGTAACTTTGTTACGAGCCCACAGCTAAGTATAATGATATGTATATGTTCCGGTATGGATACTATCAAATTTATCACGGGAGAGACAGCGCTAATACTGGGTAAATATCATATGCTCAGCGACTCATAACGAAAGTTTATGAATTGTCTGTTTATACCTCACGTTGTATGCCAACTGATTATATACAATTGTAAAATACAATATAGCAGTACATCCTCAAGACAAGGTTAACATCGTGGCCTAAAAAGTACTTCAACCAAGAATAATAGTATAACATGTACAACAATTGTATGACAATGCCATGTAGTATTAAGTGCATTATTTTCACATGTTTATTTACAGTAATACGGGTATGTAGAGTTATGCAAAATTATATGTCAGGTTGATTGACCCGTCACTACAATATTATGACACAAATAATACAGTGTTGCTCATAAATCCTGTGACACTACTTGTTTTCGAAGCTGATAAGTTCATCACTACCAACAACACGATGAAACTTTCCCGTGTTGTCCTTGACAATGATAACACCGTCGGACGTCCAGCAGCTGTCAATTGTTTTACGTTTGACCAAGAGTCTTGCGGAATAGAACGCGAAATTACGTTGCTTGGTGAGATCCTCGTTTGTACGTATGCTCCAGAGAAAGCGGTAGATTTGAGTGCGGATCTAGCCTTGTAAAACCGTTGAGGAACCCGGTATGATGTAAATTTAACTATGATATAACGCGGATGACCAGTCTCGCTTCTTTTCCCTGCTCGATGTGACTTGTCAATTTCGTCAAGATGCATATTTATTTTCAGACTTGTACAAAATAAAATGTCATGTTCATTACAATTTCGTCGGTATTCTCGTCGCTAGTTTCCAGAAGGCCAGTGATACGTATATTGTTGCGACGACTATATTGCCGTATCTACAGTCGTCTGTAATTTAGTTTCATTCATTTTAAGAGAATCGTTTTCCTGTTTTAGACGAATATTGTCATTCTCAAGAGACTTTACTTTCATTTGAAGGCCTGTCAGCACACCTACAATTGCTGTTTGTTTGAACGTTACCTCTAACTCATCTTTAACTCATGTCTTCAGTACTTCGGCAATCTTCGCCAAGTCATTTTCAGCGCAATGTTTGTTAACTGGGGAATGTCTATTGCCTCGTTCTCCATAGTATGCAAAAGGGCCTTTGTCTTTCTTGGGAACACAATTGTCTGATGGCGAAGACATAACTCGCTTTTTGCTACTGATTGTGGTGTAGCTGACATAAAAACAGACTTTTGGATACGACCGTATATAATTATTGGTGTAGTTTACATATCATATTACACATGCCTTGTGTTTGGTGAAGTGGAACAACACGAAAAACCATTGAACATTTTCAAATGTCAAAAGGCGAATTTCTAGTGATGAAAATGTTACAACAATTATCTCCATTCCTATATACAAAGTAAAGTAAAGTGTTTGTTTATTATAGTAAGGGCCAGTCATTTCTGACTTATGAGACACCTCTTTTTATGAACATCAGTACTTCCCGAATGCTTGTATGCCAGGCGCCAGGCTGGTAGGCAATCGGTAACCATTATTTAACTAGCTGGCGGCTCACCAACCGGCCATATCAGAACGAACCCCTGACGAGATTCGAATCTTCGACCTCCCGCTCCGTAGGCGGACGCCTTAACCGCCTTAATACATCCCAGCACAGAAATTAACTTCCACAAGCCCAAACCCAAAACTACATTTTAACAAATTTATCTCCCAGCGAAATTTCATATTGTCCGCCATGATCACATGAACTATTCCGTTTAGCAATAGAATGAATCAAAATGTGTCCAACCCTCACATCAGGCTGTCCGATTAACGCAGTAGTTAGTAGTCAGACCGGGAAGTATGTGAGATGGTATGGTGATTGCCAGATAGGACATGTGGGCTTTCGCCGGGTACACCCCACCACACACGAATGACCACATTGACGCTTTCATCCACACCAACGAGAGTGTTAATATAAGTTGTTAAAACATGCTTCGCAATCGTTGTAAAATAAATAATGTTTAAACTTGACAACATGTTGAGTATTTTATTTCAGTCACCAACACGTTAAACATCTGAGGGTATAACCATTTGTTGATACTAAACATTGCTGTGTAACAATGGAGAAGATGACCACCAGAATCCATAAACGTGCTTCCATTTTCCTGTACAATTATACGCGTTCTATTTCAAATGTTTTATCCTATATGATATAAGCTTTATTGTATATTCACTGTGTGTTATGTCTATATTTATTTCGATTGATATATTTGAAACGTTTGTATTGTAATTCGTGCTGTTCACGCTTACATTGTCCATGCATTTCTGCTTGCAAACTGGTTATAATCTTGCATATGTAATATTGAATTTTACATATACGCACTCATGTAACAGGAAGAGGTACAAGAATATTCGATTGGCTGAAAGTTTAAAACTTTAAATTAATCATTAAATATTATATTTGCAAAAATGATATATACTGTTACAAAACCAGATACGTTTTCTTTTGAAACCATCATAAATCTTCCAATATAAAATCTTAAGTGTTAACTGACCTGAGCAGCTATGCCCGTCATGTGTCAGAATCCATGTGTGAGCAATGGGTCGAGGGATTATGTTCTACACTCACTGAACACCTTAACGGTTTTGAGTTTAACAAAAATGTTCAATTTTGTTATTGAGCCAGTTTGATTCCGAAACCGTTCGCGTTGAAAACATGTAGCGGCCATGAACCACATGTGCAAAGGTGTGAGAAGTAAAATGTGTTTAATCCACGGCTTTCAACCAGTGGACTAATGCATATAGCATTTCTGAGTTGGCAATATGAAGAAATCACCCCGAGAATATGTACAACACCGACGCGAGACCTCGGTTTAATGACTGTTAATTTTATTAGGGTAAGGCGGGGGATGGAACCTGCGATCCCTGGATTATCAGTCCAGCTTGTTATCACTGGACTACAGATACATTCATGTTGCTATGTAGAACATACTATGTTAGATTTGCCTTCACACATGTAATTTACTATTAAGAACGGGATATGATGGATTTGTCTTCACACATGTTACGATGTAGAACGGGATATGATGGATTTGTCTTCACACATGTTACGATGTAGAACGGGATATGATGGATTTGTCTTCATACATGTTACGATGTAGAACGGGATATGATGGATTTGTCTTCACACATGTTACGATGTAGAACGGGATATGATGGATTTGTCTTCATACATGTTACGATGTAGAACGGGATATGATGGATTTGTCTTCACACATGTTACGATGTAGAACGGGATATGATGGATTTGTCTTCATACATGTTACGATGTAGAACGGGATATGATGGATTTGTCTTCACACATGTTACGATGTAGAACGGGATATGATGGATTTGTCTTCATACATGTTACGATGTAGAACGGGATATGATGGATTTGTCTTCACACATGTTACGATGTAGAACGGGATATGATGGATTTGTCTTCATACATGTTACGATGTAGAACGGGATATGATGGATTTGTCTTCACACATGTTACGATGTAGAACGGGATATGATGGATTTGTCTTCACACATGTTACGATGTAGAACGGGATATGATGGATTTGTCTTCACACATGTTACGATGTAGAACGGGATATGATGGATTTGTCTTCACACATGTTACGATGTAGAACGGGATATGATGGATTTGTCTTCACACATGTTACGATGTAGAACGGGATATGATGGATTTGTCTACATACATGTTGTGATGTAGAACGGAATATGATGGATTTGTCTACATACATGTTACGATGTAGAACGGCATATGATGGATTTGTCTACATACATGTTACGATGTAGAACGGAATATGATGGATTTGTCTTCATACATGTTACGATGTAGAACGGCATATGATGGATTTGTCTACATACATGTTACGATGTAGAACGGGATATGATGGATTTGTCTTCACACATGTTACGATGTAGAACGGGATATGATGGATTTGTCTTCACACATGTTGTGATGTAGAACGGGATATGATGGATTTGTCTTCACACATGTTACGATGTAGAACGGGATATGATGGATTTGTCTTCACACATGTTGTGATGTAGAACGGGATATGATGGATTTGTCTTCACACATGTTACGATGTAGAACGGGATATGATGGATTTGTCTTCATACATATTACGATGTAGAACGGGACATGATGGATTTGCCACCACACATGTCAATCTGTAGACCGGAATATGTTGGATTTGCCACCACCCATGTCAAGCTGAAGAACGGACTATGTTGGATTTCCAAAGAGAGAAGTTCGCTGGTCTTGCCAGATTACATAATGGAACAGCGTTTCTGCAATGAAAACAACAGTATTTAGACATACCAATGGCAACAATTCCAATATAACTGAACAAAGTCCGCTACACTACACATGTACAGCCCTGTACTCAGTGCAAGGTGTCGTAGTTTGATAACAGTCGTGTGAAATATCGCCAATAAATAATAACCTTACCCCACCCATCCGTGACAAATACTAAATGCTGATTATGCTATTCCTTTTTAATTCAAGATTGATCTGGGAATGTGGTACTAGTATTGCTCTGGGAATGTGGTACTAGTATCGATCTGGGAATGTGGTACTAGTATAGATCTGGGAATGTGGTACTAGTATCGATCTGGGAATGTGGTACTAGTATAGATCTGGGAATGTGGTACTAGTATCGATCTGGGAATGTGGTACTAGTATAGATCTGGGAATGTGGTACTAGTATAGATCTGGGAATGTGGTACTAGTATCGATATGGGAATGTGGTACTAGTATCGATCTGGGAATGTGGTACTAGTATATATCTGGGAATGTGGTACTAGTATTGCTCTGGGAATGTGGTACTAGTATCGATCTGGGAATGTGGTACTAGTATAGATCTGGGAATGTGGTACTAGTATAGATCTGGGAATGTGGTACTAGTATCGATCTGGGAATGTGGTACTAGTATAGATCTGGGAATGTGGTACTAGTATAGATCTGGGAATGTGGTACTAGTATCGATCTGGGAATGTGGTACTAGTATAGATCTGGGAATGTGGTACTAGTATAGATCTGGGAATGTGGTATTAGTATCGATCTGGGAATGTGGTACTAGTATCGGTCTGGGAATGTGGTACTAGTATAGATCTGGGAATGTGGTACTAGTATAGATCTGGGAATGTGGTACTAGTATCGATCTGGGAATGTGGTACTAGTATTGATCTGGGAATGTGGTACTAGTATAGATCTGGGAATGTGGTACTAGTATAGATCTGGGAATGTGGTACTAATATAAATCTGGGAATGTGGTACTAGTATAGATCTGGGAATGTTGTATTAGTATCGGTCTGGGAATGTGGTACTAGTATTGATCTGGGAATGTGGTACTAGTATCGATCTGGGAATGTGGTATTAGTATCGATCTGGGAATGTGGTACTAGTATCGGTCTGGGAATGTGGTACTAGTATAGATCTGGGAATGTGGTACTAGTATCGATCTGGGAATGTGGTACTAGTATTGATCTGGGAATGTGGTACTAGTATCGATCTGGGAATGTGGTACTAGTATAGATCTGGGATTGTGGTACTAGTATTGATCTGGGAATGTGGTACTAGTATAGATCTGGGAATGTGGTACTAGTATAGATCTGGGATTGTGGTGCTAGTATCGATCTGGGAATGTGGTACTAGTATCGATCTGGGAATGTGGTACTAGTATCGATCTGGGAATGTGGTACTAGTATCGATCTGGGAATGTGGTACTAGTATCGATCTGGGAATGTGGTACTAGTATCGATCTGGGAATGTGGTACTAGTATCGATCTGGGAATGTGGTACTAGTATCGATCTGGGAATGTGATATTTGTATCGATCTGGGAATGTGGTACTAGTATCGATCTGGGAATGTGGTACTAGTTTCGATCTGGGAATGTGGTACTAGTATATATCTGGGAATGTGGTATTAGTATCGATCTGGGAATGTGGTACTAGTATCGGTCTGGGAATGTGGTACTAGTATCGGTCTGGGAATGTGGTACTAGTATATATCTGGGAATGTGGTATTAGTATCGATCTGGGAATGTGGTATTAGTATCGATCTGGGAATGTGGTACTAGTATCGGTCTGGGAATGTGGTACTAGTGTTCGAATGCATGATGCAACAATTCAAAAGTAAAGTGTTTGTATATTATTATGTCACCCCTATTGAAAATTCCAGCCATTACTGACTTATGAGACACCTTTTTTATGAACATCAGTACTTCACGAATCCTATGCTTGTAGGCCAGTCGCCAGACTGGTACTTTGTTTTTTTACGTTTATTTATCGTCGCTACCGGTTGCCCATATGAGCGACGCCTCCTGAAGAGATTAGTAATTTTAGAGTTTTGGAAGCTAGTGCAATGATACAGACAAAGACCTATTCCAGAGTCTCCTCTGGTTCTTTTATGTGTACAATGTAAAGCACCGACAGGATACCTCGGATTAAAGGCACATCTGAAAGACTTATGATCTTATTATCACTCTATGTTCATGTAGACGTTTGAGCTCTTCAAGTTTTCCATTTATTTTAAATCGTGTTCTTATATAATCATTAGATACGACAAATTCACTTTAGGTCTCTGTACATGCAACGGAAACTACCGTGGACCCGACTGCGGTACTGACATACGAATTCCGCCCATTGTATACGATGTTGAAGGAGGCGGTATCTGTAACCTAGCAGACGGAGACGAGTGTAGATGCTTTGCTATACGAACATATAATATATTTGAGGGATTCATGTACGATTTGAGTATCTTCAAGGTACGATGAAATCAATTATGACACATGTGTCGTTCGAATTATTGCATTTTTGATATGACGAAGTTACACAGAATGGTTATATAATGTGCCATAGTATTACGGAGAAAGCGATCTATTCTACACGTACAGCCTTTTGTATTCATGCACAAATACGACAAGCAAACACTGACCAAATACTACATTGGCTCGGCGGCCGTCACATATGCATTTTAAATACTTCTATAAACAAATAGAATCTCATATTCAATTAGAATGACCTTTTGACCTCCGCCAATGAGATTATGTATTGCCTCTATGTGTATGTTAGCAAGATTCGGTTAGCAGAATTACGCAAATAGTTGGTAGAATGTTGGGCACCATGTCAAGGACGAACTCATTAGATATCTGGATCCACGATTCTTTCTGAGCGGTTATATCAGAATAACTCCGTAACTGTCCAGAGCAAAAACGGTTAAAGGTATACACAGGCTAACTGATCGGAAGCATAAAGGGAGATAATAGCATGAAGTCACAGTTGTTTACATGTTTCAGTCAATATTTCTAATGCCTTTGATTTCTTTACTAGTCAGGTTTATAGTATTCATATAGTATTCATATAGTATTCATATATTATTCATATATTATTCATATATTATTAATAAATTATTCATATATTATTCATATATTATTCATATATTATTCATATATTATTCATATATTATTAATAAATTATTCATATATTATTCATATATTATTCATATATTGTTCATATATTATTCATATATTATTCATATATGCATCGCGACGGGGGTTATATCTCGGTGTGTGTTTACGTTTATTTATCGTCGCTACCGGTTGCCCATATGAGCGACGCCTCCTGGAGAGATTAGTACCGACATGAGACATCGGTTGAAAGCCCATCTGAAAGGCTGTTAATTAATGTATTAAGGTCATACGGGGGATCGAACCTGCGATCCCTGGATTACCAGTCCAGCTTCCGGACAGTTTACTATACACACACATTTTATTCGCGAAAAGTAATTTGATATGTATATAGCGCTGTATTATATACATATTGAATCCGTATAAGGCTAATATCTTACTTAAAGCACACACTTATATAACAAGATCCTACTAATTAAAATTGTTAATTTCGTACATGTACTCGTAGGACTTAATATAATACTCTGGCCTTTTGACAGCAGTCCAATATTAATAATAATGGACTGCAAGTACAAAGGTGTGACGTCACGACAATGTTTAAGTGGATAATTATAAATACAGTAAAATACGTGAACGAGTCATCGTGAGACAATTGTATATAGAGCATTATTTAATCATGTATTGATAGCATAGGTTTCACGATAATCCGTGGACACGTATTTTCAAGCTGTTACTTTTTGTGTCTTGTTTGGAAATCTGGGGTTGTCCGGATTAGCTCTTGTTTCATAGCTGTCGTAATAATGGCTGTTATATATATCATCTAACCTGCAATAATATATGTTGAAAGTCACACTTATGTTGCTGTATCGTATAAGAAACGAAATAAATGATGACTATCTTCAGGCCCGTAGCCACACTGAGGCACACAGAGGCAGCTGCCTCGGTTAAATTTGCCAAAGCAAAACAGAATTAAATATGGGGGGGGGGGGAATGCAAAACAATGTCCCATTGCTCTATAAAATGCAGACTGCTAGAGAGCTGAAAGGTCAGTACATAGCTATACGTCTAAACTCATTCAATCAGAAAACGCAGTAAATCGCTTCTATGTCCCAACAATTTTAAGTGAAAATATTACCCCCGCCCCCTAGATTGCCTTGATTGAAATTTGCCCCTGGCTACGGTACTGCTCTTTGATAATAGCCAGCAGCACATCCGGTGTAGGGATTCGTTCTTCAATACACACATCATCGTGTATGTCTTTCTCGCTAATGGTATGTAGTTGGCATGTGTGTGTGTGTGTGTGCGTGCGTGCGTGCGTGCGTGCGTGCGTGTGTGGACACACACCATCACTCACTCGCGCACATACATGCGGACACACACCATCACTCACTCGCGAGCACACACGCCCACACACACCATCACTCACTCGCGCACATACATGCGGACACACACCATCACTCACTCGCGAGCACACACGCCCACACACACCATCACTCACTCGCGCACACGCGGACACACACCATCACTCACTCGCGCACACGCGGACACACACCATCACTCACTCGCGCACACGCGGACACACACCATCACTTCGCGCGCACACCGGCTGACACAGCACCATCACTCGGCGCCACACACGCGGACACACACCATCACTCGCGCGCACACACGGCAGACACACACACACCATCACCTCGCGCTCCACACGCAGACACACACACCATCACTCGCGCGCACACACGCAGAAACACACATCATCCACTCGCGCGCACACACGCAGACACACACACCATCACTCGCGCGCACACACGCAGACACACCACTCACTCGCGCGCACACACTCAGACACACACCATCACTCGGCGCGCACGACACGCAGACACAACACCATCACCCGCGCGCACACACGCAGACACACACCATCACTCGCGCGCACCACACACGCCACACACCACACTTCTCGCGCGCACACACGCAGACACACACCATCACTCGCGCGCACACACCGCAGCCACACACATTCACTCGCGCGCACACACGCAGACACCACCATCACTTCCTCGCGCGCACACACGCAACACACACCATCACTCGCGCGCACACCGCAGACACAAACCTTCATCGCGCGCACACACGCGACACACATCACACTACCATCACTCCGCGCAGCACACACGCAGACACACACCATTACTCACTCTCGCGCGCCGCACGCACGCAACGCACGCACGCTCACACACGCACACGCACACGCACACGCAACACGCACCACTCACACGCACACTCACACACAACACACACACACACACACACCACACACACCATCACTCACTTGCGCACACACACGCGCACATACACCATCACTCACTCTCGCACACACACGCGCACCATCACTCACTCGCACACACGCACATACACCATCACTCACTCACGCGCGCACACACCATCAGTCACTCGCGCATACACGCACATACACCATCACTCACTCGCGCATACACGCACACATACACGCATATACACCATGACAGACAGACAGTCGCAGACAACATCTAGCTAGTGACGATGGTTATAATTTACACAATTGGCATCTGAAATAAATATAGCAATTGTTTACCTATCGAGCGTACTGTAATCATGCCCTCTTAGTATACGTGCACCGGATTGTGATACTATGTCGTGTCCTTCTATATTAAACGCCTCAATTGCATATTCAGGATCCATCCGAGACCTTTAGAAATATACGACATATTATGATAATTTGTAAACATATGCATTCGACCATATTATTTACCTGGATATTGTTTGGCAATATTAAACTGAGACATCCGTGAACATACTTCGTTAATAATCGGATTTCCGAAGTAAACTATGAGTTTTAGACTATGGTACACTTACTGACTTGATTCAAATATTAACGGTAAAAACCTAATGCATGTCCTGGTCGTAGTTCACGGAAACTTACGAAGGCTTTGGCGGAGATTAATGAGTCTCAGTTTAATGTTGCCAAGTAATATGTAAGTTTATATAGCCCAGTTGTCAGCACCGATATCCATGCATATCGTACGCATAAACGACCGACCTAAATTATCTTATGTGGACTTGTCTAATATTTTCCCGTGATTTTCTTTATCATTTTCATTTTTTTATATTTTGTTTATACTTTATTTATTTTACAACGATTGCGAAGCAAGTTTTAACAACTTATATTAATCACTCTCGTTGGCTCGGATGAAAGCGTATAATGATGTGATCATTCATGTGGGAGGAAACCGGAGTACCCGGAGAAAACCAACCTGTCCGATTTGGCGACCATCGTACCATCTTATTTATAGAAGGTTACTTTTTGGTTGTTTGTTTGTTTGGGGGTGTTATCGCTGCACCAACAGTCATATTGCGACTTTTCAGTTATTATTAGTGGAGGAAGACCCCTGGTGCCCATCCGAGCAGTATTTCAGGCGCGAGCGGTCACACGATAGAACCATCGACCCCCGTAAGCCAGCTGAATAGGCTTCCTCACTTGAAATGATTCGACACCCCTAGTGGGATTCGAACCAGTAGTGGTGAGGGGCAAGTGATTTGAATCAATGACCTTAACTACTCGGCCACGGATCCCCCTCCCCACTCCACTCGAAGGTTGCAATTTTAGCAATGTGCCGCTTTTGCAGACCCAATATGCAATCCCCCAAGTGTTGATTTCAGACACAGTCGGACAGAATCAATGACCTTCCACAACTCCGGACATTAACTGGGAGTGTTGGTGCACCCTGTGAGGTGTTTGATTGTTATCGAACATGTTTTTCTGTCATCGGTGAGTTACTGCGCCTGAATACTCCCTAACAGTATGTAGGTCCTCTTATTGGTTTCCTCTGTTTTTATCGTTGTTTCCTTTGCACACCATGCTATCAGTTTTCGTCCACTTACTAAATTTGATATTTATTAGATTACTATTATATCTCAACATATATCCTACAGTATATCCAATGGATACTTATCTGTAAATATTTTGTATCAATTAATTAAAATGATTTTGATGATATCACATTTATCATAAGGAAAGACAAACAGGAAACACAAAGGATTCCAACTGACAGGACCGCTATTCATATCGGGATAAATCGGACTTTATTTGCCAATGGAGGTTATAGAAAAGCCTCATTTTGCCTGTAACTGCAATTCAAATTCTCCTAACGGTCAATATGAATAATAAAATAGCTCTTCAAACCGGTTTCTCCTGAAGAAAATGACGGCGATTCGGTGGGATGCCTTTCATTCAGTGTTGGAAATGTGTATTACCCTAATAATAATGGATGCATACGGTTATGCTAATTATCTGTCGTCCTAACACTGTTATGATAATTATCTGTCGTCCGAACACGGTTATCCTAATTATCTGTCGTCCGAACATGTTTATGCTAATTATCTGTTGTCCGAACATGGTTATCCTAATTATATGTCGTCCGAACATGGCTATGCTAATTATCTGTCGTCCGAACACGGTTATCCTAATTATCTGTCGTCCGAACATGTTTATGCTAATTATCTGTTGTCCGAACATGGTTATTCTAATTATCTGTCGTCCAAATATGGTTATGTTAATTATCTGTCGTCCGAACATGGTTATGCTAATTATCTGTCGTCCGAACATGGCTATGCTAATTTTCTGTCGTCCGAACATGGTTATTCTAATTATCTGTCGTCCGAATATGATTATGTTAATTATCGGTCGTCCGAACATGGTTATACTAATTATCTGTCGTCCGAACATGGCTATGCTAATTATCTGTCGTCCGAACATGGCTATGCTAATTATCTGTCGCCCGAACATGGTTATTCTAATTACCTGTCGTCCGAACATGGCTATGCTAATTATCTGTGTGTGGTTGTTTTGTTGTGGTGTTTTGTGGTGGTTGTATTTTGTGTGTGTTGTTTTGTGTGTGGTTTTTTTTGTGTGTGGTTTTGTGTGCAGGCTGCTATTATCTGTCGCCGAACATGTATTAATTCTGTCGTCCGACAGGTATGTAATTATCTTTGTCCGAACCTGGTTAGGCTAATTATCCGTCATCTGAACATGGTTACGATAATTATCTGTTGACCGAACATGGCTATGCTAATTATCTGTCGTCCGAACATGGCTATGCTAATTATCTGTCGTCCGAACATGATTATGCTAATTATCTGTCGTCCGAACATGTTTATGCTAATTATCTGTTGTCCGAACATGGCTATGCTAATTATCTGTCGTCCGAACATGGCTATGCTAATTATCTGTCGTCCGAACATGATTATGCTAATTATCTGTCGTCCGAACATGTTTATGCTAATTATCTGTTGTCCGAACATGGTTATTCTAATTATCTGCCGTGGGATACATATTCGTTACACAAGACCAGATTTGAAACGTTGCCATTTTTACTTTTGATGAGCTACTTCATAATATGAGTCCATCCATTGACCAGTCGGTGAAATGTGATTCGATTATACAGGAAAACAAACGCATACTATCTATATAATATAGTGTTAGTGTTAGTTTGTGTTAGAATGTTTCCATATTGTCAAGATCGGCATAATTGTGTGCACATGCATTAAGAGCTTGAACTTACCGTAAAGGTGTTATTATGCGTAAATTAAATGCTAAGAAACATGTTATTATATTGAAACATGATGATGTTACAAATTAATTTGTCTCTATTTGTCTTATTTCACATTTTTAATTGTTATGTTTATTTAACATTCTAATACGTGCGATATACCTACCTTGAACTATGTTGCGCGCGCACCGTGATTTGGCTATTCCATTTATACAATGCGTGAACAATTATTATGAATGAAAGTCACGTGATTTTTGTAAATACTACCGTGGGAATTCGCGGAAGAATCAGATAATCTCTTGTCCGTCTTGTTTTTCTGTTAAGTAACGTTTCAGTTACTCTTCTGTACAGTTTTATTTGATAAAATAAATAAAATTATTGATCAGTTACAACTTGTGTTCATTTATGCACTAGATTGATATTTTCCATAAAAAATAACGTCATCACCCCTTACGCGGGAGGAAATTTCGAAAGCCAAATGCAGCGGCGTTTGAAGAAAATACTCCTTTAAAATTATTAGAAGTAAGTCGTGTTAGAATCGAAATAATAAGTATCAACCATGGTATATATCACCGAAGCCTTCGTGATATATTTCTACGCATAATAACTTCAACCTCGGGTTATTCTGCGATATACCACGGTTGATATTTATTATTTCTTAATTATTTAACAGTATGTAAATAAATGGTGTCCTCCGCGGCACGATAAAGGGCATGAATAAAAAGAATGTTTCCATACTCAGCTATTTGTCGTTGTCGTCGCCTCCAATTATTACTAACGCCAGAATAAGGCCGTAAATGTGTGCCGATAGAGTCGTAGCTGAAAAATAAATGTGTACCGATAAAGTCGTAGCTGAAATATATATGTGTGCCGATAAAGTCGCAGAAGAAAAATAAATGTGTGCCGATAGAGTCGTAGAAGAAAAATAAATGTGTGCCGATAGAGTCGTAGAAGAAAAATAAATGTGTGCCGATAGAGTCGTAGAAGAAAAATAAATGTGTGCCGATAGAGTCGTAGCTGAAAAATATAGCTGAAAAATAAATGTGTGCCGATAAAGTCGTAGAAGAAAAATAAATGTGTGCCGATAGAGTCGTAGCTGAAAAATAAATGTGTGCCGATAGAGTCGTAGCTGAAAAATAAATGTGTGCCGATAGAGTCGTAGCTGAAAAATAAATGTGTGCCGATAGAGTCGTAGCTGAAAAATAAATGTGTACCAATAAAGTCGTAGCTGAAAAATAAATGTGTGCCGATAGAGTCGCAGAAGAAAAATAAATGTGTGCCGATAGAGTCGTAGAAGAAAAATAAATGTGTGCCGATAGAGTCGTAGAAGAAAAATAAATGTGTGCCGATAGAGTCGTAGAAGAAAAATAAATGTGTGCCGATAGAGTCGTAGCTGAAAAATAAATGTGTGCCGATAGAGTCGTAGCTGAAAAATAAATGTGTGCCGATAGAGTCGTAGCTGAAAAATAAATGTGTGCCGATAGAGTCGTAGCTGAAAAATAAATGTGTGCCGATAGAGTCGTAGCTGAAAATAATAAATGTGTGCCGATAGAGTCGTAGCTGAAAAATAAATGTGTGCCGATAGAGTCGTAGCTGAAAAATAAATGTGTGAGGGTAATATTGACATATATCATGCGCATGCGTGAGATGCAAGGTGGAAGTTTGAATTTTTAGCTCTCAGGAATTTTGAACATTTCCAGTGAAAATTAACTTGATATACACGATGTCATGTATTATTAATGAATGCAATTTGTATATATTTTGTTTCTCATGCAATGTATAATAATATGTATTTGCAATAAATCATTTTAATGTTCATTAACATCACCGAAACATTTTATATAAGTAAAATGATTGAACAAATATGGAAACAGTTTAAAATGTAATCAAATAGCACGAACATAATTATATGTCACCGTATAAATAGCATTGTTAATACACCGCGACATTCTTCTGAAATAATTTGAATATTTTGCAATATCAAATTGTTTACCATATGATCACTGTCTAAGCTCCGGAAGTGACATTTGTTTATTAATTTATTTAATCTATTGTTATTTTACAAGGATTGTGAAACAACATTTCACAACCTATATTAATCGCTCTTGTTGGCGCGGATGGCAGCGTATATGTGGTCTGTCATTCGTGTGGGAAAAAACTAGAGTATCCTGAGGAAACCCACCTGTCGGATCTGGCGACCATTGTACCAGCTCACATACTTTCCGGTCCGAGGATCGAACCCGGGTTACATTGGTCGGAAGCCAGCGTGTTAATCACTGCGCTAATTGGACAATCCTTGGTGTGGTTATTCGTGTGGGAGGAAACCGGCGTACCCGGAGAAAACCCATCTGTCCGATCATTTTTTACTATTATAAATCGAGCAACCAGAGGATGTTTGATGGCAATGCTGAATGTGATCGTGTTCATATTCAGCTCAAACTTACTCCACAAACTCAGTTGTATGCGATCCGTCGGTTGTTGATTCTATATCCACTTCAGGTGTCGGTGGTAATATTGGCAGACGATATCTGAAGGGCGGTAGAGGTGGTGGTTCGATTCTGAATAAGTCAAAGGGAAACAAGAAAGCATTATAATTACGGTTGTATATACGTAAATAGGCAGAAGTGCATCCGCTGTGGAATGTAGTCCCAATAACTAATATAGTTAATTTTTCTTTTTGTTCAAAATGCATTTTCATGTTTACTTGAGAAGACTTCAGCCTAGTTCATGTGTAGAACATATGTGGTATAAGAATTCAGGCCATTGCAAACTGAAGATTGGTATATTGTATTATTTGGCGGAGGAATACAGTGTGTAAATACAGTGACGTTATTCACAGGTTATGGGTATGGGAAACATTATAATTGAAAGATAGTTGCTCTTTTACAGGTTGATTTGAATACCTCTTTACAATGGATGTTGTATCAGAAGAAATGAAAGTTTGGAAATATAAATGAAGAGACTGTCTGTTTTCACTTTTTACTATGTATTTAATAGGCAATTTATTTGTTGTTTTACAACGGTAACTGCTTATATTAATTCTTTTAAAAATATATATCTACTGAAGTTGGAAATGACCAATAGTCTAATTTCCTAATAATAATAATATAATAATAATATTAAAGACTTTATTTTACGAGAGCATTCATTTAACAACATTTAATCTACTCAACATATATACAAATAAATGTAATCAAGAGATAAGAATATATCAGAAAACTGCACATGTGGAATTATATAGTAATGTAAAAGCTAAAAAGTATAGAAACTATATATATAACATTGCCCACATTGTAGGATATGTATACTTATGACTAGTATACCTGTATAGTGCCCTACTGTAGGATATGTATACTTATGACTAGTATACCTGTATAGTGCCCTACTGTACGATATGGAGTCCGAGGACTAGATACCTGTATAGTCCCTACTGTACCATATGTATACGTATGTCTAGTATACCTGTATAGTGCCCCTACTGTACGATATGTATACGTATGACTAGTATACCTGTATAGTGCCCCTACTGTACGATATGTATACGTATGACTAGTATACCTGTATAGTGCCCTACTGTACGATGTGTATACGGATGACTAGTATATATTTATAGTGCCCCCACTGTACGATATGCATACGTATGACTAGTATATATGTATAGTGCCCCCACTGTACGATATGTATACGTATGACTAATATTTATGTATAGTGGCCCCACTGTACGATATGTATACGTATGACTAGTATATATGTATAGTGCCCCCACTGTACGATATGTATACGTATGACTAGTATATATTTATAGTGCCCCCACTGTACGATATGCATACGTATGACTAGTATATATGTATAGTGCCCCCACTGTACGATATGCATACGTATGACTAGTATATATTTATAGTGCCCCCACTGTACGATATGTATACGTATGACTAGTATATATGCATAGTGCCCCCACTGTACGATATGTATACGTATGACCAGCATATATGTATAGTGGCCCCACTGTAACTGTAATCTACTAGTTAAACTAGATTAATATACTTCGTCTTAACTGAAGTGCTCTGCTGGGCCGCTGTTAAGTTTGTAGGTTAAATATTTAACAGAAATTATCGGCAATAGATACTCACGGGCGTTGATCTGTAAAATTGTTTAATGTACTCGGAAAATCAAGTGAAGTTAGAGTTTCCATATCAGCACGTGCTTCAGTCACGTCACGTGCTTCAGACATGTCTGGATTACCATCCACATTCTTTCTCTCAAGCCAACTGTTAATTAGAGTAATGTTGTTAAATTATGTTGTGGTCTAATGTCTCACATTCAACGGTTATATGCCTAGGTGTGCCACAACGTGGCTATGTCGTGGCTATGTTATTGGCTATGATGGCTAGCACTACCTAGGTGTGCCACAACGTGGCTATGTCGATGGCTAGCACTTCCTCGGTGTGCCATAACGTTGCTAGTCGTGGCTAGTATTGGCTGGGTGTGGCAAACGTGGCTATGTCGATGGCTAGCACTGCCTCGGTGTGCCATAACGTGGCTATGTCGATGGCTAGCACTACCTCGGTGTGCCATAACGTGGCTATGTCGATGGCTAGCACTACCTCGGTGTGCCATAACGTGGCTATGTCGATGGCTAGCACTACCTCGGTGTGGCATAACGTGGCTATGTCGATGGCTAGTGTTGGTGTGGCATAACGTGGCTATGTCGATGTTAGTATTGGTGGGTTAGGACAACCTGGCAGTCGCTGGCGGTATCGATAGATAGTAGGGCAAAAACGTGGCTACGTCGATGGCTAGTATTGGTATATATTGGGCAAACGTGGCTACGTCGATGGCTAGTATTGGTAGATATAGGGCAAACGAGGCTACGTCGATGGCTAGTATTGGTAGATATAGAGCAAACGTGGCTACGTCGATGGTTAGTATTGGTAGATATAGGGCAAACATGGCTACGTCCATGGCTAGTATTGGTAGAGATAGGGCTAAGCGTGGCTATGTCGAATGCTAGTATTGGTAGAGATAGGGCAAACGTGGCTATGTCGAATGCTAGTATTGGTATAGCTATGGCAAACGTGGCTGCGTCGATATCTAGTATTGGTAGAGAAAGGGCAAACGTGGCTATATCTAATGCTAGTATTGGTATAGCTATGGCAAACGTGGCTGCGTCGATGGCTAGTATTGGTAGAGATAGGGCAAACGTGGCTATGTCTAATGCTAGTATTGGTATAGCTATGGCAAACGTGGCTGCATCTATGGCTAGTATTGGTAGAGATAGGGAAAACGTGGCTACGTCGATGGTTAGTATTGGTAGAGATAGGGCAAACATGGCTTCGTCGATGGTTAGTATTGGTAGAGTTAGGGCAAACATGGCTACGTCGATGGCTAGTATTGGTAGAGTTAGGGCAAACGTTGCTACGTCGATGGCTAGTATTGGTAGAGTTAGGGCAAACGTGGCTACGTCGATGGCTAGTATTGGTAGAGTTAGGGCACGCGTGGCTACGTCGATTGCTAGTATTAGTAGAGATAGGGCAAACGTGGCTACGTCGATGGTTAATATTGGTAAAGTTAGGGCACGCGTAGCTACGTCGATGGTTAGTATTGGTAGAGTTAGGGCTAACATGGCTACGTCTATGGTTAGTATTGGTAGAGTTAGGGCACGCGTGGCTACGTCGATGGCTAGTATTGGTAGAGTTAGGACAAACGTGGCTACGTCGATGTGTATTGGTAGAGTTAGGGCAAACGTGGCTACGTCGATGGTTAGTATTCGTATAGTTAGGACAAACGTGGCTACGTCGATGGCTAGTATTGGTAGAGTTAGGGCACGCGTGGCTACGTCGATGGTTAGTATTGGTAGAGTTAGGGCAAACGAGGCTACGTCGATGGT